>VZRO01003614.1:359029-568841 GCA_013397915.1 Daphoenositta chrysoptera | reverse complement strand
ACCGGCCGGCAACGCGGTCATCGTGCTGCGGGCCCAGGACCCCGACGAGGGTGAAGCCGGCCGGCTGGCGTACTCCATGGAGGCGCTCTTTGACGAGCGCTCCAACGACTACTTCACCATCGACGCCGAGACGGGCAGTGTGGTCACTGCCCGCAGCCTGGACCGGGAGACGAAGGACACCCACGTGCTGAAGGTTACCGCCTCCGACCATGGCTCCCCACGCCGCCGCTCAGCCACCACCTACCTGACCGTGACTGTGAGTGACACCAACGACCACGAACCAGTCTTTGAGCAGCCCGAGTACCGGGAGAGCATCCGGGAGAACCTGGAGGTGGGTTACGAGGTGCTGACCATCCGTGCCACCGACGGTGATGCCCCAGCCAATGCCAACATGCTTTACCGCCTGCTGGAGCCGGGAGCTGGTGATGGAGTCTTTGAGATTGACCCGCGTTCCGGGGTTGTGAGGACCCGAGCCTCGGTGGACCGTGAGGAGGTCTCTGAGTACCACCTGGTGGTGGAAGCCAATGACCAGGGCAAGGATCCGGGACCACGCAGTGCCACGGCTATGGTGCACATCACTGTAGAGGACGAGAATGACAACTACCCTCAGTTCAGTGAGAAGCGCTACCTGGTCCAGGTGCCTGAGGATGCCCCAGTGAACAGCCAGATATTGCAGGTACAGGCCACAGATCGGGACCGGGGCAGCAATGCCCAGGTGCACTACAGCATTGTGAGTGGCAACCTGAAAGGCCAGTTCTATATTCACTCTTTCTCTGGTGCCATCGATCTGATCAACCCTCTGGATTACGAGACTATTCGGGAGTACACACTCCGGATCAAAGCCCAGGATGGGGGCAGACCTCCTTTGATCAACTCCAGTGGTATGGTGTCGGTGCAGGTCGTGGACGTGAATGACAATGCCCCCATCTTTGTGAGCACGCCCTTCCAGGCCACAGTGCTGGAGAATGTTCCTCTGGGCTACTCAGTGCTGCACATCCAGGCTGTGGATGCTGACTCTGGAGAGAATGCCCGCTTGGAGTACAAACTCATAGAGATGGCACCATCCACTGGAGGTGCCCCTGTAGCAAGTGACTCTGGGTTCCCTTTTCAAATCAACAACAGCACAGGGTGGATCACTGTGGCTGCAGAGCTGGACCGAGAGACTGTGGAAAACTATCACTTTGGGGTGGAGGCCAGGGACCACGGTGTGCCGGTCATGACCTCCTCAGCCAGCGTGTCCATCACTGTCCTGGACGTGAACGACAACAACCCCACCTTCACAGAGAAGGTGTATCACCTCAGACTGAACGAGGATGCAGCTGTGGGCAGCAGTGTCCTGACCCTGACAGCAGTGGACAGGGATGTTAACAGTGTTGTCACTTACCAGATTACCAGTGGCAACACGAGGAACCGTTTTGCCATCACCAGTCAGAGTGGAGGAGGGCTGATCACACTGGCCTTGCCCCTGGATTACAAGCAAGAAAGGCAGTATGTGCTCACAGTCACTGCCTCTGATGGCACTCGCTTTGACACTGTCCAGGTCTTCATCAATGTCACAGATGCCAACACACACCGTCCAGTATTCCAAAGCTCCCACTACACAGTGAGTGTCAGTGAGGACAAGCCCATCGGCACCTCTATTGTCACCATCAGTGCCACCGATGAAGACACGGGGGAGAATGCAAGAATCACTTATATTTTGGATGATAATATCCCCCAGTTCCGCATTGACCCTGACACAGGCACCATCACCACCCTGATGGAGCTGGACTATGAGGACCAGGCCTCCTACACATTGGCCATTACAGCCCATGACAATGGTATCCCCCAGAAATCGGACACCACGTACGTTGAGATCCTCATCCTGGATGCCAATGACAATGCGCCCCGCTTCCTGCGCGACCGCTACCAGGGCTCGGTTTTTGAGGATGTGCCACTCTCCACCAGTGTCCTGCAGCTGTCTGCCACCGACCGTGACTCAGGCCTCAATGGCCGTCTCCTCTACACGTTCCAAGGCGGTGACGATGGAGATGGAGACTTCTACATCGAGCCCACTTCTGGAGTGATACGCACGCTGCGCAAGCTGGACCGCGAGAACGTGGCTGTCTACAGCCTGCGGGCCTTTGCTGTGGACAGGGGCAGCCCGCCACTGAAAGCCTCTGTGGACATCCAGGTGACCGTGCTGGACATTAACGACAACCCCCCTGTCTTTGAGAAGGATGAATTTGATATCTTTGTGGAGGAGAACAGCCCCGTGGGCTCTATTGTGGCACGGATCAGTGCAGCTGATCCCGACGAGGGGACCAATGCCCAGATCATGTACCAGATTGTAGAGGGGAACATCCCCGAGGTCTTCCAACTAGACTTGCTCAATGGAGACCTCACAGCACTAATGGACCTGGATTATGAGAGCCGGACAGAGTATGTCATTGTGGTGCAGGCCACTTCGGCCCCTCTTGTGAGCCGAGCAACTGTGCACATCCGCCTGCTGGACCAGAATGATAACCCACCCGTGCTGCAGGACTTCCAGATCCTCTTCAATAACTACGTGACCAACAAGTCCAACAGCTTTCCCTCTGGCGTGATTGGCAAGATCCCAGCTCATGATCCCGATGTGTCTGACAGCCTGGCCTACACTTTTGTCCAAGGCAATGAATTAAACTTGCTCCTTTTGGACTCTGCCACTGGGGAACTCAAACTCAGTCGTGATCTGGACAACAACAGACCCCTGGAAGCCCTTATGAAGGTGTCAGTCTCAGGTAAGCAAGCGTTTGAGTGCGTGATTCTGCTCGTCAGACCAGTATGGGGGCATGGGCAGAAATAACACATTGGCAGTTTAGAGTGTAGCTTTTGGTTTCCTGAAGCAGCAATTTATCTGTGAAATTTTTGGAGAGGAACCACAAAAATGTATCAAGCCTATGTGCTGTGGATTGAAGTGGTGCTTTGAAGTTATTTAGTAAACGTGGATCACGAGGATAAATAAATATGAGTGTGCGTGGAAGGGTGCACACTCCCTCAGCTGAGGTGGTGCCTTGGCTGGAGCTTTTTTGATGTGGTTCCTTAAAGGTAGTAAATGATGTAACTTGCAAAGATGTAGGGAATGCACGTGTATCTGTAGCATTGTCTCCCCTCCCTCTTTTTTTTTCTCTAAAAAAAAGTTGAGATTTGATATCTCTGCTTTTTCAGCATTGAAACCGTGTTTATTCCCTTCTGTGTGCCCAGAGGTTTGGCTGGCAGCTCCTTAGACCTCAGGCCAGAGCTGGTGTGGCCCGGGTGGATGCGCTGCTGGTGGAGCTGTGCTGGTTTGGCTTGCTGGCCTGCACTCCTGTGGGAAATGGCCGTGTGACAGCTGTGTGACCTGGCTGATGGCACTGGAGCTGCTTTAGTGGCAGTAGGGGCAGATACTGGCCAAATGCAGCCCCAAATCTGGGCTGTTACGGGGAGAGAGAGAAAGGGAGAGGGAGGGATACTGTGCCATTAACTTCATTGAGAACTTGTGTCTGTGTGTGTGTGAAGACTGTTCAATATTGTCCAATATGTACTTTTATTTGAGCATATACACACTCTTAGAATATTATTCTTTTTCTGCTCAGTTGCTTGTTTATCATGGAATTACTTTTTATGCCTCTAATTGTGGCATCAATCATGCAATGAGTAATTTCCTCTGCAGGTGCCACTCTAGAAAGTTTACTGTGGACCTGATCCCATATTTCTGTTGACTTTCAAAGGTTTAGCCAGATACTTTCCTTGCTGCCTCTCTCTGCAAACTAAAACTAAGATTTGTGTTATTTTAGTAAAAAAGAAAAAAGTTCAAAGTACTAGGTATGTAAAATCACACTTGGGGAGATTATTAGAAAACTAATAATCAGTTGGCATAATCCCAGCAGTGATTGTTTTGCTTTAGACGTGTCCACAGCGTGCAGCAAGGAAGAGTGAGCCACACTCTCCCTTGTGCTTGCAGGCTTGAGGTTCTTTTTGCTTCAGAAAAATGAAAGTGATATTAGCTGAGCTGACTGATTTTGCTGCAGTGTGTCTCCTGAAAAGCCATTCCTGGTTCTTCCAAAATGCTGGGGGGCAGCTTATATGGTAAGGTAAATGCTGTTTCCATGTCCTGTGAGGACTTGCAGGAAAAACAGACAGTAGGCTTGTGACCTTAAAGAAAAACATTTGGATTAAGGTGCAGATGATTGCATGGTCACTGTCTGTTTGAACCAGTAGCTCTTTATCTGGTAGCAGAAGATAAGAACTCATCTTGAAGCACAAAGCTTGGAAAAGTCGTTAGACTAGGTAGAGTGTGTTTCAGAAAAATAGCTGACATGAACGATTCCTTTCTCAGTATAATGATTTACACAGTTTAAGTCAGTGAAGTCTCAGGTAGGAGTGAAGTCCTGTTTTCTTATGCAGGAGATTGATTATTCCGGCATCATTTTCATGTTTTGTGGAGGTGCGAACTTTGAAACTGTGTTGTGATGTTCATCAAAATGGACTGTCTGCAGTGTGTCTTGAGATACTTGAAAGCTTAAAGTTTTTTATGTCTAGGATTTTAGGATAATTTTAACAAGCACTGAACTATATTCTACATTTGTTTGGAGAAGTTCCGCTGTGTGGAAATTGGAAGGGCAGTTTGTTGTGTGATTAGTCCACGAAAGTCTCACCTGCTTGGTTTCTCTGATTTATCTGATGCAATTCAAAAAAGAAAAGAGACAGAGAAGAAGCTCAGACAGAAGTTCTCCACGAGGTTATCTCTAAGTGTTGCAAAACACCTGCAAATCATCTGCTAAAATGACCTGCCAGTTAACTGAAAAAAACGTGTCTATGGAGTAGCCATTAACCTCTCAACCCAGACAAACACAAAGTCCTCAGCTACTCACAGCTGCTCTTAGGTCAGAGAAGGACTGCAGCTCTTTATGAACTTGGGGAATTTGATCTCTATATGAGTCGGAAATAACAGTGGTGCTATAAAAATCTTATTTCTATCTAGAGATGTGTTACGCTGCAGAGGCATGTGAGTGTGTGCAGTGCTAGTGAGGAGCCCTGCTACTCCACTGAGTTACTTTGAGACACTGATACACGGCTAAACCCAGCACTCTTTCATTTGACTTGTGGATTATTCAAATAAGCCCGGTAATTTTGGCCTTCTGCTTATAAACAAAATTTAAGAATCATGAAGACCAAGCAAATGGAGCAAACAGGCTTCATGGAGCTGTGGGAAGTTTCATGTCAGCGTTGTCAGAAGCTCTGTGGGGTGGTGAGCAGCCGGGCAGGCTCGGGGCGAGCGTGGCTCTGCCCTTGCCGGGGTGCTGCGGTGCCCGTGGGGTACCTGCGGGCTGTGCCCCCACAGCCGGTCAGGAACCAGCCCAGGCGGAGGAGGGAGTGTGGGTGGTGTGGATATTAGCATTTTCTTTGGATTGGGAAGCAGCTTTTGAAGTCTGTGTCTTTTGAAGTGAATGTCTCTGGGTGCCCCTCTGCCTGTGCCTGTTGTACAGAGCCGTCCGGGTGAACAAACCGGACCCCTTTTGCATGCAACTGTTCCACAAGTGCTCCAGGGGTCCCTTAAAAAGGCACATTCTCCTTTTTCTAGTGTACCTTCACGGCTTTCCTACAGAAGGGTGGAGCTTTGGCTTTATATTCTCATGTCTGCACATTGTGTCGTTGTTTTAACAACTGGGGTGAAATCTGGACTTTGCTGAAATCCTGCTCCTGCTTTCCAGGACGGGCAGGATTTTACTCTGGCCTTCTAAAACAGGTGGTCAAGAATCGATCAGTCTGTGATTTCTTATTGTTACTAATAAATATGTGGCTTAAATTGCCAGGATGGTTAAATATGATTACTTTTTGTCCACAGTGATGTTCATGATAATGTTAAATTGAGATTTATTTGGTTAAAAAATGCCTTAAACTTTGCTGAAGTCACATTGCATTTGCTTGTGTTAAACATTATATCACAGTTCCTGCTGGGGCGGCAGGGGGAAGGCTGGTATGAGCATCAGCTTTGCACAAATGTTGCACAAGTTTGCCTGGGTATCACATTGCAAACACTGCTGGCACCTGCTTGGCTGTGTTGCCACAAGTAGTCCCACTTATCATCAACGACAGCTCGGTGGGATACAATATATGTGTGTGCAAACTCCTCTGGGAACCCAGCCTAAATCAGCACTGCAGACAAAACCCAAACTGGCTGGATGCTACAGCTTTTGAGTGGTCCAGATAAATGTAAAATATCATTATGCAACATACAATATACACTTCTGGGAAGTGTTGTACCTCAGGCAGTGAGGGATAGACACCCAAGCATTTTTGACGACCGTGCAAGCTCAAGTATCGTCTTTTACATTTCTTTAGCTTTAAATATCCAGTGGCATTCAGTGAGGTTATTGACTATGGGCAAATACAAATTTACATAGAGCTTGTTTGTGTTACAATCAACTTCGGGAATTTTTGCTCAGAGCTTGGTAAAGGATCTTCATTATTATTGTAATTTAAAAGTCATTATGCTAACGATCCTGAATCTCCAGGTCTGTGCCTTCTCCGTGCTCATACAGATGATGCAATACCTTGGTGCAGCCCTTCTGAGAAAGGTGAGGCCACAGCTGGGCCTGAGATACAAAGCATTGGGGGTTAATTGCGTGAGGCAAGATTTGAGATTAAAGGGAGAAAGGAAATTCTAGGGAAAAGGTGTCCTTGTAAGTACAGGGACACCTCCGGGCAGGGAGGGTGAGCACGGTGTGACCTCTGACGATGCCGGACACCTGGGCAGCATCGGGGCACACCCTGGCCTTGTGCCCCGCCCTTGGGCAGCTCCGGGGGCAGATCCGCAGGGCAGCTGCTGCTGGCTGCCAGCAAGGACTCCCTTCCAGGGACAGGGAGGGTCACTCAGCACCCAAACTGCCTCCGTGGCCGCCCTCCCAGGGAAACATTCCTGCAGGCAGCTGGTGCAGGGATCCCTGTGAGTTATACAATTAGGAGATGATGGAAATGTCTGGGTGGCGAGGTGGAGAGTCCTGCCCTTGGAGCAGGAGAGGTGTTTGAGCCTGTTGTGTGGCTGCAGGGCTTTTGCACGCTGGCATCCCTGGGCTCTTGCACTTCCCTCATGCATCCCACCATGCAGCGAGGGGAGGAGGAGGCAGCGGCTCGGAGGCTGCCGAGGCCGGGGAGCAATGATGGGAGACCCATTTCGAAAGGTGGCATCATACC
Source organism: Daphoenositta chrysoptera (assembly GCA_013397915.1). Taxonomy (NCBI): domain Eukaryota; kingdom Metazoa; phylum Chordata; class Aves; order Passeriformes; genus Daphoenositta; species Daphoenositta chrysoptera. Next base: position 561,647 of record VZRO01003614.1, on the reverse strand, counting down.
ACAAACTGCAGGATTGTATCCCCAGTGGGTGTGCGGCGTGTTCGGTGGGACTGAAGTGAAGGACGACTGAAATAGCTAGTAGTGGTGACTTTGTACATTTACATTTATTTTCCTAAAATAGCAAATCAAGAATAGTGACTGTCAATTAAAGTTGGCGTAGTTTTTGGATCTGCTGGGGCTACCTGTATGTTTTATTGCATCCATATAGGTTTTATATTCTAACTCATGCTACAGAAAGATGCATTTTAGATGTGTGTCCTTCCAGCCTGCTGGAATGTGACTTTCCCTTTTCAACTGTATGATCTGTTCCAGCTGATGAAAACCTGGCTGCCTTGTTGCTTCCCCACAGGCTTCCTTCCACTTCATGCCCGGATTTTATAGGAGTGGTGTATTTTTATTTCAAAAGACAGGAAAACATCTATGGCAATGAGGGGAAAACATGTAGTGGAGGTCTGACTGACAAAGTAACTTTTTACTGAGATAAAATGTATCCTTTCTCTGTCAATAAATAAAATGTTGATACTTTTCTCAGGAATTCCTGGGCCAAAGAGAAGCTAAGGTAACAAAAAGAATGTATAAGAAGAATGAGAATGGAGATAAGACAGGGAGAAAGATCTAATAGGCTTTACTTGATAAGTCTCATGGGAAAGAAATTCAATGTAGAGAAGTATGATGATGGGGTTACCTTGAAAACTTTTTTCCTCTCATTTTCAAATCATTTGCAAATGAGGAGGTAGTTGTAATAAGCACTTTTAAAAATTGGATTATTGGATTAATTGGCTTATATTTTTTGATTACTTTTTAAGCTTCAGGATATATTAAAGAATTGGTTTCCTTGGTGTATTCTCTTGTGATTTGCTTCCCTCTCAGAAGTCACTGAAGTATTCTTACTTCTGATCTGCCCTCATGGGTTCCGAAGAAGCCTCTCTTGTTCTGTTTTTGTGGTCATGAATTCCAGAATTGTTTTAGGCTGGGATTGTGGAACGTGCTGTAAACTGCCAAATACAGAATAAACACTGAATTGTTGTCCAAGTAATGGCCAAAGGACCCTTTGTTTAGAATACAGGAACAGTTTTCTAAGTTTCGATATTAGCATGATAGTAAATGTGCAGTAGAGGTGGAGCTGGGGAAAGTAGGTGATGTGAAGCAGGGGGATTTTATACTTCATTATCTCCAACATCCCAAGCGTTACCTGAGGAAGTGTCTGCCTGCTGATAAAGCCTATTGTTTTACATCTGCTCATTGAATGGTTCGTTTTCCTCCAGTGTATATACTTAATACCTTGGAACTCCTGTCCATTGTTGGCCCCCATCTTGGAACTAAATAAATTTTCTCAGACCTCCCATGACTGAGGAACATAATGTGAGGTTTCAAAGTATAACATTAGGTGAAGGTAGGTAGTGTGCTCACTGCTATTCTGTAGGGTGATTGAGAGACCCCTAGCAGAGACTTGGACAGGAACCCACATTTCAACCAGTCTGGTCAGAGCATCTTGATCAGAGCATGTTGGCATCCTGGTATCTCCCAGCATCTTCACAGAGGGTTTGGGGTGACTCACTCATGAGCTGCCTCCTCCTCAAAGTGTGCAGCAGATCTGTCAGACACCCCTGCGTCTGACAGGTTGTCTCCAGTCTTTGGGCTGGCTGGGTGCTCGGAGTTCATGGGTCCAGGGGCATGTGAGAGCATGCCACACCTATGATGGTGGTTCCAGTTCAGCCAGATGTGTAGCTGCTGCATCCATTGGCATAGCTGAGCTCATGTTCATGTGGTTATTTTGGAGAGAAGCAGCGATTGTTGGGCACGGGTTCGACTTGCAATTTCACTGGGCCCCTCAATTCCTTTGTGGGACAGGTGAGACTGATACGAAGACCCTGGGAATATGACCGGTAAATGTGAAGAAGAAACCTCTTTAAACCTGTGTGCAAATACCTTTTCAATATTTAGCAGTGTAGGCAACTCTAGCAGTAATGCTCATGCATGGAGGATGAGTAAGGGAAGGATCAAATGTCAAGACACAAGATCTGTGCTCTCCATTCCTTCACCCTCTCTTTCGTAAGCCCTCAGGATTTTGAGAGTCGATTGGTGAGGACAAGCTCTCTATGTTTGACTACTTGAGATAACAACACAACCTACCTGCTTACCTCAGTATTGCCTAAGTTCAGGGTTTGGGCAACTATCTCTCTAGGCTTCCTTTGGCCTACTGACTTGCATTTCCAAAAATATCTATGGAAAGTATTTAGGAAATGTAAGAAGGTTAGAAGAGCTGAAGATGTTCAGATTAGATCTAATGAAGTCTTTGGCAATCTTCCATGTTACAGGTTTTCTGTCCTGGTTTCTGTGGGAATTACAATGTTTTTAGGTAATATAGTACTCCCAACTACTCTGCCATCTACTTTGCCATTTAAGAAACAAGCATGGTGGTACTGTCTTTTCTGAATGATAGCCTTTTTTGTTGTCTGCTCTTTTTTTAAGGCTACTTGAACAAAAGATTGCATAAATCAAAGTACAGAACAAGTTGACGAGGGGCTCAGTTCTTCAAAGATTTGTTCACAGTGGTTGTCCACTTGAGACAAAGAACATTTGAGACCTAATAAAATTCAGTTTTGCCACTTTGTATTTCTATGACAAGTGACAGTATTATTATTCCCCCCCAGTGGAGCTCTTATTCTAGTGTTGAAAAACACTGAACTACTCATAGAAATAACACGGTTTTCCAAAAGGGGCAGGATGTAATCTTTATCGAAAATTTTGAAATCTGTTGAGATTTGCTTAACGCTTTTTTTTTTTTTTTTAAATTTCTAAGACTTTGCTTGAGGATGAATTGCAATGTGTTGATCTTGTTGGATTGAAAACAGCATTATCAAAGATACAGCTTGGCTTTTATGGTCAGATCTCTATCTGGTACCATAATCATCTTGTATATCTCTTCAGATGCTTCAAATGTAGGTTGCAGCCATGATGAGTTGATAAGCAGGAGGGCTATTGACTGGAAATGTCCATCTCACCCCACTGATTAAAGAGGGAACATAAATGACTGACTTGGGCTGATTGCCTTGTTGTTAGGTGGCTAAAGTTCAGTGGGATGAACCCACCCTGAATGTGTGTGCCAGAACGGAAGGGTTTGTTTTCTTTTGGAGCGATGATTGTACTTATTTCTGTTACAGCAAACTACCTGTAGTAACAGGCTCAGCAGACTAGATAGAAAAGATGGGGGAGGCTGTAATTTGCAAAGAGGAGAATGTTTTGCCATGAATAATGTTAGGATATACTTTATATATTGTCAGGAGTTTGAGTGAATGAAGGGGAAAGTATGTTTTTATGGGGATTTGGCATTCAACAAAGAAAGAAAATTTAAAAATACTTCAGAAAGATGATCCTCACACTTGAAAAAAAGCACTTGAACACAAAAGTAGGATTTGCTGGAGAGAAAGGAAAACTGTTGGACTTTGTTTCAACAAGTCGTTAATGCTGCTAAGCTGTAACCACCTTCATATTTATTCCAGTGTTTACACTTGCCAAGCACAAAAAAAGCAAATAAATGGAACAGTAAACCTGTAATAAATCCTCAGGGGACCACATAATAAACACAGACATGTTATGTTTATCACATACAAAGGAAAGTAATCTGTTTTCAACACCATTGCCTGACACGCGATAGATGCTACATTCCGGCAGGTCTCCAGCACTTCTGGAAATGACGCATGTGGTCAAAATATTCCAGTGCTTTTTGAAGGGGGGAAAAGAAGAATCCGTCATTAACAACTGCTGTCAACGTGGCATCTCCTGCCTGCCGTGCAGTCTGTGGGCTAGGCCCAGTTTTAGGAAGAAGCAAAAGGTTCTGGACCCCACCAAAGCAGGCAAAGCAAGGACTATGTTATTAGACTTGAGTTTCCAAGATGTGATGGCCAGCACCTAGCAGCCTGTCTTTGCTGTGGAATCCCAAGGGGCTGTTTGGTTTGGAAGCTAATGTACTCAAGATGGATCTCTGTAGCTGCCATGCCACAGAGCACACATCATGGGCACAAAGATCTGCTGGATTGGTTGGGTTTGCTCTTTCCTTTTGCTAGCCACAGATTAGACTCCTAGATCCTATTCAAGACTGATGTTAGCAAGTCATTGAGCTTATTGCATTGAATTCCTGCCATAGCACTTTTGAACTTCCCAGGAACTGGCCCAGCCCCTCATTTATTTTTGTGTTTGCAGTGGTGTTCGTGCTGGTTCTGTTTCTAAAGGAGACCCTTGAAACATCCAAGCTGTGAGTTTTATTTTTAAAATGATTTGGCTGTGTGCATTTAGTTTAAATCACATAAAAGCTGTCCCACACCAGTGCATTGCTTGTTTCAGCAGCCTCCAGACACTTCGGGCACTACTCATCATGACTAGGGAGAGGCATTTTGCACCTTTCAGCCTTAGGTCTAGTAGAGGACCTGGATCTAACCAGCAAGTGCTACAGCACTTCACTTGTAGGTGCCTGTTCCCTGCAGCCGTATTCTGTTTTAGGCAGTTAAGTGTCCTATAAAGTGGGAATACTTGAAATACCATCCCACTACAGCTTGGGCACTTCACTCAGCACAGCGATCAGGACACTCAACGAGGGCAGAGATGGGCTGGGCTCCAGCCCTTGATCTAAGAGGTCTCACTGTGCTGTACATTAAAGAGGAGCCGAAAAAGGTTCAGAAGCTGTTGTGGGACTCACATTTCCCATCTCTTTGGTAAGTGCCGTAAGCCACAGGATCACGGTCACTCTTGGAGGGCACAGGAGAGGAGGGTTTCTGGCTCATGTACATGGGCACCTCTGCTTCAGCAGTGGTGTGGGCACTCTGGCTTTGACCCTCAGCTGCTGGACGCTGTTTAGGCCATAACAAAAGCAGGGTTATGAACCATTCAGGCCATGTCAGGACTAGGTCACTTCTGGTTGTAGCCAGGAACTCAATTCTTCTCACTTGGGAACTCAAAGGTAAAATAAACCCCGGGAATTTCCATGTAGTACTTTCCTGTTGATCAGAGACGATTTGTTTGCTTTCTGGCTTTAACTATTTGTAAATGTATTCTGGTATTAAGTGGAGCAGCCCCAAGGCGGGCTAAAGGGTCAGTTACAGAAGTATTCACGGGCTCAGACTTAAATTATGCTGCTAAATATTCAGAGTCCAACCCACCTTTGCCTACTGTTAATCCTCTTTCTCACTGCAGTTTGCCACGATGATAGACTTGCCAGTAATTACCGACGTGTTGCTGCTCGTCGCTCGGACGCGGCGGCTTTTCCCGCGGTGTGCTCGCTGATGCTGCAGACAGCCAGCGCTGCCCTGCACGTGTGGCAAAGGTCTCTGGGCAGCAGTGACTGGGCTGAACTGTCCTGTCAGCTGCCTCAGTTTCCCTTCTCACGGGGTGTATTTCTGATGTTGGTCTCCTTTTACCGACACAGTGTAATTTAGCGATGCGTGCTCTGCATGATGAGCTCTCCATCTGGCAGATAATTGCCTGCTAGTTTAAATCCCATCTTAACTTCAGTCTCTCGAGATCATGAACCTGCTGGTGCCTTCTGGTTAGTTTTGTAGGGTGTTTGCAAAAGGATTTGTTACAAGTTAAAGTGATGTGGGTAAATTTCTCAGAGTTTTTTTAATTGATAGTTAAGACAGATTAACTTTTAGGTCCTGCTTACTAAGCTACCTGACATTATTCTGCATTGAGTTTGGCAGTCTGACACCTGGGTTTGACAGCAGGCACCAGTTGTTTGCAGTGGTTATGCAGAGTGGGAACCCTGGGTATACTCTGGGACCTGGTAGATGCTGACAGCTTGTTACACAATACATGCTGGTGTTCCTGCTTTCTGCCTCCTTTTTTTTTTTTCTCCTTTCTCCCTTTGCAGTGACTAAATAGGCTCTGTTTGCCCTATTCTGTTGTGCAGCAAGGTGCTGCATCTCTGGAGTTTGCTTGCTGCAAGTTTGTACAGGGCCGTGCACAGCAGAGACCTTGCTGGGCTGCTTTTGTAATACCTGCTGTAAATAACGAGGATAACCAGCAGGCCTGGGCTGAGTGACTGCGCTGGAGATAACAGACAGCAGTGCTGGGGACGTCCCGGGCCCGGCCGTGGTGTCTGTGGCAGGCGCCAGGGGCTGGTGGCAGCTGCCCACCGGGCACGGGGCTTGCTGATGGTGCAGCAGCCCCCTCTCTCGCTGCCTTCCCTCCTTTGGGAATGCCTTCCCTCACCCCTCCCCTGCATTTGGGGAGGCAGGGCAGATTTCTCATCCACCCACACCCTCTCCTGACCAGTGTGGTGCCCCGTGCTGTTAGGAGGGCTGGTTGGTGCAGGCGAGGGGCAGGGTCCATCCCCCAGGGATGCACCGTGAGATGTGCCTGGTGAACCAGTGCGTTGCCCATGCAGCCCTTGCACTTCCACGGGCAGTCCTGGGGTTGGGACTCCAGCGGTGATGGCTGCTGGTTGCAGCTTCCAGAGGTTTTGCAGACACAATCCTTCGCCCCTCTCCTTGTGCAGAACCCAGGGAGCCACAACAGAAGGTGGTGACAGACCCACAGAGGTCAGCAGCACAAGCAGTCACTGGACGTCTGTGTCCAGCTCCAGGTTTCAGGGCATGCTGCACACCCAGTGTCAGTGCCAGTTGTCTTTGCAGTCGGTGGGAGCAACACCTGTGCCCGGAATTGGGAATTTGGCCCAGTCTGGGTATTGATGTTGACTGTATTTTTTTCCTATCCCTTGTGAAAAGTTCCCGTTGCCTTTACTGACCTGTTCCTTTGTGCCTCAGCTACCCTATGGCTCAGCTAATAACAGTGTCTGGGACTTTATTCAGCTTTAAGAGGCTTTAAACTAAGAAATTCCTATTTACTACTAACAGCATTGATGGACATGACTGATTAATAGCAATAAACTCAGGTGAGAACTGAGAGACAAGGACATTTTTTCTGTTCTATGCAGTGAACATGCTTGTTTTGTATGACTGAGTTTTACGAACTTTTGTACAATCTGCTTTTAAAATATGTGCTTTGCCAAGTGGTGGGGATTTCTTAAGCTGAGATGACTGATTCACTCCTTTATCTCAGCCAGCCTGCATCAGACTGGGCTGAAGCTGAGATGCTGAGATGATCAGATAAAATTCTTCACACCACTACTGGCAGTTAAGTATCCATCCCTTTTTTTTTTGCCCTGGGGCAAGTCCTCCAGGAGAGTTTCTCCTGCTCTGAGGTTGTGTCAGTGACTCCCTGGGTTTTTGCTCTGAGTCTTTTTGATCAGTCTGTAGCTGTTAAAAGATTCCATTGCTCTTTTCAAGGCCTAAAGGGAAAGTAAAGTGACAACTTTGATGACCAGTTTGAAAGCTTTCTCGGACTGGAAAGCATCCCAAGGGGCAAACAACTTTATTCATGCTCTACGCATCCCATACTGGTGATATAGGATGGTTTTGTGCTGCATAAAATTTGGATATTGTGCATTTTCAGGTATTTCAATGAACTTATATAAGGGATTAATGATAAGAAAACCCTAATTAAATTTTGTTCCTGTGATGAAACTGAATTTTAGAGAAATCAGGCTGAGATTTCAGCAGTTGTGAAATTCACAGTCTTGTTCTTTGCACTGTAGAGCCTTTGTGTTTACTGCTGTAGTCATATTACATGACATTGCCTAATACCCAGCAAGGCGTATTCTTGGCTCATTCAGCAGGTAAAATTCCCTGAGGGTCACTGAATCTGTCCCTGCACCCAGCAGAGAGCTCAGTCTGATGATTTCACAGCCATGTATTTGCGTTTGCATTTCCAGTGTTTTTTTCTTTTTGCCATACTTTTCCCTTTTATTCTACCAGGATTATCAAAACCAAGGCTCTGACTGGTTTTGTGACCTGTCTCAGCCCTTCCTGCACCCCACTTGTGGCAGTCAGCCGGTGATTAGCTGCTGGTCTGCCCTGGGGATGGGTTTTTCAGCAGCTCCATCCTCATGATGCAGTGGGAGGGGCCCACGGGTGTAGGTACCTTGCAGAGATGGACAGGTCATGGGGTGGGGGATTGAACTTGCAGCTGAGAACTGGTCCTCTAGCAAATGAGAAGCTGATCCATTAGAACTTTGTGGTAATATACCTTTTGGAAAGGGCAATAATTAATAATCCAACACTTAGGAAGCACCACTGTTTCTGTTCCTTATTAGACATTTTGATTAATTTATTTTCCATTTCTGTTCTTAGGTATTTTGTGGCATTTAATTTTCTCTATGATAATTTATGAGTCACAAAGTCTCTTGGAACAGGTTAGCTTCTGTGTGATGGCATTTCAGCACCTCTTGCATTTCCTTTGGCTGGATCATGTGTTGCTGCTTGTTTGGAGGCAATGCTGCTGCTTCTCTGAAGAAAGCAATGTATTGTAGTTGGGTGTGATATGCCAGGGTCACACTGCCCTCCCTTTGGAGATGGGCCCTCCATTAACTTATATAGTACTTAAAGTGCTTATCAAATACTGGGATGGAAAATTACTCAATTTTCTGAAATGACACTGTTTGGGTGACCTAATTTTCTTGCCTGCCCACTGTCTATGTGTTTGGGTTGGTTCAGAAAGATGGAAGCATCAGATGAAAAAATGCAGTGGTGCATGGGGCTTCCACCACAGGGGCTTAGTAAGTAAGGTGGGTTTATTATGTAAAGTATTACATGCTGTTGTACAAGGCACTGCAAATATCTCATATCTCTCCAATTCTGATTGTTCCTAGTCAAGAGAAGCTAATGTATATTGTAAAGAGGACAAATTGGGGAACAGAGAATTCGTTGTACCAGGGTTATCAATTATGGTACAAGATTTTGTTCTTCTTATTGCAAAATAAAAACCAAAGAGGACTGTGATTGTTACCTACATCCCTGAAGTACAGGAGCAGGGCAGTTTAAAGAAAAAAATGTGTAAGTGAATGTAATAAATTTAGGTGGGATGTTAAAAGGCAGTTTGAAACCTTCAGGGAAGCAAATTTCTGGGATAACCTCTCTGTGAAGGGAAAAGTGTAGCTGGGTTTAAGATAAAACTTGATTAATTGGTAAGCTTCCTTGTTTGTAAGTAGTATTACGAATATACAACACATTTCCTTGAGAACCATCCTTAAATAGAAAATTGAACTTGCTGGTGGAAAAATTATTTCCGTTCTCTTCTTGTGCAGAAATTAAACATGCGTATTAATAAATTGTAAGAGCAATTAGCTCTTTGAACTGCCTGAGCTTGTGTAATTTGCTTTGTGTTGGTAACAGCATTGCTATCTTCTCCTAAACTTGGTATCAAAAGAAGGGAAAGAATCCACAAGGTAACGTGGTTCAACAGAGACATGAATGGGGCTGGAAGTTATTCACAAATGTCACAGGATGCAAGTTGCAGCAAATCTGAACTGATCTTGCTTCTGGCTGTTACATCCCTTTGCTTCCCATCACCTGTATGACCTTGTGCTGGGCTGTTTCCGTGCACCAAGTTTCTAAAAAGCCAATCTGCCGGTAAAAAACCCAACAAAACAAGTTTCTGACTTAGCATGAAGAAACAGTTGAGTTCATCGAATGAGTAGAAGACAATGCAAGGGAAGGTGAGAGTTGACAAAAAGCCAAACTAACAACAAAAACCAATACAAAACCAATAAAACAATACAAAAATAACTATAAAAAATACAAAAATAACTATAAAAGATTCTTACTTGGTGTGAAGAAACAGTTCAATGGAGTAGGAGTTCCAGTGCAGAGGAGGAGAGGAGCTGTGGTAGTCAGCCCTTCGTTTAGCTTAGGGCTGCTGTGCATTTGCAACCACAGCAAAACGAATTTTTGTTGGGGCTTTTTTAGTAGGGTTTCTATTGCCTTGTGCTGGAGCAGTTCAGCACATGGTTGGACAGACACAGGGATGGTGTTAAAGATGGGGCAGTAAATAGGTGGGTTTGGGCTCTGCTCGTGGCTTGGTGGTTTCTCTGCTACTTTTTCTTGGAAGAGATATTATATAATTTTGCCCATGTTTGCATTATGTCCCTCTGGAAGGTCAAAAGTTTCTAGAAAGTTCTTTTAAGTTATGAAAATGTTGTACTGTCCCTCCCTCAGGCCTGTGTGACCACACGGACTCATATCAAGTGAAGGATTTGTTCCAGTGCTCTGTGTGCAGTACTCAGCACCTAATCCATGTAGGCAAGAGTGTCAGCACTCACCACTGTCTTCTGTGGGTACAAAGCTCCCAGCCTTCATTTGTATGGAGTTCTGCCACCTAGAAATTCTTCAGCTTGAACACCACAGATTCTGGGATACAAAATGCAGCTGCATTGTACTAACATCAAAATTTCAATAAACATGTTTAAAAACACCTGTCTTGAAAACACACAGAGCACATGAAAAAATAGTAATAAATGGATGCAAAAATAAACAGCTGAATATGTTTTCCCTGTAGATTGCTGCCTTTTAAAGTTTGTTAATTTAAAAGATTAACGAATTTCAGTTAAAAAAGGTAACAAATTCTCTGATAGTAAGAATTTTGCATTGAGAAAGTGTACATATTTATGAGCTCTGGCTCAGTCCTTTGAATTATCTAGGCACTACTGTAACCGATAAGTGAATGCTGATAACCCTGTTAATATTTCAAGGACTCTTTGCAGCTATAGGGGAGCACTCAGTAACTATTGCATTCCTTTGCACTGCAGGACAGGTTTTTTATTTGCCATCTTAATGGTATTATATACATACAGTTTTTTTTCTAGCTCAGTTCACCTTGTCTCGCAGCAGCTCCTTGGCACACAGCCTCATGAGCTCTCTAAGATGCTTTTTACAGCAGCTAGGCTCATTGCCTGCTCTGCTGTGCCTGGGATTTGGATTGCAAATTCCTGATCTGAACAAAGAGGGGGAATAGAAAGGGCTGGTCTCTGGCCTCTCTCACACTTTAGGAAACTTTGCTGGCTTCAGAGGATTGTTCTGGTACCTCTGGTTACACTTAAAAAAAAAAAAAGGCCTCTATCTTTGCAAAAGTGGGTGCAGCCCCACTAGTTGGAGAGAGGTGGTTCTGGACAGGCTGCTGGGGTTTCAGACCAACTTGAGGTTTGTCCACACTTGTTCTCTTTTTCCTCCCTGCTTTGTTTCCTTAGAACCATGGGGCTGGAAGTCCATGGGTTTAGAAAAGGCAGAGAGTGGGGAAGAAAATGGATGGAGACAACTGTTGTATGCAGGATGTACCCACGTGTGTTCCCTCACCGGCTTGCTGGCTGCATGCAAGGGCCCTGCAATCTGAGAAGCGGCTTCCTGTAATTGATTTCACGAGCCAGTATCAACTGGGTAGGATTTGGCCTGTGCTGGCTTGTGTTCCTTGAGGAGCAGAGGAGAGGAGTCAAACTAAACAGGGTGACTCATGAGAGTCAGGCTCCTGCAATGGTTTGTGCGTATAAAAATGCTCAGAGTTGGGAAATGGGCTGTCACGGTCGTTAAATCATTATCTGCCTTTGGTTTGCTGCTCTTTGGAGCCATTGGAGAAGGCCCACGACAGCCCTGTGAGCCACCGTCAGAGGAAAAAGTGACCGTGTGTGACTGACACCTATTTGCCCAGGGGCTCTGGACAAGGACAACCACATTACTGCAGGGCAACTGCTGAGACTAAACTTGTGTACTTGCACCTGGGGTTCCTTTTTTGCTGTCTCTATCATTAAAATTGACCAAAATCGCTCAAATCACTCCTATGTGTGGAAACCTGTACGGAGGACTTGGCACAATAGGCAGTGCTGGGCTAGGCAGCCTGTAATCGTTCAGCGTTTTGGTTTTACACCTTCTTCCCCGAAGCCAGGCTTGTGCAGAGCAGTGAGGAAAGGCACTGCTTTGCTGTCTCTTGAACTGTGTTTTGATTTAACACCATTCTCCCTTTTACTCTTCTCTTGGGCATTTGTGTGTTAAACATGTGTTAAGCATGTTACCACACGCTGGGATCTCCACCTCTCTTGTGGCATGAAATCACAGGTCTTCGTCTTAATGGACTGGGAGGAGCCAGGTGGAGGCAGGGAGAAGGTGGCCAGATGGACACTGGGATTACTCTGTCCTTCACCCTGGGGTTGATCAGAAGAAATCCAGTCGGGGATGCTTTTCTCCTGCATGAGAAAAAAACTCCTGAAAAGGGGAACTGGAAGGTAGACCCAGCTGCGAAGCTCTGGGTGGAGAACCTTGTTTGATCTGCAGATGAGCTCTCCTGTGGGTGCAGAGCCAGGACGGTGGCCAGGAACAGCCGTGGGAGCAGCCGGGGTGGTGGCCGTGGGCGGGAAGGAGCCGCGGGGCTCCCTCACACCGATCTCTGCAGACAGGAGCAGTCTCATGAAAGCATGGTCTTGAATATAATATGCACAAAACAAGCCTCTGGGAAAAGCTGGTGCTTGCTGGAGACGTTTTTTGGGTGTATCCTGCTCTGTGAGTGAGTTACAATTTCTGTGAGATACAGCACACCCTCTTTGGGTGAGTTTGTTAGTCAAAAAGTACACTGACTTCCTTCTGTTTCAGGGGAAGCGAGGCTGGAGGAGAGGCAGGTAAACAGTGAAAGGAGATCTCCTGGCATGGCTCATTTCAGAGCTAGGAGGCCACCAGGACTGGGACTTGGCTGGGCTGCCTGGTCAGTTCCAGGCATATAGGTAATTAAGATATATTCTCCAATTAACCTAAGTGGCCCTTTCATTGATGTGTGAGATCAACGAGCCCTACTGCCATACAGACAGCAAAAACAGTCTGGATGATTTTAACCCCTTTTTTGCATGTTTAAGTAACTTAAAGTTAGAGACGACCTGCCCTGTTAATATTTACAGAGGCTCATTAAGAAGACAGGTTTGCTTCCCTGCCCTGCAGGTTAAATGGCAAAGCCTGGCTGGGCCGGAATGGTTCCCTCTGCTCGGTCCGTCCTGGCGTGGCCAGATCTGTCCCAGCTAGCGAGCCAGCTCGGCAGGGTGCTGCTGCACCTGCCAAAAATGGCACCAGCTCCAGGGCTAACGCTGCTGTTATGTGGCTGCACTGTGTATGGATGGATGTCATGTATGTCTGTGGTGCCTTGTTTTATTTAGGGCCATAAGCATCACCTCTCGGAGCTGCCGGATGCTGTGAGGCCAAAGGGATGTCCAGGCTAATATCCCCACTCTTGCCCTGCCTAGCAACATACACTAAGGAAAGTGTGTGAGAAACAGGACAAGTACAGACTGATCCTTCCCTCCTCGCTCGTTCCAGCTCGCAGCAGGCAGATGTTTAAGGGCTTTTGGGGCTACAGGTTTCCCCCGATCATGGTGTTGACTCACTGTGGGGCAAGTCAGTGCCACAATCCATGGCCCCCTCATCTCTCAATTTGTTTAATCCCTCTGAAGTTTCTGCTTTCCCCACTACCTGGTCACAGTCCCCACCATTCAGATGCACACACTTGCAGAAATTCTTTTCTGTTAAAACATGTTGCCTGGTCATCTCACTGGGTGATATTTAGTTTTCATATTGTGAGGGACCAGGATTATTTGATTTTTGTTTCCCTTCTTGTTGTGATTTTATATTTCCTTGTCATGCTTCATCCTAACCATCTGTCTTTCCATCCTATGAGGAATACTCCTAGTCTTGTAATATACTATGAGGATGATTTCTCCAGATGTGCCTGACTTGCCATGGGGGGTGTAAATGAAAGCATCCCAGTGTATATGGGTGCATTTATGGCCCAACCATTTCCACGGAAAAGGCACATTGCAGAGGTGGTAGCTGTCTGCAGTGTTCTCAGATGCTTTGAGCTTTGTTTATTTTCTGCAAAAATTTTACTATGTTTACACCATTTTTTGAAACTTCTTTACAAAACTTTGGATATAGAAACATTGTTGTCCCCAGAGAGCTGCTTCTGGTGGCTGCTGTTTGAAGAGCTGCAGGGTGCCCCATACAGCTTTTTGTTACTCTCTTTGCTCGTCTCTCTAGCTGGGCTGTTTTGTATACTGGGCTGTTTTAATGTCCACTTCAATACACAAATAGTAGCTATATTGCCTTCCCACTCACGTCAGAGCAAAGCTTAGTCATATATTACAGAGAAGAATAAAGAACCAGGTGCAGTGAATGTATTTTTACATTTTTATTTGTATTTGTTGGCAGCATTTTAGCCTGCAGATTGTCACCACCAGGGCAGGCAGGAGATCTGTGCTGAGCGGTGTTTGCTCTCTCTCCTGTGCTGCAGCTGACACAGGGTAGCCGTGAGCTGGGCTGGGCTGAATTAAGATGTTCGAATTAAGATGTTCGTCCCCGTTGGGCTCTTGCTTACATTTGGGCCCATCTCCAGGTAATTGCTGGTTGTGGAAACAGCCAGGAGAGGGTGGAGATACCCCTGACAGGTGCAGGGTCTCCGCACACCTTAAGCCAGGGTGGGGAAATCACACCTGCCGAGCTGATCCCTGCCGAGCTGATCCCTGCCCTGCGCGGGGAGCAGGGACCATTGTGGCTCTCCCATCCCTAGGGGCAAGGCTTGACTCGAGCTGAACGTTTTACCCCGTTCCCGGTTTATTTATTTGTTTATGCATCTGGATACTTTTGCTTTTATAAGCACATGAATTGTGAGCACACCTGAACTTGATACTTTAATTGCTGTATGAGTTGCCTTTGAATCGCTAAGGGAAAATCCCTGGTTTTTCCTCTAACGATGCTCTCTACCTGGTCAGGATTTTGCATTGAGATGGGGCAGGTGTGGCTGCCTGGTTTCTTAGACCCCCTTGCTCAGCCCTTTGTGATAGAAAGACCCAAGGTGACTGCATGTGGACAGATTATTATTTTTTTTACAAGAACTCTTTCTGCTAAAATCAGAACACACTGAATTTCTTTTTTTTTACTAAGTCAAAATCAGCTCAAGAAAGAAGATTTCTGTAGGCTTCAGAAGAAGACCAAACCAGTGAGAATATTATCTACTTGGCATATGGAATACAGGGCTTTGAGAGCTTCATGGTGCTAGGGGAGAGGATCTTCATGGGGGCCCTGTCACCAGTCTTTTGGAGAACAACTTTACCCAAAACGGGATCTCAGAGCTTGGCAACAACACTGAATGTTATTTTTAGGTGTTATATTTAAATTTGTCTCTGTTTACTGGTTTAAAAAAAGGACAAAAAATAAAAAGCAGAAAATCTTAAGCATCATTGTTCAAAGGACATAAAAAGCAAAGTGTTCGCTGTTTTTCTTGTGTTTATATTTTAGGGCAGAGGGGCTTGATCTTGGTTCCACTTTTGATTATAAATCACTATAATAAAATGAAAAAAGCCAGCAACTCTGCTTTGCCTTGCACACAAGTATGATACAGCATTTGCTTTATTTAATTTTTTCAAGTTTTCCATATATGCTTTTGATTCCACTTTCAGACTTAACCAGAATCGTACTGGTTGTGTCTTGTCACAGATGGTTGAGCAGGGAATTATTAACCCAGCATAAGACCTAACATGAGGATTACTGGAAAGTTCCTGCCTGTGTCAGCTTTAAGTGAACTGTGTTACTGCAAAAGCTGCAGAAAGTTCAAATTGCTTGAGATCGTGCCAGAGGACTGTCAGTGGTCTTTTGTTGGAGGCTGACCACCTCAGGCAGGGCTCACAAAGGGAGCCTATTTTGTCTAAACCGAGCAGGGCTAGTTCTGTGCTCCAGAGTTACAGCCTAGCTACCTTCCCCTACATCAGCGTTTTGGATATTAAAACTGTTACCCGTGTCTCCAAAAGCCTCTAGGAGGGAACCTGGCAGTGCTGTGACTTGGATCTTGCCAGCTTTAATGGGAACTTACTGCCAAGCTCCTGTTGTCTTGTGGGCTACTTCTGTTTTTATCTGAATCATAAAACTTGGTTTTGACCAAGCACTGCTGGCTGACCCCTCCATGTGGCTGGCTGACACCTGGCTCATCGGTGCCGGACTGGACATCCATCTCTGCTGAGGCTGAGCCCTGCCAGGTTGATATATCACTGAAATAGAGCAGTACCCTAAAGCCTGAGCAATCTGGATGAGGCTCTGTGTCTTTTCCTGAGCAGTGCAAAGCTGTGATGGAGACATCAGCAAGGACCCTTGTGTGGCTGAGGTCTGGGGAACAGGCCTCCACGGCCATCAGTTTCCTCCTGCAGTTGCTGAGAGAGGTCCTCTCCATTGCACATTCCTCCTCTGTACAGCCCCCATTGCTCTGAGGGATCTCGGGGGTTGCACTGCTGTAATTGTTCTGGAGCAGAAAAGCCTGGAATGTCATCAGTTTCACTGAGGAACTGAGGGTCGTCTGCACTGGGCCAACCCTTTCATAGCAAATCAAACAGGAGTTTGGAGTCTGGACCACTCCTGTTTCTCATGCTGTCATTTAAAGCATCCTCCACTGAATAACTGATGTCCTTGATTCCAGTATCTGCAATACCTGGATTTTAGCTCATTTCAGGAGGAATTTGTCTAGGTTGCCAAACCCTTGGAGACAGAAGAAGCAGAGATAGCAGCAGAACCAGGAGCTTCACTGTCAGCTCCTGGAGAGGTTGAGATCACCCTCCAGGAAACTGGAAGATGTTGAAACCTCTTGTACTGTTGCACCTTGTGGTGGGAAATGTCTAAGTGGTGCCTGTAAGAGACCAGTTGGAGGGCAGAGCAGTGGGGATGGGAGGGATTTCCAGAAGTTCCCCAACTGCTCACACATACCAAAGCCACGCTCTGCCAGCAGCTGTCCTGAGTGTGTGACCACAGCTTTCTCATGTGTTCTGGAGGATGCCAAGAGGACCAGCTGGAGAGCTGCATGCCTTGATGCTGGTGGAGCTTGGTGCTCTGTGGCAAAGTACCCTGGCAGAAGTTCAGAAAAAATAACCTGGTCGGTGGTCAGCAAAAGTCATGACTTCCAGCTTTTCTTGCCTTTTCACCTCTTTTCTAGACTGATTGACCTGTGTCTTCAGCTTTAGCCTGGGAGGTGTTGCCTTCTGGGGTGATTTTTTTCCATCACTGTCAGCAGATTTTGGAGGCTGAGCCGGGCTTTCTGCACCTGTGCCTCTGCTGACTTTGATGGATGCATGAGGTTGTCACTGTTCAAGCTACTCCCAGCATGGCCAGCCTCTGTCCTGGAGGACTAAACAAGGACCAGCCTTTGTCTTAGCTGAGAGACAATGTCATCTATGTACAGAAGCTGTAGATAGCCCAGGGCTAACTATGCTCTCATAGCTCTGCTGCCCTCAGAGCAAGAGGCTGCATTTTCAGAAAGGAATTTGTTGCTCTCACGGAGAGAAGCATTGCCAGTCCTACCACGGTAACATGTCCTGGCCACTCCCAGAGGTCCCTTTTGCTTAGTCTGGGGGGCTGTGAACACACAACTTTAAGTGGGTGTCATGTCTTGAAGTGAGATCTGGTTCTTGTCCCTTTACTGATGTAATTTTTCTGACAAAGCTTATTTTCATCAGTCAAATGTATAGGCATTCATAAACGATTTCTAGAAAAAATCCTCAAATCCTGTGGTTTAACACTTCAGATATTAGTTTTTTTTCTCTGATGATAGCATGACAGAGACACCAGTATTACCAGGTATTTGGTGGCTAGACCTCTAAGAGGTCTATAAAAAGACTTACATTGCTACATTTTCCAAGTTTATTGTGTGCTTGTATGTGACTATATCTCAATATATAACTGCAACTGTTTCTGATGTAAAAATATTGAGAGATCCACTATTGTTCTAGCATTTCAACCCCTAAATAGAGGCAGTAGCACGAGACAAGATCTTGTATTAGTTTGATCCTTTCAGCAGCTTTCTGAAGCAGCAGATCCTGGTGAGTCACAGGCACAGATATGCAGGTTTATGTGGATTATTTCAGAAACAGAGGTGTTTTCCCAACTCCTTTAATTGTTGTAGGGTTTTTTTTCCCAAACATCTCTGCCTCTAATACCTATGTGCTGCTTCTAGAAGAGAAGGCTCACTACAGTAGTTGTACTCTTAGCAAGTCAAAGGCTACCCCGCAGCTCTGTATTCTACTCAGGCATGTCTAACATAAAATTATCTCCGTTCTTGTAACTATTGTGTGTTGTATAACATAGTATTGTTATTGGACAACCCTGAAGTCCTCTTTCTTGTGTGTGTACCTCCACGTGTGGCGAGCACCGCTGCGGTAAAGGAGCAATCCTGCAGCGCGTTGTTCGGGCTGCCAGCTGCCGATGCAGGCGGTTGCTGGGGGCGTGTGGAGCCTTTGCATCCCTCCGATTCAATAGCAACAGCTGCCAAGGCTTTTGTGCTGGCTCTGACTGCAAAACCACTCTCTGCCTGTTTCTCCCCGTGCCGCCCCGCAGCAGGCTGCGGGCGAGCTCTGGGTAGCGTGACCATTTGTACAGGATGAGTCTCCAAAATCCTCATTTTGCGCTCCAGCATCTGCCACTGGTTTACTGCGATGTACAGTTTTAGCTGTGCCGCGTAACCAGTGCTTACTCATTTCACTGTGAAAGTAGTACCAGGTGAGAAGTCAGAGCAGAAAGTGAGCTCACTGGAATTTAGGTGGGTGCAAATCCTCGCTGAGAGGGAAAACAGGGCAGCCACGTGGCTCCAAACCATCCCGCGGGAATGCGGAGCACTCAGGGGGGCTGAGTTAATGTGCCTCTGAATTGGCACCGGGTTAGAATTGCACTGTGAATGTTGAAGAGTCTCTTTTATCATATTCCCGGTGAGGTAATTCTTACGGAATATCATCAAATTATTGATGAAAGGGAATTCTTATGGAATTATATCAAATCATTGATAAAAGGGAAGCCCTTTATTTGCTTATTCTAGAGAGAGATGGCAATATAGTACAAGAAATGCTGTGTAAATACAAGTGGCAAGAAATGGTTGCATTTGATTTTGTTGGTGGAGATATGGCAAAGACTTGGCAGATAAAGACTGATAAATGTTAAAAAATCCTTATTTTGAATTGAAATAAAATGCAAATGTGCAGAGGTATGTATTCTCCTTATCTGTCCCTATACAATGCATCTTTATAAGTTTACAAACTCATGAGGTACCAAAACCTTTAGATCCCAGAACACCCATGTTGTACTCAAATGATGCTTATGGCAGGTTGGTCTGGCCTTTTTTTTCCCTTCTTATTCTCTCTGTTATTTTCTTCCTTCTCAGCAGCAATCTAGTGGCCAGCTATAATGTAAAATTCTTGATTCTTTTTGAAAACTCATGTTTGCCAAAATGGTAACCTCATAGAGTATTCTCTTGTCAGTAAGGCTTTTAACCACAGTTTTGGCAGAGCCTTAAAACATGCCCTTTCTCAAGAAAGAGTTGTCTGGGCTAGAAAATCATTGGCATTAAAAAGAGGTTGTCATAGTGATTGAAACCTCCTCATAGACATTCCTTAGGAAAAGTAGGCTGCAAGATGCACCTTTGTAGTCCCTTTTTTAAGTAAGGGACCCTTTAAATTGAAGAGCCTATTTCATTGTCTAAATGCAGATTTCTGTCACTTGTAAAACAATAGGACTCTGGAGTGCTGTTTGTGTATCAATGCTTCTTTTAATTACTTTCTACAAGAAATGACTCAATGGGAATTAAGTTCCAATTTCTTGCTATTGCAAGGCACCAGGTTTTTAGGTCTAAACCAGGATCACAGCTTGGTTCCCTAGATTAATAGGAAAAGATTCAAGGAAGACACTCAAATTGAGCCCTGAATGACCAGCTCTGAGTAGGCTTGAAAAGCACAGCCTGGGAAATACTTCCTTCCTTGCAGAAATTTGGTCTTTTGCCTGGAAAGACCTGAACAAGGTCAGGAATTAACTGTTACCTCTGCAGGCAGATCCAAATGTGTCATCAGTGTGTTTGGCTCTGGACAGAACTACACAGATACAAGAGAGAATTGAGAACATGAACAAATCATTTTTATGCTAAATCTAGAAATACAGTATTGAATCAGTGTGGTGGGGATTTTTAAAGACAGATGTAATTATTTATTTGAATCACTGCTATATCTGTGCTGTATTTCTCAATAAGACTAAAATAAGATGAGAAGGAACATGTTTATTGGATAGGATCTTTACTATATAAAGTGAATCAAACTGTAGGCTGGATAATCTGAGAAAATATTGGAAGATAATTAAGGTAGGAATAAAATATGTGCAGGGGCTGGGGTGAGGTTGTAGAAGTCTCTTGGCAATTACATCTTTCACTACTTGGAGTGTCTGGATGTGCTTTATTCCCTACACCTACTTTCAGTTCTTTCATAACACATGCACATGCAAGGAATATTAATTAGATGAAAGCTAAACTTGTGGCTAGCCCAGAGCCATCTGTTAGGAACCCACTTTTTTACCTGGCTGCCCAGCAAGAAAGGTCTAATCCTGAGATATTTGGAGACAGTGGCAGAATGAGAGGTGTTGATGTGAGCTGCACTGGATTTCAATACCTACTCCTGCAACAAAATTAACCCCAAATTCCAATCCTGTTGGGATTAAAGAAAGAGACAAAGAAAGAGACCTTTAGGAAGATCTTGTTATTTCTGGAAGTACCCAAAGCCCTGCTGGGAATGAGGCCTAATGAGAACCTATTATTGTTCTTATTGTTGTCTCTGAAGTCAAAGGGACTTCTGCAATCGACTTGAAAGGAGCAGGACCTGGGAGCCATTTATTTTACTTTCATTCCCTGCCTGAGAGTTCATCAGTTCCAAAATAGTAACTTCAGGGTTTGTGGGTATGGGAAAATCCATCCGAGGGAGAAACAAGGGCTGATCTTTTGTATTGCATCAGGGTGTCTGGGGAGTTGGGCAAAGCTGAAAGCTGCAGTGTCGTTTAAATCTGTCTCACCGTGGGTGCATCTATGTCAGCATTTTAGTTCAGATCACAAGTATGTTTTTGAAGCAGATCTGCTGGTCATTTCCGCTCACTCCACTGCGATGTGCACTTCGGTGTGCTTCATGCAGTCACTTGTGAGAGCAGGAACTGGGCCTCTCACAGATGAAACTTGTCCAAAGTGCCCACTTTAAACACAGCCAATTCTCAGGACAGAGCCAGGACAGGCGAGGCCAGGATCCCCTGAAATGCATGCAGAGAGGTTGTCAGCCCTGCTCTCTTTCACCTCGCAGATCCTATTGCACTGCCATGTCAACTTCACGTGCCTGTGCTGCCACAGCAGCCTGGAGGGGAGTATGTGCACCACCCCGAGCTTCCCAGTTGTCCATCCTTGCCTGGATGCCAGGTGGTAGCTTGGAGCAAGTCTGCAGGGTCTTGTCAGGTGAGGAAAATCCACAGGAGGGTCACCAAGCTCACAAGATAACAGCAGACAGGTTTTGTCATTTTAGCACACAGCCATGCTTGCCCCATGTCTACCTTGCTCTTAGGGTGCTGCAGCAGGTGCTGGGCTACTGCTTTCATGGAATAGTTTTCCTTTTCACATATGCAGTTAATTTAAAATATTTCAGAAATACTGGAATATTGAAACATGCTCAGTAATAGATGATTAAAGCAGCACAGCATGGTTGGACTTGGCATTACACTTGGCAAAGGGATTGCTACAGGTGAACTGATGGTTGAAACAACGTTTTGAACAAGTTTTTGTCTGCCCTTTCTTCTTGAAAGCCATGAAGTTAAGGAGGACCAAAATCTGGATCCAACTCATAATTCTTACATGTTTTCTCCGCATGAGAAAGTGCTGTAAACACTCATTCAAAAATCCCTTAGGAAGAATAATAAAGGCATTTAGCAAAATTTGCCTCAATACTCCCTTTACAATGACTCCCACCAGCTACGGGTGTCTCTCCAGCTGCTGCTTCAGCCTGGAGACTTCCCAGGTCCCGCTCCCGGGGGTTTGTTTCACGCTGCAGCCGTTCCTGCCGCGTTAGGGACCCGCGGGAGCGCTGGGTGCAGCCATTGTCCCCGGGTTACTGATCAACCGGGCCGGGGCTCGGCGAGGGGCGCCCCGTTACCGTGGTTACCGGCAGCATCGCGCTCCGCTTGTAAATGCGATCTTTGACCGCAGCCACTGCACCGGAGGAATTTTCACAGCTCCCGGAGAAGACAAAACTCCGGGAGCCGGGATGTAAAAGGTTATCTGATACAAGGTGGATGAAGCGGAGGCTTGTTCTGTGTGAAAGCGAATCCCTCTGCCTCACAGTGAGGGAAATGTTGGGAAGATTTTAAAGTTTCAGGCGTATTCCCTTGCAGCTATGGTCTTGTTAAATTTGTTTTCTCTAGCTGCGGTACAAGGGTCGTACACAGTGGAAGGAGTTTGGCCCTTGGCCATTTGCAGAGGTAGAAGGTCACTCAAAATTGTTCTTGCACTTGTGTGTTCGCAGCAAGAAAATTTTAATGAGTCTTTCATCGGTAGCAGCCAGATCGTATCTGCTCCAGGGTATCACTCATCTGGCCCCAGCAGAATTACCGCGCTGAATGCCCCGAGCTACGGGCTGAACTCGCAGAAAAGGAGCTCAGGGCTTTGTCTGCGTAGCCACAGCAACAAAACCACAGATGAACTATAAGTTTCTCCAGGATCTGACAATAAACGTGCTTTAGCCTGGAAGATTGCAATCACCTGCTTATAGGAGGGTATTCTCAGTCGGGACCTTTTGCTTAGCTATTTCAAAGTGATGGGTCACTGAATAACAGAAATCAGGGCCAGAGCACTGGAGGCATGATAATATCACTTCATTTACCATTGCACTTTGTCTTACGTTCACTGTTACATTATGTTAATAACTTTATTTTTCAGGGGAGTTTGTACCTATATGTATCTATTCTGTATCACATTTTTATTTACTTGAATTGCTTAAAATGTTTAATTCAAGGCACGGGTTTAACAGGGGAAGGGGCTGGTGCTGCGCTGGCTGAAAGGGAAGTGCAAGAGGTGCAGGTGCTGGGATTGTCCCCCCTTGCTGGGACTCTGCCCTCCTCCCCTGTGCTTCAGACACTCCAAGCTTTTCTTAGGATTTTAGAAGTCCCTTCCTACTTCCCATACGTATAAGTTCAGGTCTTCTCTGCCTCTATTCTTTCAGTGCTTGAATGGAAAATACACTGGCACCTATACAGTTAATAAAAGCACAAGAAATTATTGCCTGCCTGAGTTTAAAATCTGTGTGATGGCTCTGAGCAGATCCTCAGCCCTTACAGTGTGAGGATGGCAGCTTGCTGCCAACAGTGGGGGTCCTGCCCCTGGGTCAGAGGACAACAAGGGGTGACAGTGGCATGGTGTGTTGGCTCCAGGTTTCAGGGACAGGGTGAGCAGCTGGTCTCTTGGATGGCATCAGGAACAAAACCAAAGGAATTAATGCAGTTCAACCTGCATCCAGTTTTTTCGTAGTTTTCTCTTTGCTACTGTGGGAAGCTCCCAAAGCGAGTATGATTCAGCAGGGCCAAACAGTATGAGCTTTTGAAGATGCTCTCCTTGCTCCACTTTGGGAGCTGCATTCAGAGCTTGCGGGGTGCTGCAAGGAGAGACATCCCAAGGCAAGTGTGCGGCTGAAGGCAGGCAGGGTGGTGGAGCAGGCAGGGGCTGCGTGGTGCTGCGGGATCACAGCCCCAAACAGAGATGATAGGCCAGATACAGTTTCACTGGGGCTTGTACTGTGGCATAAAGGGTTCTTTTTTAGTGCAGCCAAGAATTCCATTAGCCTTTTCTTTCCCCAAACAGCCTGTCTCCTATCTGCTGGCAGTGCATTTTGGTTACCTTGCATCATATAGCGTGTCTTATATGGTTTTGCTCTAAAATGCATCCCTTTACGTTTGCTCACATTACAGTGAATTCTGTCACTTTACCACAACCAGCTCCCACAAGCCCAAAGTCATGCAGAGTGTCCTGATGATTCCATGAGTCTGTTCCCAGTGGGAGGTGAGCAGAATTTGGTTGCTAGTGGGACCACAGCCTGTCCAGCACAGTCTGTGTGACGTGGGATATTAAATGTATTGAACAGACTTGAGTGGTCTGGGGTGTGAAGCCTTAGAGCTTGTGAAATTGCAGTGCTACAATGACATTGTGATGTGTTTGTCTTTACAGGAAATCCTTTGCCCATTTCTTGTAATTTTTTAACATCTATCCAATTTGTAAAGACAGAATTCTCCCATCTCTTCCACTTGAATACTCTGAGAAAGCAGCTCTTCTTTTGTGTTGTAAATGTTACAATACTGTCTGTGTGCACCCTCTAGTCCCTATAATGTCACATCACCTTGGACTAGGGATTTGAGAACAGTTATTCAGTACTTTAGTGGAAAGAGCACCCAAAAGATCCAAGTTTTACTCCATCAAAATTAAAATTGGAGACATTAGGCACTATCACTCTTATGTTAGTAACTTTGGCTGCATTAGAAGAAATCTGTCCTATGAAGAAGTTTTTATCTGCTAGTAAAGGTATCTTAAAACTGTTTATATTCTTGCTGAATTATATGTGAATGGTCCTTCTGATGTGAGAGGTAAATACTATTTTAATTGCACTTTTTGGTGGAGCTCTTTTTGTTTCCCTGTAGATTACCAGCAGTTTATACCCACTCCTGCTATTACCCATCATTGCAGACTCTGCAGAAAGCAGACTCTTCAATGCTGACTCTCAGAATAAATTGGTCTGAGAAACTGTTGGCAAATAAACTGCTGCAGTTAGATGGTTTAGAACAGGGCTAATGAGGATAAATTTTCAGGGATATTTGGCATGATTCACCATGGTGGCCAACCACATTCGCTGTTCTTGCTCAAAATACTAGAACATGTGTAATTTGGATGCAAGTGGTAAAACAGTTTTCAGGTATAAACAGGTCAATCCTTTATGGAGCAGAGACACCAAAGCTTATTATAATAATTTTCAGGTCTGAAGACTCTGTCTATCACTCACAAACATCTCTTTAGGCACCGACACTGCCAATTCTTGCCTGAGTGAGCTATCTTGTCTACCTTTAGCAATTTCATTGACTTCCTTCTAACTGCCTGGGTAGGAAGAGGTTTGCAAGACCAGGTAAACAGTTTGACTTCCTTTCCCACGTGGTTCTAGACTTCATTGTAACAAACTCCTTGTTACCATTTTCAATTCATTTTTAGGAGGAAAGGCTGGTTTTGATAAGTGATCTAGACCCTGTTGTTTGCTCTCTTTTCATATGGATTTTTCTTGCCTGTGGATTTTGTAACATTTTTCTCTGTTGAGATCTATTCCTTTAAGAATTGTTATTTTGGTAAGAGCTGTTTGCTTGCAGAGATTTGTGTGCCTAAAGTGCTGAGGTTGCTTGTACAGTGATCCCATTGGATTTCCACGTCTCGCGTATTTGTCTCCCTGTCGGATTAACCGTTCTTGCTGTGCCACCAGGAACATCTGTCAATCTTTTCTGCACTGTCTGGCAGCTTCATTAAGGATCTCAAATGCATGTAAACACCTTGGGGCTGGGCCTGTCTCTGACTTTTCTCTTGGCCAATGCAGTGTGATTAGGCAGTGCTGCACCAGCGACAGTTCTAAGTAACAGACACAGATAGCATGTGAGTACTCAGAAAAAGTAGAAAATTCATGCTCTTGATTTCAAGGGTTTGAGGACCGGCCTCTCTCACAAAAGTCATTGGGATAGGGAGAACTTGAACTTTTACAGGTCAAGCTTTTAATCTCCAGAATGTCCAGGTTCTGCTCTGTACTGCAATTTACCGTTGGAAAGGTATTTGAGGTCTTGGTAATTTTGTTTGTTTAAGTGGGGGTTTTGTGTGATCACTTGAGGGAATCAATGAGTTCTTTTGTGTTTCTTAATTTTGTTTGATACTTGCATCATAGGTTGTTGGACAGATCAGAGGCACGGTTTGTTCTTGGTACATGCACTTCAAGTGACATTTCCAGTGGTGGCCATAAGAAAAAGAAAGCAAACAAATGTAGTAGACACAATCCTTTTTTAGGGTACAATTTTAGGGTACAATTCAAAGGTGCATTGATAGAATATGCCTTCTAACCAGGAGATACCTCAAGGAAAGGCTGGGACCTTCACTGCCCAGCAAGGAAGGCAGAGAGGTGGGGTTGACAGTCACTGGGACTTTGCCTTCAGAGTGGATATGGAGTGGGATGCCCCAGGCTGCACATTAGGCATGTCTGCTGTGAAATACAAGGTCTTTCTCCTCTCCTTTTTTAGGTGCATTTTGTCCTTTTTTGGAATGCAGCTTCCTTGGGCTGAGCATAATTCAAATAATCTGTGATTGGTAGCTGTTATCAGTGCTTCTCTTCTCAGACATAGTTCAGGGATGGTGTAAAGAGATGCAACCACAAGTCAGGTCTGCCGCATCTAGAGTGGATCTTCTCCATTTTTTATATAGAACCTGTTCTTCAGAAATGATGCCAAAACTTTTTTAGTCAATGAGTTATGTCAGGTGAGTTCGCAGTTGTTTTCACTATGGAAAATATGTTATGTTTTCTGACTTGGCTCAAACAATTCACTTCAGTTCCCAAGTCATGGGATCAAGAAGATGAGGGACTTCTATAATCCTCTTGCAAATTTGCTGAGGTCAGTAGAGTTTTCCTACCTGAGCCCTTTGAGCTGACCTTACGGAAAATATGGGTGCCTTATCTTGATTATGATTTCCCTCAGGGTAGGTGACATGGCCTAGTTAACTGCAGTCAGAATAAAGCAAGAACCTCCCTCCCAAGTATTCAGTACTCTCCTAAACTTCCTTCCTGCTCTTCTGCTGATATTGCCAGTGCTAACACAGCTCTTGCTAATTAATGCAGTCTCGTGGGACTTCTCGCTTTCCCACTGGATGTGGACGGCAGTCTAGGAGCAGGATCCTTCTGTGTACCCAAATACAGAAGACAAGGGACTGTTGCTGTAGCTCACAGGGGAGTTTGGTTTGTTGTTTTATTGTAGCTTTAGTTCAGTCTGTTTTCCAAGGTGTGCAGATGGCCCAGTTCTGAATAGTGTACAGGCTTGCATTTCCTCGGAGTGTTTCTCTTTATAAATTGTCTTTCTGTATATATTTGGGAATGTACCAATATCTATATATATTTCTCTTTTCAATATTTTAAAAATCTTGCTTTTTAAGGCAATGACAAAGTATGGTATTATTAAAAGATACAAACATGTTGCCTCTTTCTTATATTTAGCCCAAATATGGTGAGTGGAGAGTGATTTAGTAGGGCTGTGAGAATGTAATGAGTGCATTAGCAGGCTTATAAAGTCAGATTGTGAATCAAATCCTGACTCATGCACAAGAAGTTTTGACTTGCTGAGTTAGTCAGCTGGATTTCATGCAGCCAACAAATTCATTAAGTATATGAATTATCGGCCTTTCAGCATCTCCCTTTCCCTTTTTTTAGTTAAAATGTTGTTTTCATTTTAAGTATTTAAGTTCATATTATAAAATTGTTTTGGTAACTGTAGACTCCTCGTTTGCATTTTCCTGCCCTTTCTTGGTAAAATTGATGCTGAGGTTTGCAGATTTGCATTGGCAGATGTCAATGTCCAGCCTCAAAGGGCTGTGGGTGCCTCCTGCACAAAGACTGCATCTCATCCTCCCTCCAAGCTGCTCTTTGCCCGTTGAGCACATATGGCATGGTCAGCATGGCAAAACAGGTTTCTGAGCCAGAGGAGAGTAATGGAGACAGCATTCCCACTATTTTATGGCATGAAACTTTTGCAAGCAAGCACACTTACTGTTTTTCTGAGTGCCCTCACACCTGGAGCCCTGTGATTTCACAGCTATCAATTTTTCATTTTTGGGGTTAAAAAAACCAAAACACTTCAATGAGCAAACATTTAATTGCTTTAATACAAGATTTCCCAACCTGCTGCAATTTCATTTTCAAATCACGTGTTGTTATGAGAAAGCCATACTCTGACAGTTGTGCCACATTTTAATAGAGTCCTGGGGCCTAATTCTGCCATGTTTGCATTAAGCAACGCTTTGTTCCAGGAGCAGTTGTATGGCAATTACCAGGTGTACATTACTGCACACCATGAGTAAGCATGTGATTTAATTACCTCCTGGGAGATTCTCACTGAAGTAAAAAGAAATATTGACCCTTCCAAAATCTAATACCTGAAGTTTAGTGAAACTAGATAAAGCTGTTTTCTATCTGAATACCAAGTGTACTAATTAAACATCAGGAACTCATTTGTAAAAATGTGATGGGAGAAGTTGGCCACAGCTCTGGAAGAATTGTGGTATGGGCTGGAACCTGTGCTGTTCCCAGGAACGGGAATTTTTCCTTTGACTTGGTGAAGAGCAAGATAAAGATCAGTTTTCTAAGTTCTGAGGGACCAGTTAAACAACTCATGTTGGTCACATTCTCACGGTAAGCCTATGGACTAAATGTGCAACTTCTTCAACAAGTAAATGCCTCTAAATTAAGACTGATAAATTAACTAACCTAATCCTTTGCTGTAAATAATGTCTGTTGTGTGCCATATTTTAGCATGTTGGGATCTGAAGAGATTTGTAACAGAAGAGCAGAGTATGAACTCTAATGAGGGAGAGCAACAGTCTGTAAGCACACCTTATTTTTGGGGATCTTAACTGGACACTAATCAGTAGAGACTTTATTAGCAAAATTCTCCTTTCAAGTCTGTTTACATATAATGTACTAAGCACCTTTTATCAGATTTTCTTTCAGAGGGAGTGGCAAGAATCTCTGATGACAAAACTCGTGTCAGTGCGTTGTGTTTGCAGGTAGCTTTGAGGAGGAGATATATGCTGTACAGTTTACTCTCATCAGGTGGACAAGAATCCGCTCGTTGCTCATGGGGGTTTTCTTGATTTCTTTTGGTTGTTCTTCATTGAGTGTTTTAGATTTTTTGTTTGAAAGATGTATTGCTGTCCCATAGATTTCTCTATCATTTGTCTTTATAAAGTTGTAGAACTGGGTTCTCAGCTTCCGACTCTGAAGGGGCATCTTCTCCTCTGATGATTTTGGAGTTAGAAGCCAAGGGAGCAGATATTTGTGTGTGCTCACCTGCACTGGCTCTGACCAGGGTGCTCCAGGTGCTCTGCATGTAGCCTTGGTGTGGCAATTACACTGACCTCAGGTTGGGAGAGCCACAGAAAGTGAACCTGGGTGAGAGGAGAAGAGTGGGGATTATCAGGTGAAGGTTTTGGCCTGGGAGGGAAGAGTTCTCTGTCCTTAATAAAATAACAAATTACGTGTGGGTTGCTTCATTAATGTAATTCCTTTGGTGCACTGAAAAGATTTAGAGCAACACGATGACCCTGTAACATTTAACAATTAATCATCTATTAATTTAGGAGTTAGTTTTATGGGCTGTGGAGTCAGGATCTGCCTCTTTCCCTCACTGAGTCCTTTCTGGTTTGCAGACTAAACCGGGTTGCCTGCCTTGCCCTCTCCACTTGAGTGTTGCAGTCAGCCTGGTGGCACATGCTGTGGTGAGGAAAGGGTGCCTGGAAATGCTGGGGCAGGATGTGAGCCCAGGAAGGGCAGGGACAGCCATTAGGTCTCCAGCATTAGAGTTGCCTTTGCTTCCCAAGTGACACATCCTGAGGGTTGCACAGTGTATCGTTTTGTTCATTGTCTGAAAAATGTGTGTGACTAGGGAAACCCATAATCTGTGGTCTCTTTATTCATAAATACCAGCTCAGTAATTCTGTTTAATTCGTGGCAAATCTGCAGTACTGTAGGCCATAAAGGCCTATAGAGGTTATGCTCTTTTGGATAGCATTTTTATTGGGGTCTTACCTTGGTATTCAGAGAAATTCAGAGGAAAAGTGTACTCGTAGTTAACTATATAACATCTGCTCAGATGATTTACTGCCTGACTTGCAGAAGTGATTGGATTCATATGCCATGTTGGTATGTTTGCCTTGCAGTATATATTACCAAATTTGAATGTAAGGTTGCTGGAATACAGCAGACACCAGGTCTACTGTACCTTCTGCACAGTGCAGCTGTCATGCAGAATATTCTTTCCTTGTGCCACAGAAATATCTCAGGTGGTTCTTGTTCCCAAATGAGGGAAACAGGTTTCTTATTTTATTACCTTTGCCCTCTCCAAAGTATTGGGTGAGGACTCTGTGTCAGGCAGCACTGAAATGTTGAAAAGTAGAAGATAATGGAAAAACAAGTATACGTCCCCCTTCACAGCAGGAATCCCTCTCTGTTAAACAGAGAAAGAATTAATCTATAAATTCCCTTTTAACTCTTATATCTATTGAAACAGGATTATTTGAACAACATTAATAGAGGAAGTTATGTAAAGTTTTTAATGGTGTGCCATGTACCGCTTTCAATTTTTAATAGAGAACTCTTTCATCAATGCATTTTTCTGTTTTGATGAGTAAGTGTTTTCAGCTGAAGATGATGAGTGAAAACTATGAAAGTTCTTGCGGAACACGTTGCTCTGGCAGATGGATGGCCTGGGGCTGCTTGGGGCAGCTCATCAAGTAGGGGTGCCTGTTGCTCCTGCAGTGCCAGTGGGAGCTGCTTGGAGGAAAAACACTGCTTGACTTCTCATCCTAGTGACCACCTTGCTGCTTTGAAAAATATGGCTGTAAAAGAGCTTGGTTTATGCTGCTTCTCCTACCAGCTTGATCATACAAGCCTTACTTATTACTTCATCGTATTTGTCCCCTTAGACCAAGACCAGAGGCCACTGTAGAGCAACTCTGAGAAGTAACTCTTACCAGGGTGGACCTGAGCTGGCTCCTCGGGCACAGGTCCTAGCTCCTCACAGTTTAGGCCTTGCTGTGAGACTCCTAAGGGGTGTGCAGGCTTTTAGCACTGGAGGAGTAGATTAACAGAAAAATGTTTAATAAGGAGATTTATAAACTTTCTGTGTCAGATATGTAGGAAGATATTTAAGAACTGAAGTAGACCCCCATGGGATGTGTTACACAGTTAAAGCCATATATCAATTTCCCAGCTGTGGGACCTGGGGCAATGTAATTGCCTCCTTTGGTCACCATTCATTGTCTTCAATTCAAAATATTAGCCCTCTGTTTTTTTCTTCTTGTGCTGCTTTTATAAACCTTTGGGCAGGAGCAATACATTCTTGGCATTGTTGGGTGTTTTGGGGGAATGCAATTCCATGCATTCTTAGCTTTGGGAAGTGATCAGGCAGAAAGGTGTGAGCTAATGTCCGATGATTTATCATTGTTCCACCAGAAAAGGGACACAAGACTAAACAATTGTTGGCTGTATAAGCTCGGAAAGTTATTTTACATGGGATTGTTTAAGCCCAAAATAGAAATAGTGACAGCCTTGCATACTGGAAAGGTGCACTCCTGTTTAAATCCGTAGGCATTATTTGCTTGCATGTTAATTTTGATAATGCAATATTGGGGAAAAGTGTATAAAGAAGAGATTTACTTTCAGGAAAAATATTAAGACTGAAAGCTCAATATGTCAAAATCTTGGGTACTTTGTTCTGTCTGGGAGGTCTTAATCTTTGTGTTCGTAACAAAGGTCTTCTCCAACCTAGGATTCAAGTTTATTGATGGGCTGTCTTGGTGAATGAAGAACTTCCTTTCTGTGCTGCTGAGAGAAAGAAAACAGCATACTTGACTGAAATTCCCCTTTTATTAAATCCAAAATCAGTTGCTTGACAACTGATCAAATGTTCTTGCGTTTTTCACAGCAGAAACCTTGCATTTAAACCTTGTTTTTATTCTACAGCATACATCATGTAGTAGAAATTCTCTAAATACAGTAGTTGTAAAAGGAGTATGTCAAGTGCTCTCTCAATTTCAGTCTCTTTCAGACAGCGATGGCAAACCAGATAGCTAGTAAATTGTTTAAATTTCTTATGTATTCTGTAAAAATTATCTACAAAGTCATCACGCTTCTAGGTTTTCTTGGACACGTCTTCTTTGTCTTCCCAGCAGTTTTGTCCAGGCAGAAGGACAGGACTTTGCCCATATAAAAGCACATTATGTCGGGCCCTTAGTATGTGAAAGTTTTGCCTAAGGAGATGTTTGATAATTAGACTAATTAAAAGTAAGCACAAGGGCAGATGTGCTAAAGGTATTTATGAACGTTTATTCTCTGTATAAACAGAAGAGGAGCCACTTAAAAGGCTGAAAGCTTTATTTTGCATCTTTCAGGCTTGAACCAGAACACTAAGTAGCACAACTGCTACTTTGGCTTTAAAGATAACATTGCTGTGAAGACTCGTCTGTTTTTAGGTACTCAGTTTTCTGGATGACAGTCTTTTGAAGTTTGTGATGGGCTACTTTGTACAAACACATGCGTGAAGTGTTTCCAGCCCTGGGTCATGATAAAGCCTCTTTAAAAAAAATCAAGTAGTGTATTTTGTTCTGGGTCACAAAAGTGGTATTGAATAACATAGTGAAAACCTTTGCTGCTTAGTGAATCGGGAGAGAAACAGCAGTCTGGCCCTGAAGGGAGGAGAGTTGGATGTACAGAGCCTCGAGAAGGTGAAGTCCCAGGGCCTTTGGGTTTATATTCTGAAAGAAATAAAGTGCATTTTCTTTTAGACACAAGTCAGTCTAATTCTGAATTCCTACAGTTGGGAGCCATGGGCAGAGCCAGGAACTGGCTCCGAAGCAAAGCAGGGCGAGGGGGTGAGAACTGGAGGATTGGGAGGGAAAGGAGAAGGCTGGCTGTTGTGGGAAGCTGCTGGAGTTGGACACTCTCACTTCAACTGAAAAGTTTTCCTTTCCTGACTGCCCCAGAGTTCCCTCCCAGCCCTCCTCGGTGAGAAATACCTGCTGTCCTGGGTCTGGCAAAATGTCTGTCTCTAAAGGCGTAAAGATTCCTGTTTAAGGCTTTAGTAAGAGAGGGAATATGTGAAATGTGAAAGTGGGAGGGGAAGAATACGTGCTGTGTCTTGGGGAATTTGTGTTTCCCCATGTGAAGGACACAGGAATTAAACTCACTGCTTGAAAGATATGACTCTCATTCATTGTCACTGTTTGTCCTCAATCCACATTTATGTATATATATTTATGTATGTGTGTGTATGTCTATGTCATATATAGTCATATACTGGGATTTTTGAGTTCTGTAAAGAGAGTGTAGAGTGAGAAATTGCTTGTATTGTCATTTAATTACTTAGCAGGATTTGAAACAGATGGAAAATAGTGAACAAAGTTCCTTTGAGTTAAAAAAACTCCACACTGAAAACCCCCCAGCAAACAAAATATTCAATTCCAATACATGAAAAATTATCATAATCAGTGTCTGCAGATGGAAGTGGTTCACCTTCAAGTCTGAAAGTGGAACTTCCTTAAAATGGAGTGGGGGAAAAGAAAAAAATATCCCAGGTCCAGAAGCATTCAATTTAAGAAGTTTGAGCTTTCATGCTTTAAGAAAGGGAAAGCATTTGTCTTTTTTCAGTTTACATACATGTGTCTGTTTACAGTCAGAGTAGTGTAAACCTCATCAGAACCACTGGGATTATTTAATGTTGGCATCTGTGAGAATAGGATTTGTCTTGTGATCTTAATGTTTTAGCTCCTTGCCAGAACTCAAATCCACAGGTGAAACATGCTGATATTTTCCTGTGAAAGTGAGAATTCACGAGGGAAAAATTGAATGTGTGGAACGGTATCATTAAAGTTGAAAGCTAGGGGAAATTGTGCAAAGTCCCAAAACACAGACACTTAGGCTTGGATCTGCTTCCATTATAGCGAATGCCAAAACTCCTATTGTTTTCATTAGGAACTGGATTAAGACTTCTATTGATATCATGCCAGTTTGAATTCCTTCTTTTATTTTTGATCTTGACAATCACTTTTTCCATTGCAGTTCCATTAAAGACTTATAACACAGTATAATAAAACTCGGTGAAAAAAAAATGCACCTTAATTATTATGCAAATGGATACAAATTAAAATTAATAATTGCAATTTTCTCTTTACAACAAACAATAGACCTAAACTTTATTCTTTTTGCTTGCTAATCAATTTTCAGTTCATTGTCTTTTTATTTTCAGGGATTTCTAGAGTATCAAAGTAATTGAAAATAATTGGTCTTTTAGTTGTTTTACAGTTAGTACTTGAATAATTAAAAATTAAACAGATTATGCATGCTGTATTTTAATAGAATAATTAATTCAGTGGCCTTTATTCAGTGGCCTCTGTGGAGCATGCCTGGCAGCGCTCAGCCCCACACTGACGGAGACCAGTCCAGAACACAGAACTGGCCTCTGCATTTTGGCAGCAACTGAAATTGCTATTATGGAGTCTCCACAAGGAAACAAAAATAAAAGGGCTGGAGTATCCTTTTTTAACCCAGGAGAAGCTGCTGCAGTAGAGATTTGGGAGCAGGGGCAGCAAGAGGCTCCAGATGTCAGAGGGTGCTGGATCAGCTACACCTTTTCTTCATTCACTTTGGCATTTTTTCTAAGACTGTGATGGAGGTATCTATTTGGGATTATCTGTAGATCTAAATAAACAGTCCTTAGACAGTCAGTGTCAACATAGTAAATTCTGTGGCAAGTGACCTCAGTATGGCCATCTTCCAAATTATGTATTTACATAACTCTGAAAACTTGTAAACTTGGTTTTAAGGTATATTGACTCAGAATTTGTATGTAGAAATAAATGGAGATACTGTAGGTTGTCAGTGTGCAACTTTGCTGTTATTCAGACTGATCACGGTTTATTTTCGTTTATATGATTTTGACATGAATTTAAAGATGGGATGGCAAAGATATGGTTTGAAGAAAATTGATACATTGCGTCTCAAATGTTTGTGGTAAAGAAACAAAGTGTTTTCTGCCGTTTTGGTTTTGGGTCTCCACAATGTGGATTAATTTGCCTCCACCCTTTGCACAGGACAGCTGTAGGGGCATTGCTGTACTGCTTTACCACTTCATACAGCAAATATTGCAGCCAGTTAAAGACACTTCGAAAAATGCTTTTATTTTTCAGATCTGAAAAACCTTTTTTGAATAGACCAGCCTCCTGTCTACAACATGCAATACAATTTTTCATATTACACCAAGTGATAGGACCTGAGACAAAGAAGGGAAGTTCTTCAAGCTGCATCTGTTCTGGGATATTTCTATTTCTTACATACATGAGCAGAGTGTTCAGGTAGTGCACTCAGACACTGAGGAAATAGTAGTATTATAACAGGCATTGTTCTTTCTTCAGGACATTTTCCCCTCTTCTGTACACAAGGGCACACAAGCATTAGATGCAGTCTTAAGTCAGTCCCAGCAGCCTGTTGCTCCCTGTGAAGCTCAGGCCAAGGCCTTTGCTGGTTAATGAAGCAAATATTTATGGCCTCCAAAAATTTTCACTGTCCTTGTGACAGGGCAGGTTTTTATAGGGATAATGGGGGGCTATGGAATCTGTTGCATTCACTCAGTGCTGGCTCTGTGGTGCCTGTTAGGGAGCATGAACATGTTCCTGTGTTTTCCCTGTGTGGCTGGATCAGGAAAAGAAGCATATGTTAGATAAACTGAGTTAATGGAAATATTAGAGACATGTTATCCCTAGGTTTTTCCCCTTCTTTTCATACATTTCATTCTACATACATTTCAAAAGGAACGAGCATTGCCAAAAGGAATGAGCGGCATGCAGGGACGATGAAACCTGAATTTGGCAGCCTGCAGCCTGCCAAGGGCTGGGAACCAGGGGGTGCAGCCTTCACGGGGCGCCAGACCGAGTAGGCTAGACCACATGCAAATCTCGATTTGAACTGGAAAGGCAATTTTGGGATGGGTCTTGCTGGGATGGGTGTTCCAGATTATTCTCATATGCCCAGAGCACTGCTTGAGCATTTGGTTGAGACTCAGAGAGCTGTTGGCTTTGCTGTTGGAACCAGGGACGCCAAGTTCTCTCTTCAGTAATAGCCCTGTAAGCCTCAGCAAAACCAATGGAGTTATGTCAGGTTGGCATCTTCGG
The DNA here is from genome assembly GCA_013397915.1 of Daphoenositta chrysoptera. Classification (NCBI taxonomy): domain Eukaryota; kingdom Metazoa; phylum Chordata; class Aves; order Passeriformes; genus Daphoenositta; species Daphoenositta chrysoptera. The sequence goes on along the minus strand of VZRO01003614.1, from coordinate 525,977 downwards.
GGGTCAGGACAGTGTTTTACTTTTGGGCAGACTTCAAATGCACAGATAAAAAGGGACTAGTTTCTTTTGTGTTGCTAGAAAACAACCAGCTCTTCTCCAAACAGATTTGAGTGGGTTTTGGTGGCCTGAGTCTTTCATCCATAGTGCATGAAGCATGGTGTGAAGCTGCTCTGCCCTTGCTTTGTACACATGCTCACAGCTGGGGGGGCTTGCCTGGAAACGTGCACTGAACCTATGTGGTTTTATTCTTCAGGGGTCTCCACCCAAAAGTTGCTAATAAAATTGTCCTTTCTATGCAGATCTAATATCATATGAGAGATCTTACCAAGATCTCTCAGCTCTGCTTTTGAGTAAATTTACATTATTTCAAGGCATGTGGTGACAAGTCTGAAGTGTTGCAAAGCACTGGGGTGACTTCTGCACCCACAGCTGGAGGGGTAGGTCCCTTTACACATACACAAAAATCTGTGTCAGTTCTGACTGCAGTAGGTTTATGGGTTGTGCAAAAGCCTTTCACTAGGTATGATCCCTCATGGTGCAGCTGCAAGGAGATCAGCAGAGCCACTGCTGACAGCTTTCTGCTTTTTCCTTTCAAAGGAGTACATGTGCTTTCTGTGGCTAGTTTGGAGTGTTACCTGCCTAAAAAAATCCCTTGATCCCTATACTCTCTGAGATGCCTCTCAGGTGGGTGAACACAAGCTTAGCAGAACACAAGAGCTCAAATATTAATCAGGTGGTTGTTTGGATAGTAATACCTTTTTATGGTTTTCTTCACAAAAGGCTTAGTGAAGGTGAGGATTTCTTGCTAACAGCTGAAGTCAAGTAGTGATAGGCAAATCCTTTCTCTCTATTTACACAAAATAACTCCAGAAAGCAAGAAATATTTTTGAAATAGTCTCTGTAAGCACTGTAAAAACAAATGTCTCCACCCTTCACAAATGAAGGCTTTACTGGAGAGGCCATTTGCCATGTATAGAGCAGAGAAAAGGAAATAAAGCTGGTAAAAATACCCCGTTCATGATGGAAGTGAGAATCCTGGCCATTCTTCTGTCCATGTTTGCAAACACATCTCTGGCGACTCCATGAGCTCTGCAGAGCTGAGCACGGAGGAGGGAGAGAAAAGCTTTAGGGGAGCACTCTGAACATCAACCACCTCCCAAACCAGGGCGTTTTTAAAACAGGTTTGAGAAGAGGGTAATGCCATTTGGCTCTTCTAAGAGCTCCTTAGCTTGGATTGCAGGTGGGGGACTCAGCTTCTGAAGGCTGATGCTTGGCTATAGCCCACTCCTGCCCCGAAGATACCTGTTCCTGTCCTAGTTAGTCACGAGTCTTATATTTTGTACACGTTAGCTACTGCATCCCAAGCAACCAGGGGGGAACCACAAACAGCTTGCAACAAGACCTTTTAAAATGCAGAAGGGTTAGAATGCAGCAAGTGGGATTTTCAGCATGTTAAAAAAAAATCTTGTAAACCTTTCGTCCCCAGATTTTTAATGGACATTTTTTGTGTGTGTCTGTGTGTATCTTTATAGGAATAAAAATTTATTTGAGGAGATCTAGAAGTATAAATTAACTGTAAATTGAATTGGGAAGGAACTCCCGATTCAAGAGGGAGAATGAGACTCTTCTTCAGCATTTCTGGAGTTGTGCAGTAGGGTACAAGACCTTGTAATGATTTTTCCACTTGTTTATTTTTATTTATTCAATATGCCTACTCTTCTGTCTGCCTTTTACTCTTCAAAGTTGGGCTTGGCATGAACTGGGAGGTATCTCAGATCTCAGCAAATAGAGTATCTGAGCCCTACATCAGCTGCAATTGCAGGTCTTCCCCACACCAAACAAAAATCCCAAAAGGGAGTATTTTTCTCTCGGTGTCCGTGCAGAGTAGAGGATTACTTAGTTGTCTTCCTTGCACAGAAAAAGATCTGTTCAGGCTTCAGCTGCAGAACATGTGGCTGTTTGAAGTCTCTCAAACTCCTGTTCCTGAAACAGCGATCTCCACACCAGCACTGAGAGACCCTTTGGTGCACTTTGGAAGCTGCATCGTGTTTTCAATTTAACATGTGCTGTTCAGGTGGCGTTTTGGTGCTCAGTCTGGTGGCCCAAAAAGCACAGCCATTGATTTTGAGAACCTCTCCCAGTGGGGGCTCCAGGAGGTGTTAGTGGAGGTGGTGCTCAGGAGCCTGTGGGTGGGCAGCATTTGGCAGGGCACGGGGCAGGGGGTGGGTGGGCAGTGGAGTGGGAGCTGCTGCTGCAGTGGCCCCATGCCCTGCCTGGGGACACTTGTACATGGGAAATGTTGGCCAAATTTAGTGCTGGAGTGTAAAGGAGCTGAGCAGCCCAGGCAGGGAGCATTGGAGGCAGGGAGTGAGCGGCAATGGAGGAATGCAGTGAAACTCATCATAGTAATTAACTGCGTGCTCCAGACTAGATGAAAACTCCACAAGTGTTTTCTCTTTTTAAATCCTTTTTGACATGCTGTAATGAATGGTAGAATTACGATGATCAGCCAAATAAACTGGGGTGGCAAATGAAATGACTTTTATAGGTCCTTTAAAGGGTGTTACATTGCTGTTCCCATCTTCAGTTGAAGTATGTCCAGTGCATCTTTCTATTGTTTAAATTGCTTAATTGCTATATTCTCTGAAGGTATTATTTTGCTTGTCTTATTATTCTTTAATTTGTGATGCAAACTTTAACTTGGGGCCAGAAGGTCAGGTCATGAATATTTTTTAGTTTTTAGTTAAAAAATTTTGCTTTTAAGAAGTCTTTCAGTGCTAATTCTCTGTGTCCCGTAAAATAAGTCTGCACTGAATAAAACAAGGAATAAGAAACATAGGATAATGATCAATAGAATTTATCAGGAGCAGGGTGCCACTGGCTTGCCCAGTGATATTATTGATCACTGGGTCTGCAGCATCTTGCAGAAGGAGCTTCTCCAAGAACTTGCTTGGTTTCTCTTGGCAAGGGTAGTCTCTGATGCAAGGAGGAAGAATTCCCCTGGGTGCCAAGCCTTGAAAGGCTGCAGACCCCCGAGCTAACCAGCATTGGTCTAGTGGAGAGAGATTGATGTGCTTCTCCCAGGATGTTTTAAAATATTGCTAAAACCTTCTAAATGCTAGTCTATACAAGTCAACCAGCTGAATTTTATCCCTGTTCAGTGCCCTCAGAAGGTGTGCTCTGTGTGTCTGAGCTTCACCTGAGCTCGGCTGTTTGCTCTGCTTTGGAGAAATACAGCAATAACAGATGATAGACATTCTTTCTCACAAACGTGTTCTTTTTTCCATACTCCTCCTTGAATGAGCTTGTGCCAGAAGTTGCTGAGCTGTTAGGAAGGTGCCGGAAGCTGGTAATTTGCTCCCTTATAGCTTCACAAAAGCTACCCATTTTTTGTGTAGTTCTTACCATCTAAAGGCAAATATAATTAAGAAATTTAGTTGGTTTACAAATAGGTCATGGACCATCTAATAAACTTCAATTATTGACATTTATGGAGGCTTTTTCTCCCAAACATTGTTTATGAAATGCAACTGGCAAAAGCAAGGAGACAAAAACTGCTGTAGGCTCCTAATCTGGGCAGCACTCAGCCTCTCCAGCTCCTCCTCCTCTTTCTCTCCCCAGCGTATCTTTTGAAGCTCCCTTTCAGTATTTTCATGTATGTACATGTGCTACACTTCAAATGGCGCAGTAGTTGATTTTCTTGTACTGAGATCTGTGGGTTGTTAATTGCTGGGCTGGTATTAATGGGTTTCATCCAAATTCTGGCTTTTCTCTGGTGAGGCTGCAGTGCACACTGGTGATTTCAGCCCTACGTGGACTTGGTGGGGTGTCCCAGCCAGGCACAGAGTGTCCTGCCAGGCATCTTGTGGAGCTGTCGTCTTCACTAGGTCAGTGTGGAGGAATCTGGCTGTCTCCAGCAGCACAGACATTTGTGTGTTTCAGCCCTAAATCAACCTCTGGAGCAGCTGGAGGTGCATGTATGGTCTTGCTCTTTGTGGGAGAGCAGCAGTATGTCAAGCACCAGAGCTGCTGCAGGCAAGAAGGGGTCAGGGTAGAGTCTGTCCTTGAAGCAGCCAGTAAATTTACCATCAGGTTTTTCTTATTGCAGTTTGCTGTGCATTGCATCTCATTCTTGTACCAGAATCATTTACTCCAGTCAGAGGCAGCTGATCTGAACTACAAAAACTCTTGCTGGAGGCAAAATGCATATTCTCTCTTCATTACCCACACCAGACTGGTGAGAAAAAACCAAAGGCGGGGTGGCAAGGAGAACTAGATCAGGGAAAGAGTTGAAAGCAGAAGCCTGGTCTGCGTTCAGTTTTTTGCCCATGATCTTGTGTGCTCAGAGGTGTGGTTAGCTGGATTCAGGAGAAGGAAAACAAGGGTCAGTCAAGGAATGACCTCGACCTGATCTTCTCAAAAACTGGCAGTACTGGGTTGCAAAGTTGTGGTCCAGCACTCTTGGTAAGGAGGGAAAACCAGGACCAAAGAGAGTGGAAGCTGCATTCCGTGAGGAACTTCAAGGAACAATAGCATCTTTCATACTTCATACTTCATGTCTATAAAACACATGAATCAACTCACCTGAGGCAAGAGAAGTCAGGAGCAGCTGACATCAACCTCCAGGAGCCGAGCTGCTCATTCTTTCGGAGTTAGCGCATTTCCCAACCAGCCCAATCTGCGCTCTGGAGGCTGATCCCTCCTTCCCTGCCAATCTGAGCTGGGGACAGAAGTTTCATATACTTCTGCTGTTGTGTCAGACAGCTCAGCACTCCCACAGAGTCCACCAGGCAGGAGCGTGGTGAGAGGCCCAGCTGGACACTCCTGTTGCTGGAAATAACACGGGGCAAGAGGTGTTGTGTCGTGCCCTTGGTGGTATCCTCACCGTGTGTGGTACCCTGCACCACACAGGGTGTTGAGAACAGTCCCACCCTGCGTGGTGTGGGGACAGGCCTGCTGTCCCTCAGGATGGGAAGCTGGAGATAAGTGTGCAGGGCTTGGCTTTTTGGATGGTTCATGTGCAGTTCCACAATTGTGTCTGAGAGTGCACATTTTTTGCACCCAAAATTACTCTAGTTGGAGTTTTAGTGCAAAAGGTCCCAGAGTGACCAAGCTGGGATTGAATTTAACCATGAGAAAATCCCCTGGAGCAAAATCCTGCCCCTTCCTGAATGGCATGAGTCAGTGTCTCAGATACCAGTAAGAGACAGAGAGAAGCTAAGTTAAACTCATTTAATTTTTTCTTTTGCCAGGGCACTTAACCTGGTGTGAGACTCCTGTTAGTAGGATTATTCTCTTGTCAGATGGACGGTGGAGATAGTTGTTCCAGTGGTGCATGTCTGGTTTGAAGGCCTGATTATCTTGTTCATGTCACTTCTTGGCCTCTTATCAAAGGAACTCTCATACACATCACCTTTCAGCTTCTCGCTCTCAGCTCTGCAAGGAGGAGGAGTGCACTTAAGCCGTTTCCAGCTAGTAAGCTGATGTTTGTAATTTTTTTTCCTCCGGGGCAATAATGTCAAGAGGAACAGGCTTCTGAGCATGTCAGGTGGAGGGAGGATGGAAGAAGGTTTCTCATGGCTGAGGACAATAGATGAGGACAGAGCTGCTGTTCTGCAGCAGGGGGGTTACAGCGTGGTGCAGTGCCAAGCACGAGGCACCTGTTGGATGGAGCCTTCTGGGTGGCTGGGATTTGATTTAAAATAATTTTTAAATACCATATATTGGTGAAATGGTGCTTAAAACCTGAAAGTGTTATCAGGTGACCCAAGAGGAGACCTTAGGGAAGATTCAGAAGTACTGTAAATACTCACTTTTTAAAAAGTCATCTATTATTACTTTAATCAATATGTCAGTAGATTAACCAGAAGTTCTGGTATTTCTAGATTCATTTACATGAGCCACTTAGTAACTTTCTGTAACAAATGTATCAAGAAGAGTAACCAAGTATTTCCTGTTTGTAAAATCCCTAAACATCCTTTTGGTGGCTGTCAAGGTGTCCCCAGGCCGAATACAGGCATATGTCCTTCTGAAACCAGCCTGAACATAATAAATACAGGAGCTTCCATCTCTGTCATTGACTGGAAGGGAAGGCTTGTCCTTTCCCAAGGCACGTTGACAAGGGGCTGTTTAATTGAGCCGAACAAACTGGTGCTTGAGGGCCCGGGAGCGCGGGGGAGCTGCGGAGGATGAGCAGCCCCGGCTGCGGGGCAGGCGGGGGCCTTGGCTGGGAAACGGCGGGCAGCGAGCAGCCCCAGCCTGGGACCGCCAGGGTGGGACCCCCAGTGTGGGACCGCCAGGGTGGGACCCCCAGTGTGGGACCCCCGATGTGGGACCCCCGATGTGGGTCCGCCAGTGTGGGACCCCCAGTGTGAGACCCCCAGTGTGGGACCGCCAGTGTGGGACCCCCAGTGTGAGACCCCCAGTGTGGGACCGCCAGTGTGGGACCCCCAGTGTGAGACCCCCAGTGTGGGACCCCCAGTGTGGGACCGCCAGTGTGAGACCCCCAGTGTGAGACCCCCAGTGTGGGACCGCCAGTGTGGGACCCCCAGTGTGAGACCCCCAGTGTGGGACCCCCAGTGTGGGACCCCCAGCCTGGGACCCCCAGTGTGGGACCCCAGTGTGGGACCCCCAGTGTGCCTTCTCGGGGTGTCTTCATGCAGAGCCAGCAGCCACATGCTGCACTGGAGCCGGCAGGGGAGAGAGAGAGAGAGGAGTTAAAGGAGAGGAGGTGAGAGTTGGTCAGCGTGCTGCTCCCAGGTGGATTGGCACAGGCAGCAGTTGTGCACTCAACACTCTGTGACCATCACTCCAGTCCGGGTGGGCTGGAAGTTACTTCTGTGATTCAAATAAAAACACTCTGAAGATATTCCACTTCTATCATGTATCATTTTTTATCAGTAACTAGTCTATGTTAAGAAAAGTTCAACCAGTGAAGTTCATGTTGAGTTACCTTGGCTTCTGTCATGTCTGAATCCTGTAAGTGGAAGCATTACTAGAACTAAAGATTTACTTGTTGTATTTGGCAAATCAATTTTAACTATGCTGACTGCTGTATTTGTTCATTTCTAGCACTAAACTGCCACATCTTGCATTAGCAAATAGTTGTTCCTTTAATTCTTAAGTCCTCTCAAGTCTTTTTTCTTGTAGTTAGATTCTACTGCTTCTGTATCACAGAACTGTTCTATATCTCTGCTAGCAGAAAATATTTTTGTTACCATGTGTGGAAATGCATAGTGTGTTAAAATTCCCTACCTCTTTACAAGGTGGGAAAAGCCAAGCAAGTTTATATTGTGTTGTGATCTGTTCCTGGTGTTCAACTTTGGTTTTCTCTAATAGCTGCTTTGGGTTTTGTCCCATTTATTCTCTCCCATAATGTTTTACCTCCTTATTTTCTTCATTGTCATACGTGTTTTTGTTAGCAGCATCTAGCATTGCATCACCCACCCCTCTGCCTCCATTCTCCCTCTCCATTGCTAGTCCAAGAATCATTGTTCTCTGTTTGGTGCTGTTGCCTAGGTCACAAATTGCATCATTTATTAACATTTTTGCATAGCTGACTTCTTTCCTGTACCCTCTGCACTGTGCATGTGTACATCAATGTAGCTGTCACCAAGCACTTATATTTCACTTTTTAAATTAGTATTTTGACTTTCCAGGGTTTCTTTAAGCTATCAAAAGGAGCAGAGAGTTGGCTTTGCAGAGTAACATATTCAGGCATTTCCCCAGGCTTGCAGAAAACCCAGATTACACAGACCTGAGAGGTATGTCTGTGTTAGGAAGATGTTTACATACTGGGGGGCTGTCAGCAGTGGAGGCAAATACCAGCCATCAGCGTACCACGGGTGGCTTAGCTTCTTGTAATGTATTTTGTGGTGTACAGTTGAGGAGTGACAATGTATATTTAGGGACTAAGAAAAACAATTGTATTTTCTTTTACACTATATGCTGGAGCCAGTAGTGAGACCTCTGAGCCAAGTGCTTCCTCTGGTGTTTGGCACTTATCTTGAAGCTCTTCTGACCTGTCAGCTGTGAACACAGGGAGGTTAGCACCCTCTTTGCTTAAGACCATTTAATCTTAGTAGTAACCTTTCATTGAGGAAAGCACCCGTGAGCCCTGCCACTGCAGGTTCACTTCTGTGGAACTCCTGCATCCCTTGGCTGCTGTGCAATCTCTGCTGGCCTGCAGTGGGTACCAGGGCAGAACAGAGGGGGCTTCCTCTTGGCTTTTCTAGTCTCACATTTCTAACATGATCCTATTAAGCACTGACTTCCCTGCTGCCCTTCTCATTAGTTTTCACTTGAAAATACTGACTCAGAAAATTCCCCTGTATTCTTGAGCTGATCTGCCCTCCATATGTTTATTGTATTAATCCCATCCTAAACTCCCAGAAGGTAACATCACATCCCATTCTCTTTGTTACCAACTGCAGGTTTTGGCTCTTCACCGTGAAATACCAGTCATGATCACTTAGGTCATCTCTCTGTCTCCAGGCTTTGGCTCATGTTTGCTTCTTGACTGTGAGTTTGCAGAGTTTTGGGTTACACGTGTCCCTTTCCGTGCACTGGTCTCTGCAGGAGCTGCGGCTCAGTCAGTCTGAGCAGTCTCTAAGCCCACACAGTAAATTCTCCACAAACATATGCCCCTGGACCACAAATCCTTTTCTGCAAGAGATACCTTTGCTTTGTTTCTGTTATCTTCTTGTATTTTAGCAGTCTGCTGAGACCCAAAGCCAGGTGTGTGAACACAGAACAGGCAGCCCTTGGGGCTGAAAAAAGAGATGGTAAAAGTTTGTCAGGCTCACTCAGGGTGAGGGATGGTGGAAGGGCAAGGCCAGGCAGCTGTGTACATTTGCACCTATGTTTGCAGTTGGGACACTCCCTTATCCACATTAATGTGTGAAGAAGGCAGCAGGGGCTGCAGCCCCTTGCACCTGCTGTCACCATCACAGGAGGGCAGCTTCCCTTCGGTGCTTCAGAAGAGAGAAGTTTATAGTGAGAAAAGGAGGGAGGACTTTTTCTGGGAGGTGGAAAAAGGGGCAGACACTGAGAGGACTTGAATTGTTGAATTGAAACTGGGAGATGGAACCCTGCTGTGCTGACAGAGTAGAGGGTCAATGTATCACAAGTAAAGGCTGCAAAGTGACCTTAATGACGTGGAGATCTTGATATGCCATGCCTACAGCAGAATGGAAGCTCTCTGATGTTATTCCTTAGCTCATGAGGATCCTATGAGCCACCACACTGCTGCTTTGAGGACTATATTTGCTTCTGTTGGTGTGACAGCTCTCCTTTCTTTCCTGTCTCCTTTGAGGTCTGAGGGAGGACTCCCTGCAGTTTTCTTTGCAAGTTCTCTGCATCTGCTCCAACAGAAGCATCAGCTGCAGGCAAGGGCTGACAGCACTTGAGCCCACACTGGTAGTACCAAACAAAAAGTAATACATAGTTACCCTTGAATGATTAGTTTTCATATCTGCATTCATGGTTTTCCCCTGCATGTGCTTCTCTGCCCCACATCTTTACTGACTGTTGGCAACTTGCATTTGAAGTAGCTGACTTCAGTATCAGTAGATGTTTTGTGACATTTTGGGATGCCAAACTGGGGCCTGTTCACCTCCTCAAACGTGCATCTGCCTCCTTGCCCTGCTGTACAAGTCTAGCAGCTGAGTGCAGAGGGATTAGCCTCTCTAGACAGGGCTTTCAGAAACAGACTTTAATTAAAGGTGCAGGATGGAGCTCAGTGATCACCTCTGATTACTGGTGCAAATGCTTTAAGAAGAGAAATTAGAGCAATGGCGTATTAAGAGGTGGGTTCTCAGGTCTTAATATCTCAAGCATTTCAGTCTTTTTAAAGTGATTTGGCCAGGTTCTGCCTCCTGGTACCTGTGTGCAAACCTGAGGTAACTCCAGTACACCAGAGGTGTTTCAGGGCAGAGTGGTTGCTTTGCCCTTTTGGGTAGAAGCTGTTTTGAGCTCAGTGCTGCTGAGTGTGTTACTCTGGGCTTGGAAAGAAGAGAGGGAAGCACCCAATTTATTTTGCAGTAGTAAGTGGTAATAGAGAAATATTCTGTTTCAGGCTCGTATGACCTTGTTGTTGCCACATTATTTCTTCTGACATATCTCAGCTTCTGCTGGTGTCTTGGGATTTTGGTTTGGTGTTTTCTAGGACAGTATAATTATTCAAATCCCATGCCGTGCACAGCATGCACCAAGTGAGATCAGTACTTTAAAGTAATTACAGAAACATCATTAATTGATTGGCAAATAAAAACAGTTGTGAAAGAGAGGTACAAGATGCACTCATAGACCTAAGGAGCCTCCCTGTACTTCCATGATCTCCAGAGCATCCTGTGCTTTCCAGGCAACTCAGTCAGTAAAACACAGCAGATGTTAAATGATGCTGTACTTTAAGAAACTGTAGTATTGTATCTATTGGCCTTGAGTAGTGTCTGGGAATGAGTCATGGACCTGTACAAAAGCTCCCTAAATTCTGATTATGAGTGTGGATCTAAAGACAAAAAGTTGCATTAGGTAGGTAGTATTAAAATGTTTCCTCTTTCTGGGTGCTGACTTCACTCTGACCACCTGTTACAGCATTTTCTGAAGCCTCAGGTTACTGCTGGAGAAACAACATGCAGGAGATGTTGTGAGCCAACTGAGAAAAGGAGTTGAGAGAGGTCATTTTACAGGGCTGGAGCTGTTTTAAAGAGCACGGGAGCCTGGTGTCACAGCACAGCTTCCTGTTCACAAGAGCCTCTTTCAAAGACAAATGTGAAAGGTTTTACCCGGCAAACACGGAACCACAGCAATCCTGAAGCAAGAGCGTGGCGTTGGATTTCTGTAAGAGGAGACTGTGAAATGTCCTCTTTGCCAAACAGGTCTCTGAAAAGGACACCAAGACAAATTGGTAATTTTTCCAGGGCTAGAATATCTTATTTTGAGCTTGAACTTTCTTTGAAATTTTGATGCCTTTTTTCTTTTTGCTTTTAATTATACATCTATCCATCCTAAAATTTTAATGTCTTTTTTGCTTTTCTTGCTTTTTTTTCTTAATTTTCTTTCCTTTTTTTTTTCCTTTATTTTTTTTTTTATTTGCATCCATCCTTAATTAGAAGATTGTTCTCTTTTAGGGGAAGAGGGGAAAGCACTTTTAAATGTTACTGTAATGAAGCTAGAGTTCATGAAAGTCTGATCTGGCCAAACCTACCTCACCCCACGGGCTTCACACCCATGAAGAGTTTGCCCCCATGAAATGCACTGCTGGGGTTTGGTTCTGCGTGGCTGCTCAGAGTAGCTTGCCCATGTGAGCTGTCCTTTTCTAACCCCATGTCCTTGTAGCTACAAATGCAGCAGTTTGTTTTTCCTGGGAAGACAGAAAGGAAAAAAAAAATAAAGGAGTAAAAGCCAGCATCTCTGGGACAATTCTCTGCTCTTCTGGGGGTGCTGGAGGAAGAGCTGCATCCACTTCTTGTTACCAGTCACAGGAGTTAGCCTGAGCTGGAGACCAAGAACTTCTACAGTTTTGGAAGATTCCTGGTAGAATTATTGTTTTTCCACTTGATGCTTTCTCCAGACATTGCAGCCAGCTGTCGCAATACTTCCATGTGCATCTTGCTCTGTGTTTCCTGACATGAGGAATGACATCTGTGTGACAAATTGCAGCGCTGGGTTGGGTGACAGCTGGGCATTGCCTCTGGTCACCACGCTGCCCCCACCCAGCCTCCTGCCTGTGCTCCCTCTGACCTGCAGCGTGCTGAAGGCCTCCCATGCCTGGCACACCTTTATGTGAATTTTGCTGTCCTTTCTGCTAACATTGGTCTGTGTTGAGCTGCTGCTTCCTGTGCTGCTTGGGCCCACTGGCAGCCCTATAAACTTCCTGATCTGGGTTACAGCTGCTTTGCCTTTCTCCCCATCACCACCTGCCACATCCAGAGAGAAATAGTTCTTCCCATGCAAATACTGAAGTTTTAGTTCCCTTTTGCATGAGCCCACCTGTGAGACATTCAAGGAAATTAGTGTTTCAAGCAGCCAGTGCTGTGAGGTCCTGCAGCTGTGGACCACCATGGGCAGGATTTGGCTGTTTTAGGGCCTCCCTCAGGGATCAGCAGGTTTCTTGCAGGCTGGGAAGCAGGAGAGGGTTTCTGGTAGGCCCTGTGGAGAGAAGGAGCGAGTCTTCCCATGTGGGAGGTTTTCAGGGGTTATTAATGCAGTGCAGTGACTGCAGGTGTTAAAACTGGGTGTTTTTTCAGCATTTAGGAAGCTTCTTCATGAAGATGCTCAGCACTGGCCAAATAGAGAAATATCAGCCTAAATCCAAACAGGGCTAAAGAGGGCATGGGCCAAAGAACCGATGTACTGTCTGTCCAGATGACCTCAGAGCTCAGGTGGTGAAAAGGTGTGCTCTTCTGGACACTGAAACACAGATGCTTTCTACTAATTAAACTTCAGCAATTATCTGAGCTCTTGGGAAGTGACTCCACAGTATGAAGCATCCTGCAGGAATTCAAATAAGCTCTTTGCCTGGAAAAATTCTGATTTACAGACAGCTGCTTTTCACAGTGTGTACTACAAAATTTTAAAAGATATATTTTAAAGATGAAATTAGTATTTATATTCTCTCAGGGATAACATTTATCTCATACTGCACACTTACAAATGGAGGACACAGGGGTTTGGTATGTTTTATAGAACAGTGATAGCATGAACCACTACTAATGCTTGGTGAAATTTCATCCTTGCGACTCAGTGGTTTCTCAGGAAGCTGCACATTCTTGGTGTTGTACCCAAGTAGTCTCAGAGCTCAGGCTGAAGGTGTCCTGTCCAGCAATCCTGTAATGGTCAGACTCTGCTGAGATCAGTGGGATTATAGGGGTGGGAATTCCTAGAATGAAGATTTTCATGTTTTACCAGAGTGATTTACATTTTAAGGCTCAACATTAATGGTGACAGTTTTTGAGTATATTTTACATATGCTCAATATTTTATATTTTTCCATAAAACATAACTAAAACAATGAAAAATAATGCCCTTAAAGATATTAATAGGGATCTACTGCTACTGTAAGGAAGGAGATATATAAATTCATTAGGCTTTGTAGAACATACAAATAGCCCTGGGAAAACTTAATGTACAATGAAGCTTTTTCCATGGGTAGTTTTTTCCATGCTACTTGAAAAGTGCTGCTTCCATGGCATCATTAAGGTCATCACGTGTCCCAGCTTTCACTGGGACATATGTCCATGTTTCCTCTTCTACTTTTCTTCTACAATTCTGCTTGGGTTGAAAGAGGAGGCTTTCCTACAGATTTTAAGATGTCCAGTGATCTGGTGGGAACATTAGTTTCAATGGCATGCCTGGAAATGGTGAATAAATTCTGGTAAATCTGGTGAAAGCTGGTAAAACTTTGTGCTGTGCATGATGCAGGTGTCACAGGGAGTCATCCTGCCCTGCTTTGTGATGGGCACATGTTTGCTGGGTCTTGGCAGGCTCCTGTAGTAAGGCTCTGCTTGCTGTTAAATCCCCTGATCTCACCAAATACAACTCGCCCGAATTGTCTGCAAATTTGGCAGAATAGGAAGGAAAGAACCATCACCCAGAAGAGAAAGACACAATCACCCTGCCCTTGGCCAGAAACATGTGACTGCTTGGCAGAACCCAACCTGGCACCCTCATGGTGATGCCCTGCTGATGCTGTGCTAAGATCAAGGATGTATTGAGAGCACAAATTTTGTCTCTGTTTATTCATTATGGTAAATTCCTTTAAAGAGAATCTTTTCCTTACAGAATTTGTTGGATAGTCTTACATTAGTCCTAGAATGCAAAACACCCATTTTGCTTGAGATCTGTGTCTTACAAAGAGTCTGGCAGAAAACCTTATCTGATTCTTAAAGGAGTGAATCATGTAGTTATGACTTAATTTCTGCAGTTCAGCTGAACAGAAATCCTTAGATAGGCATTTGAGATTACAGTATCGTTGCTGAAGATCAGTGTAGTTTCTGTGTTTCACCCGTGGCTCCAAATCACTGTCTTACCAACTTTCATCTGTCATAACTGGACCTGCCCTTTCTCTGCGTCGGCTTCCCGAGATGACGGGCAGCGATAGCAGTCAAGCTCTTGCATTCTCCTCATTTTGTCTGGGGGGCTGCTTTTGTCTTTGGAAAAGTTTTGGGGAGAGAAATACCCACTGCAGGTTCAGTATTATAGAAACAGGAAGCAAGTGCTTTGTCTCTTTTGATTCTTGTCCAGCATTCTAGTTTTAACGGCAGGGATCCAAGAATAACCTCAGTTGACCATGCAGCCAAACCCACCATGATCTCATTGCCAGTGGCCAGCGATGTGTAGGTGGTTAGTTAATCAAAGGGGGGGTGTTTTTGCATTGTGTTTTTCAAAGATTGTGTAGGTCGCCTATCAACAGAGAGTCTCGACAAAGTACACAGCATTTTTCCTATAAATATTCCCAGTGCCTGCTGACCCTTTCCCAAAACTATGAAAGTTTGGTAAAGGTGGTTTTGCCTGTTTATTTTGTCTTTCTGTTCTTACTTCTTTAATCACATAATGCAAGCAATTTTTTTAAATTTACATTTCTTATTTGCCTAAATTTATTTCCTCAAGTTTCTGATTTGCTTACTTGCTTTTTACTCTGCTTAAGTCAGCAGACCTCAGTTAACAGAAAAGACCAGCTAAACTGGTCAGCTGAAAATCTAGTAAGAAAAAAGAAAACCTATTCCCTTTGAAACCAAAAATGAAGGAAAATGTGATATTTTATTGAAGATAAGGTTTTCATTCTGGGGATTTTTAATGGAATTAAGCTAGTTGAAAGTCTAAATTTTTCAGTCGGTGGGAGATGGGTGTATTTTTTGTCAGATTCCAGTGGATGGACTGGGATGGACCCTATCTCTTCTCTTGAATTTGATCTACTTCTTATTTAAAATTCTTAAACATTAATTGAACTTGAGAGAGGAAGGGAGAAAAGACAGAGTTATAAAGGCTCTTAAACCTTTTCTTTCGGACATGTGTGCTACAGGCGGGACATCCATGCCCCCATCACTGCTCCCATCAAAAAAACTGAGAACTGAAGCAGCCTGAGGGTGTTACCTTGTTTATGTGGGTTCCTCGTGTTGGAGTCTGTTTGAGCCTCCTGGGGCAGAAGGAGTAGCTGAACCAACTTTTCCTGTGCCCGGTGCATGTGGAAGATGACATGTAGCCATTACTGCTTGTCCTGTCCCAGAGAGATAGCCCTCTGTTTTTACCTTGTATTAATTTGCAAATGTCTTAGGATGACAGAAACCACAGAAAACCAAAAAAAAGAAGTGCCCATATGCCTAAGAACCCTCTTATTTTCCCAGGGTGGGCCTCCACAGCACACAAGCAGAGTCAGCAACCTGTTGAGCTACCACAGCTGAATTTTTCTGGTGGTTTTTCTGCTTCAGAGAGCTGGGCAAGTCTGCATCACCCCATAAATCAATAACTTTCTGCTGATACGTAACTGTTTTGAAAGCTTGTCTGTAAACAGAAATGACGTCAGAAAAACATCAATGTTGTCTTTCTTTCATTGTTACCTCCTTTTCTTTCCACTCTAGATAGTAAATCTGAACCCCATCCAGCAGGAAGTGTCCCCATGATTTCACTGTGGGTCACAGCAAGGAGCAGAGCAAAAGGAACGTGGGAATATGGAGGCATTTAGAAAAATAAACCTGATGGATTTCATTTTGCTGATGCTGTTTTGAAAGGATACCTTTGAGGTTACTGACATGCAGTACAGGTGCAGACAGTGAGGCAGAGAAGCTATTTCCTTATTACTGCTCCCAGTTTTGAAACTCCCAGGCCCCCACCCCAATTCTTCCCACCTCACCCTTGCCATCCCCAAAACAGTTTTCATCCATTCCTGGTTTGAAACTGCAAAGACAGAGATTTGAGTAGAGCTCTGGTTTGCCTGGGGAAGCTCTTGCTTTAATCAGAGACAGTGAATAAAAATGCTTGCAGGGGATGTGTAGCTGTGAGGAGAATGGAGGCTTTTGTGGTGACCCATGGGTTGTCCCCCCGGCAGCACAGCCAGGCACCCCACACAGGGGCCCTCCCTTTTGAAGTGGGGTAAGTGACGTAAAAGCATCTCGGGGTAAACATGCTGCTCTCATCTCCTCTGTACAAAACACATCATTTACTTGAAGACCATGCCCTGAATGGAGATTTAACGCTGGAGCACCCCGTGAGTGCAGTCCAGTTTGCTGGGTCTTTTCATGGATCTTTGACTCCTGTATAGCACTGGTTACAGCTGGGGAGGTGCAGAGGCCCAGGAAGAGCCCTTTGGCTGTGGGTGAGTGGACAGCTGTGCCCCCCATGCCTGGGCTTTGTACACCCCAATGCTGGCTGGCATCCCTGCCTGCCCAGCAGTGCCCTACCCAAGCCACTGCGGCCACCACTGCAGTGCACTGCAAGATGTGCCTGCAAGCCATGCCAGTCTGCTGGGAAACTGTTTTGGCTAACGACATTTAGCTCTGCATTTAATTAGAATTAAAATGTAAATGATATTAAACCCCTCTCCCTTTAAAGTTCAGAGAAAATTACTGCAGTAATTAGGCAATAGTTTTGATTATATATGAAACAAGACCAAGCTTTATGGGAGGTGCTGGAGCCCCCAGCAAGTCAGTCTGTGAATCTATCTGGTATAGCCATCTGGAGTGGGATTTTTCAGCTGAACAGGTCAGATGAGTGCTGTAAGATGCATGGTTTCCATGGACATTAGCATTAAATGGAAATCCTTGTCTTCAGCTGGAGTTTGGAACGTGCGTTGTGGCTGGCAGCTGGCTGTGGAGCAGCAGCGGGGTGGGCTCCTTGCCTGTGCACCCCACCAGGGGCTGGTGTGTCCCAGAGCAGGGCAGGGCTCCTGGGCTGTGCACCCACCAGGGGCTGGCATGGCTGAGAGCAGGGCAGGGCTCCTTGCCTGTGCACCCCACCAGGGGCTGGCATGGCTGAGAGCAGGGCAGGGCTCCTGGGCTGTGCACCCACCAGGGGCTGGCATGGCTGAGAGCAGGGCAGGATGCACCACCGGGAAGGGGAAGGCAGGTGGGGAGCCGGCCCTGCTGCCAAGCGCCGCTGGGCAGGGGAGTCTGGCCAGTCCTTGCTGACAAGGAAAACCAGCTGTGGTACAGGGAGGTGTGCAGACCCCAGAAGGAAAATTGCTTTGCATTTAAGCTAGAAGGAAGATCTCCTCATCAGTTGACTAGTCTGTAAGGCGCTGGTTGTTAGTGTGTTCCTGCTATCTTCCCACATATTGTGCTTTCCTCTAAGGATCCCTTCTACTTGTGCTTTCTGCTCAGGACAGGGACTTGTTTCCTTGTTCAGCTTGTTGCTCCTGCATCCCTGTCGGCATCCCCTGCCTGCATCTCATCCCCTACAACAGCTATAGCCCTTGAAAAGCAAGAAGTGTTTCTTTGAAGGGTTTTCAAGGAAATTAGGTGTATCTTCATCCTTGCTGCAGTTAAAAGTCAAGACTGATTATTCCTGCCAGCAGATCCAACTTGCTTTACCTCCTACCCTCCGGAAACGTTCCCCCAGACTAGTGTTATCAACCCAATTAACATTTCAAAATTCTCAGCTTGCAGGTGCTGGTTTCAGAAAAGCAATCTTGTACAATGTTGAGCAATCCAGTTGGCATCAATTTGTTCTTAATCCCCTGTTCGAGCTGCAGACTGAAACATGCTTTTTCTTTTCAGTATTGTGTACAAAGTAAATAATCCTGAACGGCACAGGCTACATTAAAGATAATGATGCCAAAATTGGTTTGTTTTTTTCTCTTATGCACGTCAGGAATTCACAGTTGCTTTATGCGCAATTTATCCTCCCACAATTTGGGTATTTTTAGCTGTTTGATTGAGCTGGTACTGCTATGGCTGGTGCCAAGGGAGCTGTGAGGTGAGAGCCCCAAGTCTGACTGCCCACTTTCCTAGGTGTTCCAGGTATTCATCTTTTTTGCAAAAAAAAAGTACATTAAGGTTTGACTTGGAATTAAGAGTGCCTGCAGCTTGTGAGCAGAAGTGGCTTTGCCTGGAAGTGTCTGAACAGACTTGCTGGGATCTGTTGCTTGCAATGACCCTGACATCATCCCACAAGTGGGGATGTGGCTAATGCTGCCATGGGGCAGTGCAGTGACAAGGCACAGCCTGGCATAGCCGTGACCCAGGTACACACCCCGTGGCCTGGGGCAGACCCCTGGGGTGCTCTGAGGTGCTGCAGCGGCAGCAGGAGGGTGCTGGGGGCAGTGTGGCTGATGCTGGTTTAAGGAGAGCTGGTCACTGGCACAGTCACACACTGGCAAGCACTCTCAGTGTGGACTACGGCTTGTCTTCCACGAGTCTGCCAGCCTTGCTGGGGGTAATCCCAGATACCTTCTTTTCCCCAAAAGACATGTCATACTCAGGACTTTCCCCTTCCTTGTGGCTCAGTCAGGACTGGGTATGCCAAGGGACTTCCATACACCATGTGTGTCAGCTGCCTCACCCTGTAATCTAAAATACCCTCATAACACCAGGCAACACATCTTTGTCTTCCCTCTTCCTGTGACTATTCCAAACCCTCTTTCCTCCAAATAATGCTGGGCAACATTGGCTGATGTTTTCAAAACTGAGCATCTGCCAATGCTTCCTTTCTGGAAGTTGAGAGATGTTGAGGTACAGATTCTGACACCTGATTTTAGGAAAACCCTTACCACCTTTACAACTCAGGAGGTGCAGTCCATGTGGCATGTTTCTAGTGTCCACATGCTTACCCTGCTCATCACTCATGTTTTGCTTTCTGCTCTTGCCATCCTGATTTTTCAACCCTGAGCCATTTCCTGGGCAGACTGTTCTTGTTTGGGGCTGCAGGGTAAGGAGTGAAACTCTCTGCAAGTGTGCTGGCAATGACTCGGGAATTAGGCTCTAGGCCAAATTTTGTCAGGGAGTGAAGCCCACTGAAATCAATGGGAATCTTCCTGTTGGCGTAATGGGCTTGGGAGCAGACCTGGGCTTTGACATTCTTCAGAGCAGTGGTTCCAGTGTGAACCTTTGGCATTGTGTGAATAATATATAGTTATTTTTATATATTGTTTCCAAAGCCCACAGCTTGTGTTGGCAGTAATGCTCCTAAATGCGGGGAGCTGACTGGCAGCCTGAAACAAAGGGACAAAATCAATAACATAAGCTTCATGTGGCCAAGGATGGTTATCTCCATGTTGTTACATCCAACTTGACATAACGACAGAATTGCTCATCAGCAGTGTTTCCATTCCAAAGAAATGGAGGCTTTGACAGGATTCATTAGTGCCTAAGAAATAATAGGATATTATACACAATATGTTTATGTTTTTACAAAGCAAATGGTGGAGTGTATTTCTCATGGATGTTACTTTTCTGTTACTGCACCATTTAAGATCACTTTTCTCCAGCAAAAGAGACCTTTGCACTTTGAACTGTTCCTGCCACAAAACAAAGACTCTTTAGGGACACAGAGAGGACACTTGCCACGGGACATTGCTTCTTGTCTTTTGGAAAGCTAAGACCAAAACCAACCCCTGCTTCCTTTTCCAAGGTGCCCTGAGGGGACCCTAAAACTGGGGTCAAATACACACTTCCTATCCTGAAACACTTCCTCAGTGAGGCTACTTGCTAACGGGGAAAACCCTGAGATGGGTAAATCTGTAAATTCACAATTATGCCCATTTTCCTTTTCCTTTCTGGTAACGTTTTCCTGCTGTTTCAGCAAGGAATCTTACTTAGGTTTCCACCTGCCATCTTCTGTGCAGTTTATTTTCTTTCAGGATATTTTCTTTGCATTATAAGCTCCTGAACTTTTCCATAACATAGAAGATATTTTAAGGAGTGGTTTGGAAGGGATGATATTAATACACTGAAATTTTAAGCATTTTAAACCTGCTTCCATGGTGGTAGAAGCACGATGCAAGGAAAGGACTCAGACCTGCAATGCTGGCAGATTCTCTGAGGCAAACTAGAGCTCGGTGCAGGACTGTGCACTCTGCCTCACTTTTATTGACATCTGCTGATTTTTTACTGCTGTTTGCTCAGTGGGAAGTGTGGTTTGGGTGCCAGCCCTGCTCAGACAGCCAAGCATTGCTAGCAGTGTCCATTTCTGTGACCTGGTGCTAGTGATGTGCTGCTGCCGCCCAGGCAGTGGAGAGGACACAGAGGTAAAGCACAGCATCCTCATCAGTAATTCCAGGCTTAGTGCTGGACGAGCTGTGTATTAACTCCCCTATGTGAAGACCTGGCTGGAAGCCATGGGGATGGAGCTTTGATCATTCCAAGGCCTGCTACCAAACAGTGGCTGCTACCCATGGCCACGGCTGCTTCTTATGAGTTGGGAAGAGCAAGAGGTTATTTGAATCTGTGGATTGCTAGCCAAGGGTTTTGCATGGCTGTCGTAAAGACTGACTTCTGCTATTTCCAGATGTGTTATAAAGCAAAGTTAGAATGGGTTTGGGTAGGTATATCTGTGAAAGAAAGCTCCGATGCTAAAGTATTTGTATCAAAGTATGTAGCTTTCAAAATTGGTACTAAGACCTCTGTAGGTAATAAGTTAAAAAGTGTTAATTATTTTATTTCTGCAAACTTAAAAAAGAAACAAAAGAACCTTTCTGGCCAGGTGCTGCCATTGCCAAATATGCATTTCAGTTAAACTTTGCTGTGTTTACATTTCTAGATAATAAAATTCTTTAGTTTATGGACTGCCAGAAGATAGAAAGCTGAGATTAAAGTATCAGATTTGATAAGGTTTGTTGTCAAGTAAAAATAATAATGAAACAATGCCTATTTAGTCGATTTTCTAGTTATTAATGTATTGTAGAATGCGTCAAGCTTTCATCAGCCTTTCTTGTCTCCTCTTTTCTTTGTAATGCATCAGGGTATGTGTTTACTATTAGATCTTTTCATTAATTTGATGAAGGATGAAGTTGAGTAATTCTAGTTTTAAGTATCTTCTTCAGCAATGACAATGACTCAAAAGACAACAGTCTGCTTTTATTTCCACCTTGTGGAGAGCCCTTTTGTGGACATTATATATAGAATAATATTGCCAGGGTAAAAATTCAGTGTGCAGGGACCACATTTTTAATGAACACATTTTTGGTGTAGCCACCAGGCTGTTCAGAATTCTCTTTGTTCTTTCACTGGTCTGTGAGATACTAAGAGTCTTATTTTAATCTTTCTACCTTGTTTTTGATAAACTTGGCTGCAACATCTTTTAAAAGAACCTTTTATGATTTCTTAAGGATGTTTGTGTTGCTTTTGTTACCCCAGTGTCTCAGCATTTCATCATCTGTACCCACTACTTCACAGTGTACAAGTTAAGTGCTGTTATCCCTATTTTATGGAAGAGAAACTCGAGGACAAAGTGACAAAAGCCATTGGTATAGGGATTTAGGAGCCAAGCCAACAAAAGGATTGGTTGAATCTTTTTTTTCCTTGGTCTGTCCTGTGTTTCCCTTTCCTCAGGCTATCCGGGTGGCTCGGGCTGCTGAGATCCAGGCTGTCTGCTCAAATCACCCTTAGCAGGACGCCTGCACATCCCATCTGCCAGCATGATCCGAGTGTTTAGAGCTCCTTCAGGAATACTCGTGCATCCAGCCGGTTTGCTGAAGCCCCCACACGATGGCTGTGAGAACTGGGGACAGCTAAGCCTGGGGAATGTGTGTGCACTCATCTGTGCCAAGGGCTGCTCCAAAGAGTAAAGTGCAGCCAGCATTTTCCTGTGTAGCAACTTGAAGGTTGTTTCACACCCCTGACTGAAACCATCTTGCACCTGCCATAACATGATAGGGACTTCTTATAGCTGTATCATAAGACCTTGGGAAACTCAGAGTGTTTGAGCCTTTTTAGCAGATTGGAAGCTGAAAATGGCAGGCATCTCAAACACTGAAGGCCATGAAGTATTGGCATCCCATAAAATTGTACTTCCTAATGATAATTTTCTGGCATTTTTGGCAGTAAACATTTTAAACATTGATAGAGTACTTCACTTGTAAATCTCAAAACACATACATTACTGGGTATTTAAGGCTTAATTCATTTCCCAAAAAAGACAAAATTTCCACTTTCTTTATTGTACTTGTTCCAGCTCTCAAAGCGAATGGTGTCTTTTGAAAGTAGAATAGATACTAATTTGGTCTCATAAAACCACAGATTGTTTCAGCTTTCCTTGAGTTTCTGAATGAATAGATGATCAGATCCTGTGATGCTGCTCTCAGCCTCACTGGTGATATGAAAGAGGTGCTTGTCCAGCCAGCTCTATAGCTGTGCCATTCTTTTGTTGCCTATAGTACACATGCTCTGCTCTTTTTTTACTCTCTTTTTATTTTAACGTTCTGCAACAGGGTTGCACAAAGCTGAGTTGGCTTTTAAAACACAACTTCATTTTGCAGCTATACGTCTGTGCCCAGTTTTCTTTTGTGCTGCCCATGGAACAAGGAGGCTGTGTGGTATCTGACACCAGGCTTTTTCCAGTGATTTATTAACTGTGTCAGAATAGCTGTTGTGAATGCTGGGAAGCTCTTGCATATTGTGACAGTTGATATTGATTATGACAGTTTGTAGACTCTACTGCATTGTCAGACAGTGGATCGTATTTTGTCTTCTTACTATACATACCATGGGCTACAGATCATAGTGTTTTCCTTAAAAAGGGACCCATTGTCCAGCATCCTGGCTGGTATGAGAGAATTTCTGTAGCATATTGTGCAACAAATAGCAAAATAGTTCAGGCACCCTATGGGACAAACAGGCAAATGTCAATTGCTTTAGGAAAAAGAAAAAAGTGAATAGTTTGTTCTGGCCTTTCTGGAGAATGAGCTGTGCAATTGATAGACATGGGTAAACTAGTCTGAGGATGTCATTTATGAAAATACTGGTATCCTGTATTGTCTTGGCCAGAAACTTATGGACCGTGTAGGAGGTGTTTGCAATGAGGATTTTGGCTACCAATCATTTGTAAGGGTTGCTTTGGGCCTTGATGGAAGCTGAGACTACACATTTCTAGAATCAGTCTGAGGGAGAGAAGATAAAGACTTTTGCAAACTTGGGAGAATATGAAAGCTGGTATGTGAAGTTCTTTGCTGGGTACATAGTATCAGAGAATCATAGAATTGTTTAGTTTGGAAAGGACCTTTAAGATCATCAAGTCCAACCATTAACCTGGCATTGCCAAGCCCACCATTTAACCATGTCCTTAAGGGCCACATCTACACATGTTTTAAATACCTCCAGGAGTGGTGACTCCACCACTTCCCTGGGCTGCCTGTTCCAATGCCTGACCACCCTTTCGCTGAAGAAATCTTTCCTCACACCCAGTCTAAGCCTCCCTGGAGAAACCTGGGGCCATTTCCTCTTCTCTTGTCACTTGTTACCTGGGAGAAGTCAAGTAGATCACCCCAGACAATGATCCCTCCTGGCTGATTGGTTTTAGCCAGGCAGTAGTTAAAGCAGCGCACAGAAGATGATTTTTTTCTAATTGCATAAAAGCTGCTTCAGTGGGGAAAAGAGTCAACAACTGAGCTTTTACAGACAACCTGATAAGAGGAGGGAGTCAAAAGCCATTTTGTTAATTATGCTGCTGTAATTAACTATATTGCTGCTATAATACTGGAGGAAAAATCTTCCAACAACACATTTATTTTTTAAACAAAACTGTACTTGAGATGAAGGGGTGACAGTAAGCAGGAAAGAAATCACTCTGATTTTTAGTGCTCTATTTCTGCATGATCATAAAGTTATATTTTGAGCTAACAAACCTTAGCAAAATGACATTTAGCAGTCTATGCTGTTAGAATTTTGATCTCACACTGGGTTAAGATTGATTCAAATACATTTCCTGATGCAAATTTACATTGATGTGATTGAAAATCCATTTCTGCATGTACCATGTGGTTTAATTGAAATCAGGCTAATAGCAGGTTACTTGTGTAATGATTATTTCTGGGATACCTCAGACCAAGACTGGGACACTGAGCTGTGGCCTATGGGAATTGGGTTCAGTTCTTAACCCCACTCTAGGCCTGATATTGGCCACTCAAACCAATTCATCTCTCTCATGAGGTTAACTCATGCCCATTTATGGTTGTTTGTTTGCACTATGACGTCTTCCAGAAGGAACATTTCCTATCGGAAGCCACTCTTGATCTCATCTGGGATTTCTAGATGCTGCTCTAATACTAACCATATTTTCTGTAATGTGATCTGTATTTTAATGAGTCCCTAATGTTAGCAAGGAGACGGATTTAAAGTAGGTGATTTGATTTCGGTGATGATGCAACTTCCCATTCCACACTTGCATTGAAGTTGGATTACATTTAGCACTCACTGTGTCATAATTATTTTCCATAATGACAGAATAATGTACAGTTTGTACATTCACAGCACTACTGTAAGCCTCAGGGTGTACTGAAATTTTACAGTGGCATCTCTCAGTCCAGTGTCAGGTATTAGTGGTATATTTTTATAATTATGGGTTTTACTGCAGAACAGCCACAGCAGTATCAAGAAGGCCTTAAAGGAAGGATAAAATGGAAGAGTTTTTAAATCTCTGCTTTTCACTGCAGGCATATTTTATTTAAGCTTTTTTTCTAATATTCATAAAATATTTTAAGAAGTTACATGTGAGAAATGAAGAAGTTCCAGCATTCAAACGTGAAGACTTGTTTCCCTAGATGAATTATATCTGAAGCTCTGGTCACAATTCTGTGTCTGTGCAGAGTTCTTGCTCCTTAAGCCTGAGACCACACCTGAAGAAGATAATTTTGGTATTGTGCTGTGAAAAGCAACAGCTTCCCAGCACATGTGTAGACTAGCAGTCCCTGTCATGAGAGTCCCCTTCCTCTTGGCTTCCCCTTGGCCATCACAGGGCCCTCAGACTGTTCCTGCACTAACCCTTGCTAGTTATTTGCCTAGGGTTTTCTCTGGGTGTTCTGGCCTCTTTGAGATGGTTCAGGTCCTTTGAGTTGCAATCCTTAAGAAATTTTATTTTATTTTCCTGAGAAAAGGCATGGGTAATCACTGCAGAAGGTGGATACATTTCCCTCTCTCGTCCTGGTGCCCTGAACTGCCTGCCTTGCAGGTCTGTTTTATTTTCAGGAGACTGTGGGAGCCTCCCTGTCCATAGGTTGAAGGCTGCTCTCTGACATCGCTGTTATCTTTCTCTCTTCCCTTCAGATGGTGTGCACAGTGTCACTGCGGTCTGCACCCTGCGTGTCACCATCATCACGGACGACATGCTCACCAACAGCATCACGGTGCGGCTGGAGAACATGTCCCAGGAGAGGTTCCTTTCTCCCCTCCTGTCCCTGTTTGTGGAGGGGGTGGCAACCGTGCTCTCCACTGCCAAGGACGGCATCTTTGTTTTCAACATCCAGAATGACACGGATGTCAGCTCCAATATTCTGAACGTGACCTTCTCGGCCTTGCTCCCCGGTGGCATTCGAAACAAGTTCTTCCCCTCTGAGGACCTGCAGGAGCAGATCTACCTCAACAGGACGCTGCTAACCATGATTTCGACGCAGCGGGTGCTGCCCTTCGACGACAACATCTGCTTGCGCGAGCCCTGTGAGAACTACATGAAGTGTGTCTCTGTGCTGAAGTTTGACAGCTCGGCCCCGTTCATCAGCTCCAACACGGTCCTGTTCCGGCCCATCCACCCCATCAACGGGCTGCGGTGCCGGTGTCCCCCGGGCTTCACCGGGGACTACTGTGAGACGGAAATCGACCTGTGCTACTCCAACCCCTGCGGGAGCAACGGGCTGTGTCGAAGCCGAGAGGGGGGCTACACTTGTGAGTGCTACGAGGACTACACGGGTATGTGTTCATCTTATCTTTGACCCATGATTTGTACGTTAGACCATCAGCCAGGCCAGCTCTGTGTCAAGCTGAAATTGCTGGCATTCTTAGTCAAAGGGAGAAAAACTCCTGGTGCTCCTTCTAGGCAGGAGAAGGTCTGTGGGTGTCACTTAGGGTAAGCCCCAAATCTCTGTGTGCATGGTGGTAGGAACCGCGCCTTGCTCCAGGTCATGCAGGGGGACTGTCAGCTGCTGAAGAGATTTGCACTGTGTGAATTTCTGCTCAGAATGCTTTGTGCAAACACATTTCTTCTGTCTGGAAGGAAAGAGGTGGGCCACATCTCCTGGTTCATGGGTTTGCATGTAAACCCATTCCAGGCCCCTTTGCATACCAGGGCATGGTGTGGGTGGAGAGCCTCGACAGGAGCTCCTCAGCCCTTGGTCATCAGCCAGCACAGAGCATTAGGATTGTTCTTGTTCCCAAAAAGCTGCAATAATACACACTTAAGGGAAATGCTATAAGTCAGCTCTGGTTTGTAAATGTTCAGATAAAACTACAGAATGACATAGCTGCTTCCAGGCCTGTCTCCACAGCCCGCTGAGGAACGTACTTTGCCTCATCATGGACTTGACAGCTAATAAAGATCAAAGTGCTGCTTCTCAAGTACTCCTGAGAAGTTACAAAAGAATATTAGGTGAATGTTTTCTGGTGCTTCAGTAAAGTCAGTGGGATTATTTATGTATTTGAAACTGCACATGCGTTTAAGCATTCTGCACTGACGTGCTGCCAGCTGTAATTTAGACTGACAGCTCAGCAGTATCTGCTGTGACCCCTGCAAACAAGGGGTGAAGCAGAGGGGGCTGGTTCCCAACACTGCCTCTCACTGCTGAAGTTATGAAAAATTGAAAACATAAATTATTTAAGTTCTGGTGTAAAAAAAATCTAGATGATGTGGATCCAGCCCTAGAGGTGGAAGGGTTTTCCTTCACTCTCTCTGACTTTTGCCTCAGGTCTGTCATCAAAAATGTGACTGTGGAAGGAGCCAGGAGTTTGTGAGCAGGGACATGGCAGCAAGGGAGCTGGGCTTTTCCCAGCATGGGGGACAGGAGATGCTCCTTGAAATTTATGCAGGGCTTAGGGCAGCAGGACCTTTCTAAGAAGATGGAGACAAATTTTTTGCCTGATGGGACAAACTCTGAATAGAACTGTGAGATAGTTGGAATAATTGGTATTTGTTGAGGAGTAATTTTCCTGCCAAGCTTCTCATGAATGACTTCCACAGTGTTCATTAAGTTCATTATCCATTAATACACAATACATACAGAACTGGGCATCACAACATAGATTTTATGATCAGTAGATTTTATTTAAAATGTTTGCATACTATGATACTGTAAATAGGAATGCTTAGAAGTAGCAAATTTCATTAACCAAAGATATGCATAAAAATTATGTTAATGCATCCATGTCTTAGTTTTGGAATGACATGCATTCCATCACATTTTTAGAATCTCTTGCTAGAAATCCTCAGGAAAAAAGGCTAAATATACTATAAAAATGAAAGATAATATGCTTATATTAATAATTGATGAACATGTTTAATACTTAATGCTGTAGTCAGAACAAACACAGTACATATTTAGAAGAGAAGCACCATATTATTCATACACAAAGAAAGATTTGATCTGTAAGTCTATTTTCAGTGCATAGTTGTTGAGTTAAAAATTAACTGTCCTGCTACCAGGGTATTAAAGTGGTCAGAAGCTGAGTGAGCACTGCTTATAGCTTTGCTCTCAGAGTTAACTACACTTGAGTGAAACACTTTCTTCTTTGGAAGGACAGTTGGATCGCATTCAGATTGGCCAGGGAGAAACACTTCCAACCAGGATAAAGAAGGCTCTGGAATACCTTATTCCATAAATTGATACAAATATTATTGAATATTTCTGTTTTATTACTGAGTGAATGCAGTAGAAATTTAGTATCTGCTCTGTGATTGGTTCATGATACATTGATGTCTTTAGGTTCCATGTCGCATGACAATATTTTGTTCATCAAACCCGAACATCTACCCACATACAGTGGCCATTAGTTGGTCGATTTGCATCCCCTTTACAGAGCAAGGTTGAAAATGTTATCAACAAGTAATCTATTACCAGAAATGTTTTATGAAGATGCATTACTGAATTTTTTCCCAATCTCCTCTAAGTATTGTTATTTAACCTACGATTTTAATACTTTCTTTAAATGTGTTCATATCCATTTGCAAGTTCAGTTTATATCTGTTAATCATAATACTGTGTTTTTAGCTTGGATGTAAATTTATTGTTTACAGCAATGCAGATTTTCTATCTATTTGATATGTAAATAGCATAGGTTTCAATAGCAGCAGTGTGTACTGGCTCATGGAATGCAGTGGCCATAGATCAGAATGAGCAGAGAATTGCTGAGTCTGAAGGTTGGAAGATTCTGGTATTACTGACTTGGTGTAGTAATATACCAGTATGAGGTACTTACAGATCTTTGATTTAATTGTAACAGATGAAATATGGATGGTAATAGTCTATGAAATGCAGCCTGCTTTGGGAGCTCTCATGTTTCCATTTCCCAGTTAAGAGCCTACATAGAAAAATAATTATAAGAAAATACTAAGATCTGTCATCTCTCTGGGGAGATAGGCTGCAATTTGATGAGAAATCACTACACAATCATAACCCTGTACTGATTCTATCTGACTGGTCACCTGCTAAAAATATAGTGTTTATTTCCTGTACAAGACAATTATGTCCTATCTTAATAGGATGGAATTTCCCTCCATTTTTCCACCCTGCTTTGAAGCCCTCCATTTGTTTTGATGTAATTGTTAGTCATTTATACATGATGAAAGTTTCTCTGTCTTCAGGAGTCTTCTGTTACGGGCACAAAGGTAAACTGAGCTTCTACAAGGTAATTCTGAAACCTGATTACTGGCTAGGCTGGGGTAATTTGGAAATAACTTCACTTCCTGTGATGTAAGGAGGTGAGTGAGGAAGTACATGTATCTTTAATCATATTTTTTTCAGACTTACAACCTCTTTAACTTATTTTCTTTATATACAAATTAATATAGAGAACTATGAACAATGTACACACTAATAGTTGTGCCATTGATGGCAGAGACCTGTGTGCAGGAGTGAAGGGTTAAAGGATGTCATTTTAGTTAAGCAAACAACATTAATGGACATTACATAAAGCATGTGTAATTTTTCCAGCTTCATTTCGTATATCTTTGTGTGCTGCAGAAGCTGAAATGAGCTGTAGGTGAAGGCTTAGACTCAGGTGGAATTGTCTGTACTCCCCAGGGGACAGCCCCCTGAAGTGCCAATGCATTGTGTCATCCACACCAGTTTTGGAGGCACGGGTGCCCCAGCAGTTCCTGCATGAGCTGTACTCCCAGCCCCATCCCAGTGCCTCCTACAGAGCACCCCACTGTGGCCACAAGTCAGCACCTTTTTGGTGTGAATTCCCACTATTCCTGCCCTGCTATCAGTGGGTGCCTCCCCCAGTGTTGTACTCACAGTCCTTCTGCTCAGCAGCCACCAAGACTGCTCTCCTCTGTGGTCATGTTCCCAAAAAGCAAAATTTAACTGACACAGAACAAAAGCACTCTAATGGAAAAAAACCCCACCAAGCCCTGAAAAAAGGAAGAGATTTAATGTTCCCACAGGTCTCCTTAGCATTATCACATTCTCTCCGCCTCCTTTCCTATGCAACCCCTAGAAAGGATCAGTTTGTAGGGGAAAAAGATCATCAGAGAATTCCCCATATCCTTTGCATCTCTCCTTGGATTTCACTTCAGAGAGAGGAGAAACCTTATGTGGTTATAAATCTTCCAGTAATCAAATACAGCCATTAGAGATCTTTTGCGTGTTACACTTTTTTCCCTCCTAATTTGTGTTTGTGATACCATATTGACATGAGGAATCATGACATCTAATGTGCCTGCTATGAATTCTGACTTTGTGTCAGGAGAAGGTAATTATAGCTGGTTTCTCAGCATCCTGCCAGAAGTCCCTAATCATATTGCTTAGTAAGTTCTTGGTGTTTGGCTCTTGCAAACATAGAACATAAAAGTAAATGTGAGGATATCTTCTGCTTTATCTTTACTTATATCCATTCTTCAGATAGTAATTTCTCAGCTAACTCTGATACCAGATTCTCATTTTTCAGGCCAGAGAGATTTATTTCGGGGAATTTCGGCCTTCAGGTAGAGAAATCTGGCAGCCACAGTAGTCATAATGAGTGTTTTATCTTGTGCAAGAAGGTCTGAAATTCCACTCTCAGTTGCACTTCTGCAGCTCAGTGGGATCACAGGTGTGTAACAGTCAAATCCTGTAGAGAAAATCTAAATTTGATTCCTTCAGGTTCCTCACTGCATCTTTAACTCCTTGTTTGGCTTATGAAAGGCCTTGGTTTTGTGACAGCAAGGCTGAACAAAAGTTACCCTTACAGGCCCGTGGGGCTTTGACAGCACTTTCAAGCAGCTGTGACTAAGTTTTTCTTTTATACAAAACACCAAATAAGAAATCCTGTCGTTGACAAATATTGCCATGAATGTAGGGACATTGTCCTTGCCATGTGACAGCTTCATGGGCCATCTCTCTGATACTTCATTCAAATATTAAGGGAACACAATGAAGGTACTGAAATGTTTTGTGTCATTGGTGCCTTAACAGTCTAGGTCTAGGTCTTCAGAGTTATGCTACTGGATTCCAGGTTTTATATACTAAAGAGATGAAAACCTAGGCAATGTTTAATACTCTAAAAAACATATAGTCAATTTTAAGAATTTAAATATAATTACAGTTAGAGTGCTGGGTGATTTGCAGTATTTCCAGAATTTGAACTCTTAATGGGTTTTTATGAAGTTTTTTTGCTGATTTTGGATGCAAAAGTTGAAGAAGAGTGTTGACTATCAGTCTTTTAATAACTTTTGTTGTTTCTCAGTGCCTTGAGTAGAATTGCCTTACACTGCAGTTTCTGTATGGCAACACTGTGAAAAAGCTTGTGGAGGGTGGTTGCATCCTAGTGAAGGTCTGGATAGTGTTGAAGGCTTAGACATTTTTCTAAATTTTTTTCTTTTTCAGCAATGCTATGCCATGCCATTTTTCTAATGCTTGTAGTGAAACAAGGTCTTCATAACAGCACCACCATTTCCCTTTGATTGCTGTGGACCTGTGACTCTGCAGCTTTTTCACATCTGATGGAAATATAAATAATTGTTTGCTTGTAACATACATCCTTACAGTTAGTACTCCTTGACTGATGTTCCAGCAGAGTCTTTTCCATCCATCTTCAACTTTCTCTGTCTCATCAGCCCTTTTCTGCCTTTACTGAGCAAGCAGGCATCTCTGTTGATGTAGACATGGCAAGCTGTGCCCCCATGTTGCCCCCAGCAGTTGTGTACAGCCAGGTACCTCTGTTTCCTCACAGCCCCTTCCAAGTCCCCAGGGGCCTACAGCACTTGGGTGTCTGGCAAGGAACCCCATAAGCAGTGCAGTGGATGGTCCAGCAGCAGAGCTTAAATCCTCCAAACACTTTTCAGAGTGTGACTGGTGTAAAAGCTGGAAACGGCTATAATTATTGTTATTTATTATCTTCATCAATGACGTAGTCAAAGGGATTGAGCACACCCTCTGCAAATTTCTCAGGTGATACCAAGCTGAGTGGTGCAGCTGGCACACCTGAGGGATGGGATGCCATCCAGAGGGACCTGGACAAGCTGGAGAAATGGGCCCATGGGAATCTCATGAGGTTTAACAAGTCCAAGAGCAAGGTGCTGCACCTGGGTCAGAGCACCCCCAGTATCAGCACAGGCTGGGGGTGAACAGATCGAGAGGAGCCTTGCCAGGAAGGACTCAGCAGTGCTGCTGGATGAGAGGCTGGGCATGAGCTGGCAATGTGCTCTTACAGCCCAGAAAGCCAATCGTGTCCTGGGCTGCACCAAAAGCAAGTCAGGAGCAGCTGAGGAAGGGCCATTCCTGGGCTGCCAGTGGCTGGAAACCTGCAGGGGATCCCTGTGTAAGACATTTCTTTCCTGACACAGGTTCTCAGCAGAAGTCTGTGGGCCCACTCATCTGGTGTGTTTAACTCTGAGACTTGCTGTGCATGTTAAAACAGGTCCTTGCTTCTTTTTGTGGCAAGGTTTGCTGTTCATGCATGCAGGGATGGGGCCAGCACGCCACAGCCTTACGGCAGGACCCAAGTGATGCTGGGCTGGACCTGAGGCTGTGGCCCAGATATCACACCTGCATGACTGCTTGCTCCAGAAGATAACTGAAACAATAAAAACAGAGTAAAAAATTTCAGTCAGATTCTGAAATCTGTTATTGTCATGTTTCTGTTGATTACATTCCTGGCCATGTCTGTCACCAAGTCACAGGAGATGAATGTTGCAAGTCTGGAGTTCTTATCAGATTCACAGGACTCCCTGAAGAGGTCTACCATTTCTCTAGGTGGGTTTTTATCTGAAGGATAGGTCCTTCAGCTAATCTTCAACCTACGCTCACTTGTCAGGATGCAAAAAGCCTTTCCTAATTGGATTACTGTGGTGTATTTGTTGTCAGTTTAGTTCTCAAATGCTGTACATGGCTTGCAGCCTTCACAGCAATCTGCTATGCTTTTTCTTATACCCAGGCAGAGTTTTATCACATTACCCTCATCCTGATGTGCATAAACTAGCTACTGTTTAAAGTTCCACCGTTTTCCCAGTCATGCCCAAACCCTCCTTGCCCCTCACCCCAAGATGCTGCATGTGGGATGGTCTTTGATTCAGCTGAACTGCTGCAAGTGCTGGGGGTTTGGGTGCCTCTTCTGGAGCCTTGTGTCTTATCTTCCTTGCCCATGGAAATATTTGCACTGATCAAAGTCCTTTGCTGTCATGTGGAAACCTAGTTACAGACTTAATGTTGTGTTTGTTCTCTTAAAGTAGTTTTAGAATTATTTGACAGGACTCATGTTCTTCCTGGGTGCTCCTGCAGTGGCAGCACGATGGGTGCTTTGTAGAAGCAAGCAGCAGATCACACAGCAATGTAATCACTTAGCTCTGGCTTCAGGGGCTACCTTAGTAATTAATCTCCAATATACTTATGAATTCAGCTCTTCCAAACAGTTCAGGGTATAAGAAATCCTCCTTACTGATTACGGCTTATCTTCTTTTGCTTCTCCATAAGACAGCTGTGGGGCTGGCTTCTTCCCTTCGTTGAGCCACTCCCCTCATTTGTCATCTGAAGAGCCTATCACGGATCATTTTACACTTTCTCCCCAGAGTTTGGTAATTAAAAAAAAAAGTAAAAGTAGCATGTAGCTAAAATTCAGTAACCAGATAACTTGGGGAAATAACCTGTTTCAGGACGGCTGCATTCTCACAGTTACGTTTTTACACCTGCTTGCTCTTAATGCCCTTGGTGTCTGTAAGATCACTGTGGAATAGGGAGAGAAGGCAGGGTTTTGGCTGTGGGCTGTACAGTAGGAAGTCAAGCCTTGTAGACATGAGAGGCCTGCAAGCACAGACTGTGGTGGGACAGGGTCACAGCTGTGGAACAAGTGCTGCCCCAGCTCTTCTACAATGCAGATGTTTAGTATCAAGCCTTGACGGCCAGGTATAACCTCAGGGTGTTTGGGATTGGAAGGAACCTCTGAAGATCAGCTAGTCCCACCCCCCTACCATGGCCCCTAACATTGGTTTCAGTCTCTTTTTTCAAGTCACATCTCATTTAATACCTGGTGTGAAAAACACACATTTGACCCTGACACCACGCCCAGCTAGGCTCCTGTTTGCTGCATGAGCAGGGCAAGCTGCTACCCTGGCCTGGGTGCCTGCCTGCCTCTGGCACCCGACCTCTCTTCCCACCCCTCGGCAGGAAATGTGCTGCGAGTATGAGCTTATCACTGCTGTCCAGTGGGAGAGAGATACACAGCGAGCACCTCAGCTTTCTATTGGCATCCCAGTCAACAACAGAATGGTCTAAATTTAGGATTCCCTTTGTTCTAGCGCATGTGAAATCTCTTTTATTGTCTTTGACCTGTTTTATTTCGTTTTGTGTATTGCTCTGTCAATTTTGAGCAGTTTCTTGAATTATTCTCCTGGTTTTATATTAATGGTATTTCTGTTACCACACCTAAATGTGAGTCACAATTCTCCCAGGCTTTTTGAAAACCTTTGTTATAGTTCACCTTCTTATCATCATTTGTAAGACTAAAAAAAAAACGTGGGAAGTGAAGCGTAATTAATCAAAGTGGAGGTACTTGATATTATAATTTTATAGGTACATGTAAAACCCCTCCTCACTGATGTAGCTAAATTCCCACACACTGTCATAATGGTGAACATATGTATGCATTGCACATGATTGGTCTGACAGAAATTACACACATGGAGGTTTAATTAAAATATTTTAAATAGTTTATTAAACAACAGCAAATTTCTCTGTGACCATAGTTTACAATTGTGTTTTTATTAATTAAGCCAAGTTGAGCCTTGTGTAATGTAAGATCTGGGGGTTTTTTTTCTCATTGTTTAATTTCAAAAAGGTTAGCTGGATAAAATTTTAAGCTGCATAAGTGCATTCTCATTACCCAAATATACACTTGCTAAATGTCAAAACAACCCATATGTTAGACTACCCTTTAAGTGGCGGTGTTTTTTTCTCACTGAAAACAAATCAGATAAAGAAAAAGGAGGAGAGAAAGGAGGAGAAAAAGCCAACAACTTGCCTGTAAGTTATTTGTGCAGAAGATAAAATCATAATGAGATAGTAATTTTTTCCAGTATACCTTATGTTCTGGAAAGTCCCTCACATTGTTCACGGCAGATCAGAGGTGAAGAAAAAAAAAAGGAATTCCAGGACATCTGACGTGAAATATTTTAGATCATCCAAAACAAAAAAGAAATTTAGCTTCCAAGGATCAAGGTAATGGGGCTCCTTTTCTCCTGTCTGCAAATAAAAACTGGGAAACAGAACTGGGATGCAGTAAGACAGAACTATGAAAAACATGTTGGACTTCTGTATACATTTTTATAATTCCCAAATTAGACATTTTTATTTTTTTCAGTGGATAAACAATGGGGAAGTGGCAGGAAGGATGGTTGGGTGCAGAGATGAAGGTATCAGGATGATATCCTGCTAGAAGGAAAAAAAGCATAAAACAGTTTCTCGTGTCTCTGTTCTTTGTGTTATGATGATTGAAAGTTTCGGCAGTTGAGCGCCAGACTGAGGCACTTGGCCTTGAACGTCAGGATAATTACAGTTGTGCAGAGCGTGGTGGGAACCACAACTTCATTGTTGTTGCAAATGCCCTTTTGTTTAGAGCATCATGGTTCAGTGCCTGCGTCCCAGCCCTGCTCCTCCTGGGGCGGGTTTTGTTCTGCGCCCGCACTGGCGGTGCCCCCGAAACGCAGCTCCCCGGGCAGCCACCAGCCTGAACACTCAGTTCTAAACATCAAGATGAAGATGCTTCACTTCAGGCTGTCTCTCAAATTCTCCACAGAGAAGCATATGAGACCTTTTAAACCGCATTTTCATATAGTATAATTAGAAAGCATATTTTAATTAGATAGGCCAGCTTCAAAGGGTCAGCACAACTGATGTGCATATTGTAAGATGAAGATAGGAAGATGAGTGCCTTATATTAATAATTAAACACATTCTAATTGACACAATGAAGTGTATTAAATCTAACAAGACGGTAATCATTTAAAGTTGCTTTAAAATTGAATAGTATTTAACAAAAAGGCTGAATTTTAATCTACTAGACTGCTGTAAGCAGAGTTAAAGTACAAGCTGTGGAAGCTGGCTGGATTGATTTGTTATGAGTCCATTTAAAAATACTTTTTAAGAAAGTAACTTTTGAATTTCCCTTTGTTCTGTAGGTTTAAAAATACATGGATTTTGAGATTTTCTGTGCAAGATGTGTGTGACATGACAATCCCTTTTTCAGGACTCATTAAGAAAAAGTCAGTTTCCCTGATTAAGTTGCTTTTTGTTTTCAGTTTGTGTTCCTGAGCTGTGTACCAAATATTTTTAAGGCTACCAAAACATAAGATTATAGGATTATCTTTTTAACCCTAATCCTTTTAATTTGACAATCAAAGGGGCATTTTAGATTGGTTTTTTTCAGAATTTTCTTTCAATGTATAACAATGGGAATTTGATGAGCATCTTGTTTTGCCAGTGCTATCTACCACATGATGCTAAACCTCTGAACTATGATTCACAGTAAAGACAGTTACACAGTGGTTTTAAGTATACCTTTCTTTTAAGCTAATTCTTCTCATATAAAATGAAAATGTAGAGCTCTGAACTCCTAGCTTCCTAACATGTAATTACAATAGTAGATTGACTTTCAGCATGATTTTCTGTTGAGTTATTAATATTTTATGGCTTCTCTTCAGTTATTCTCACTAATTGGCCATTATGCTTCTTTCCACCAGAGCTTCTGGGACCACCTAGGATGCTAAGGGGCATTATTTGATTTGAGGTCTCTGCCTGGTTCTAAATTGTCATGATATTTACCACAGCATTGGGTTACACAGAAAATAGAAGAGTGAGATTTTACTGGGAAAACTTCTAATTTATGGAAAACACAAAATGCAGGCGATCAGCAGCCCTCCTTTATTGGAGATGTGTGGAGTTAGCTGCTTGTGCAGTCAGTCCCAGCAGGCTGCTGAGGACAAGGGGAGAGGGCTTCTTCTGTGTTTTGTCTCTTGTGAGCTGAATCATCACATCTGTAACAGTTACATGGAGAACATTAAGTGGGATCTTAGTGAAATAAGGGCTGAATTCCCCTAAAGAAAATAGCAATGTTTGTCCTTGAAAGGGAGACACTGATCTTTTCTGTATATTCTTTAGCCTTCATTTTTCTTCTTCTTTCTGAGGGCACTTATTTGCAGATATATTCCCTTTTTGAACTGCTTTGAGATATTAACTCGATCAAAAGTAAACGCTAGAGCTTTCCTCTTGCCTACCAATTTAGGAACTGGGAGTTGCAACCCTTTGGTGATCTCTGTGGAAAGCAGCTCAGGGAAACCAGGCTGAAAGTGAGCCGGAAGCCTGGTGGTGCCTGAAAGCGTGTCTGGTTTTCCAGCTCCTGAGTTCCTGTTGATAAAAGATGTTAATGCACACCCACCCCTGCCACAGCCACCACGCCTTGCTTGCTTTCCTCATTCACATAAACAGTTTAATGTATTTTGAAAAGCCCAGTGTGAGGCCAAAACAGCCTGTGGAACAGCAGCCTTGTGGAGTTAATGGTCCTGGTGGTGGCATTTGGTGCCCAGGAAAAATTGCAACTCTGTGGGATGAAATAATCTTTTTTGTCATCTGAGCAGAAGCACCATGAGTCTGTCCCCTTCTTCTGTCCCACTGCTGCCCATGGAAGGAGGTGAGAACTAGGCCTGACAGGTGGTTCCCATGCTGAAGGGCCTGCAGGTGTGCAGAGATGCAAATATGGATCAGCCTGCAAAGGTTGTCCCAAAGGATCTGTCCTGCCAGCCGTGGTGGCTGCTCCAGCCTTCGGTTCCCTCCATGTGCCCCGCTCAAGTAACCCTCCTGGAGAGGAATCAAGGGGCATAGAGAGCCAGGAAAACAAAATATAATACCAGACATATATATAGTAAAGGTAGAGGGTGATTGTGCCTCTTAAAAATAAATGGAGGGAGGGATATTCCTCTGTAAACGAATGTGTTGTGCAAAGGGGTGCTTTGTTCTTACACCTCCAGCTTCTTCACTGGTTTTAAGGTGGGATTTTTAGGAAGAGATCTATTCCAAGTAAGACATAATGCAAATTGCAGTGACAATGGCATAATCTAGTTTGAGTTTTATCTTTGACATCTATAATAATGTCATCCCCCTGATAATACATCCAGAGATAAAGCTTAGGCTTTTGTTGAAAGGCACTGCTTCATCACCATATCTTACACCAAATCACTGCAATTTGCATTATGATGAATTGTCTTACATGTAAACCTGCCACAGAGTTCAACATAAATGGAAATTTTTGTGCATTTATTTTTCTCTTGTGTAGATTTGTGCTGTGTTTAGTTCTGTGAGAGAGACAGAACCTAAAAGGTCTCTAAAGCTTTACCTTACAGGTCAAATGCAGAAGGAGATGACACCTTGCAAGGGCCCTGTACATTACAATAAATGGTTCAATAATTTAGAGAGCTCAGAGACCGTTGTCAAGTCAGCCAAGAGTAAAGATTAAGACATTAAGAAATTACCTATTGGACCCCACAGGGCAAAATTTGTTGTTAAGTAGGTGTGGCAGGCTAAAGGCTTAGATGCTAAAGGCCTTTTCCAAAAAAATGATCCTGTGATTCTATGGGTTTTTCTCCTCCACCATATCTAAAGCATTCAAAAAAAGTGCTTTTCCTCAGCATTTCCTCAGAAGCCTGGGGGTGATTTTGGCTGGTGCTGTGGGAGCAGGCAGCAGGGGGAAACCAGACATTGTGTGCACCCCTGCCCACTGGCTCATTACAGGAGACCAGTGCCCAGGTTTCACACAGAGATGTCGTCTCTTCATGAGTTTGCCATTGAGCATGTGGTCCACCTCTGCAAAACAAACATCTGAGGCGTTTTTTGGAGGTATTGGCACCAATCCATGGGCTGTAAAATCATGAGTTACCTCTTTTCTTTCCTGAACCATAAGGTGGGCTTCAGAATTTGGCATTTTCTTAAATGGAGAATGTTTTACTGTGGCATCTGGCTCCTTGCTCACCAGGTTGCTATCGGGAAAAAAAAAAATTACAATACTTCTGATAAATCTCGGTTGCACTTCTGGTGCTCACACCATTCTGGCCTCATGGCTGGAAGGTGAAAGGTGAGTTGCCTGGTGTAGACAGAGTGGAAACTTAATGCCTGGGAATTTTTAATCCTCCACAAATACACAAGGAAGAGAACACAGGTATTCAGTTTTGACTTTTGTGTATGCTCTGTTCTTGCTGGCACTGGTGGAAATTGCATAGGAAGATGAGGTTTAGTGATCATGCAACACTGAGCATATATCATCTTGAGAACATGCTCATAATTTCTAGAATCCACAGACTAATTCATTTCTCCAACAGATGTGCCCCAAATATCACTAATCCTTCTCAGTGTTGTTTCTTCTCCCTCCCACCTCCCCCAATTATTCCTTCTCATTTAAATGCAAATACACAAAACAACCCAAATCATCAATCCATCCATCCGTCCTTCTCCGCAGGGTGTCTTTTGTTTTGCTTTGTTTTGTGACCAGGGAAGGGGAGGAGTCGAGGGAAGATGGAAGATCTCTGCTCAGGCTGATGGTGCTGTAGGATCCTGGGCTGGTTTGGGGCTGTCAGAGGGCCAGGCACTGTTTCAGTGGCTGCTCTGCGTGTGCATCGCATCAGCAGGCACGGCCTGAAGCAGCTTGAGAGATGGAGACTTGCTTTTGCTGCCTTTGCTTTTGTAAAATACAGTTCAGCTTGGTTTCCAGTGGGGAAGGATCAGCAGGGAGGATGGGGTCCTGGCCTCTCCCTTGCCTGTTTGGCCCATGGGACATTTTCATGGTGGTCCTCCTCCTCCCAGAAGCTTGCAGGACTTCAGAGCAGACAGGGTGCAGATGCTTTCCTTGAGGACCCTGGTGGGAAGAGGAACTGGGAAGGCTAAATTAGCATCATCCTGTTGAGGTGTGAGTGGGAATGGGAACTCCCTCAGAACAGACAGTTTTGTTGTACATTTTGGGCTGGAATTTGACCACCAAGAGCTCTCACATGCCTTGGGGCCAAACAGATGACACCCACAGCTTCAGAGGCAATAAAAACAGAATAAAAAGCTTCTCACATTCATTATTTTAAAGCATCTCATGGTTAAAAATCTTGTGACCCTTATTTATCTGAGTCTTATGATTTTTGAAAATCTGAATTGTGAGTTATCAAGGATGCCTAAGGAGAACTTTATGGAAGAAGCACAGGGAAGGGAGAAGGGTGATGGTAAAGGAGAGGTGTAAGATATATAGATATGTATCCAAAAGAGCAGTGGTAATTCTGTACAATTTCTTCCCACCAGCTCAGAGCTTAGTGCTTATCCCTATGGAAAAACTAAAGCAGATCCAGAGATAAAAGGGTGATTTCTGGAGTATCTTATTACAGAATCACTCCTACCTATCACCTCAGAGAGCTGCTTGGCAAGCTATCTACATAATGTGAGAGGAATGTTACTTTGCTTAGTGTTATAAAGTCAGGTTACTATCCTGCAAATACATATTATTAAATCTGGAAGGGTTAGCATCTGAAATCCTGCAGGACAGCTGTCACTGCAAGTCAGCAGTGTGAGTGTGTATGTGTGGAATATGTCTATGTAGGTATTTATGTATTATTTGACTTTAACCTGTTTCTCATAATTTGTCTTTATAAGGCAGAAAGCAGCAAAGGAAGCAGAAAGCAAAAGGAGGGAAATTGTAAAATAGACCTTGAGCTGATGTTTCTCCCTATAAGAGGATTTGGGATAATTTTAATTAACCTAGATCAGTCACAGTTCTAAAAACATAAACAGATGAGTGAAAGGAAAGACCAAAATGTATTTTCAAGTTTAAAGGTTTAGTAGCAATGTCATTTAGAAACCTCACAAAGTTATGACCATCATTGTCAGTAGTATTGAGTCTGCAAGGCCTCTCAGAAGTGGCAGTAGGGATTTGGGCCTTGATTCCTAAGGGACCCAGATTTTACATCTGTTGTTCAAATAACACTTCTGAGTTACTCGTGTAAAATGGTACATGAATTAGGTTGTCCCCTAATTAATCTCGGTCACTAGTACACCAATGGCTTCTATTTGATCCAGCTTCTCCATCATTCAGAATGAGTTGGCTAATGTTTCTGGGTAGCTGCTCTCTAGCTTCTCTCATAAACCCAGTAGATGTTGTTTGTTTGTTTGTTTGTGTCACATTTCATTGGTAATTGGCATTTGCTGCCAATTTGCTGGGAGGTAAGGCTGACCTCCCAGTAGGTTCTGAGGGTGGACTCGTGCACCACAGAACCACTGAAGTAATGAGTTTCCCTTTATGGGCAAAATTCAATGCTAATTTTTATTATTTGACTTGCACCTATGGTTTAGGCAAATTTTCCTGCAGTATATCCATGTACAATCAGTGGAGAGATGTGGGTATCTACTGAAGATGTTGAGCCAGTTCACCTGGGGCAAGCATTGAGCCACTAGACTCACACGTGAGCCATCTAAAATGGCTTAAAGCTGTATTTCCACAGCAGTTAAACCTTTCTCAGACCCTTCCTTCATTCTTATTCCTGGGTGCATGGTCCTGCCCCCTTCCCACGTGCTTGCTGTGCTATGCATCCCATCAATCCTAGGAGGGACTTCATCGGAAGATCACTAAGCCTTCAATAAAGAAATGAATGGTGTTTTGCCATCTCAGCTCTACAAATCAGTCAACTGCAGGATGACATGAATGCCAGCACAAGGGAGGGGGAGGAAGCTGCAGCGTGCCTGGGGAAAGGAGGGGACTGTGGTAACTCCCACTCAGTCTGAACTATGGTGAAACCACCCCTAAAGCGCTGCATCCCAACCTCTTTATCTCTTGTCCCAGTAGAGATTTCCAAGCAGATTCTGCAGCTAATTTGTTTTTAACAACCTTCTTATTACTTAGTGCGCTGATTGCTTTGGTGCCAATTGTCATGTAAGGTTAATAGTGCTTTAGTTGCTAGAGGAAAAGGAGGATAATTCCCATAATGTGCAAGATAGCAAATATATTTTTATTGATAGCTGGTTCTTTATTAGGGCAAAGGGTCTTTGGAAATTGTTTGAAGAATTAAGTTGTTCTATTTCTTGTTGTTTCTCCTTTTGCCTTATTTCTTGTGTATTCTCCTTTCCAGTTAAAAGTATATCATTTTAGGTGGGCTGCCTAAATCATCTTCTCAAAATGCTTTTTATTCTGGTAAAGCAACTATAAACATATAGAAGACTAATATGTGTCTAGAGCAAGTGGCAGGATGAGGAGAGGAGAAAAGAATCAGTTCAAGTCAAACAATTACAGATAGTGAGTGAAAAATTAATGTGCCCAGTGAAACTGAAGAAAAAGAAAAAAGAACATCAGTGCAGATCTGCTGTTTCCTGTAAATACATATTTAATGTAGTGTTTCAGTTGAAAACAATCAGTGAATAGTAAAAAATTTTGAGGACTAGTCCCTAAACCGGTATATTGGGGAAACACACTGCAGTAAACGGATGTGAAGAAGAATTCTGTATGTATTTGGATGCCATTATGTTGTTTCCAGCAAGCTTTTAAACATTATACATTGCTGTTGTAATGTCAAACAACTCATCAGCAAAACCAGAGTCAGATTTCTGCAAAGACCAGCTCATTGATGCACACCCGTGTGCGGCTTGAAACCCACAATGTTCAGCTTACAAGGCATTTGCAATTTTGAGATTATTGTCTCAGTTTTAAGACAGCTTATTTTTATTTCTTTTCACTTTTTTT
The DNA here is from genome assembly GCA_013397915.1 of Daphoenositta chrysoptera. Lineage (NCBI taxonomy): Eukaryota > Metazoa > Chordata > Aves > Passeriformes > Daphoenositta > Daphoenositta chrysoptera. The sequence goes on along the minus strand of VZRO01003614.1, from coordinate 483,681 downwards.
ATCCCCATTTATTGTTTATTAGTTAAACTTTCATTTTATTTGAAATAGGTCAGAGGAAGACCAAATCTTTGGTCAAAGACCAGCCTTTGTCTTTGCCTGTTCTTGTTATTTTGCACCTGATATTGTGGTGTCCTCACTTACATAAACTTAGTAACAGAAATTTTATGATTACCATCTTTGTAACATTAGTCCTAAAATCAAAGAGGATAAGTATGTATGAAAGACAGGATGTTTGTGAGTAGGATGCAGTGTCAAAAGCAACTATGACGTTTTGATCTCAAGGGCTTTAAAAATGGAAAGCACAACATAAAGGGCTGAAGAAAAGCCACAGGACTCAGCTTTAAGAGTCATCAATATTAATTGGGAGCCTATAAGATCAGCTACTGTCGTGTCACAGTAAATTGTTCGCTGGCAAGGGCCAGAATTTTTTCAAAGCCCAGGAATCTGCCAGCAGATAACAGGCAGCCCCAGCCCGTGTTATCTGGCAGTGCATGCTTTAGCTTTAGCAGCTGGAGGAGCTGAGCTCCACATCCCCTGCTTGGATTTCACAGAGCTGTGATGTGTAACTAGTTTGTTCAGTGATTCCTAAAATGCAAGCCAATGTGAAAAATGAAATTATATTAGTTCAGGAAGTGCTGTGAGGAGCAAAGAAGAGTTCCACGGCCTGGATAAGTGGCTGAGCCATGTCGCCACTGCCAGCAACACAGACCGACCCCAGGCTGTGTGTGACAGCTATTTGGGCTGTGCTTTTATCACCCCAGCCCCTCCAGACCCTCACTGCACAGCAGCTCTCCCTCTCCTGTACTGTTTTTTCCTCCCAGACTGTAAGGGCTCCCTTCTGAGGGCGCATCCCAGCCCTGCGACCTTCAGCTGCCAGCAGGCACACAGGCGCTTTTCATTCCCAAAGGCTGCCGCGTGCAGCTCCCTTCCCTTCCTGCTCCTCTTCCCTCAGGGCCTTCTGACTGCAGCTCCAGCCAGCAGCCAGCTCTTCCTTCAAGTCCATGCAGGCTTTGGTTCAAATTCTGAGGATGGTTTTTAAGCTGTGCCTCCAAGCTCCTGCGGGGCAGAGCTGTGGGACAGCGGTGTGCCCAAGGGGAGGTGGCTGCCCTTGGAAGTGACAAACCCAGGAGTGACACGAAGGTGCCTTCTGTTGCCAATCCTGATCAAAGCAGTGCTTCGAGTTCTTGCTCAGATGGCTACTCCATAAAGGCAAAAATGTTTTGTTTCTAAATAATTCCAGGCACTTTTGGGAAAAAATGGTAATTAAGGTTTTTAAGTGTAAAAAATAAAAGGTTTTTCAGTAACCTTTGTATCTCAAAGCACAGTGACACCTTGGATTTGCTGTTGAGATTTCAAAACCACTATTCTAATATATTTTGGTAAATACACATAAAATATGAAAATTCAACATCAAGCAATATCCATCAAATGCAGTTCTCATTTACATTACAGATTTAAGAGAATTCAGAATAATTTTAGTTACTGAGACATCAGTGATGCTACAGCTAAATGGATATAGGACAAAGAATCTTGAGGTATATTCTTTTAATTTACTTCTTTACACATCATAATGAAAAGCAGTAATAAACACAATTCAATAGAACTTTTCTGTAAGCCTTCTTTCCTATTAAATAATTTTATGCCTGTATAGGTATCTAAACAAATGGTCTGTACATTCTTGTTATATCACAGAATTAACACAGAGCCATCAGTGACTTCCAGCTTAGACTTTTATATTTCACCTCTCTATCGCCATGGCATTTCCACAGCATGCTGCAATGCCAGGAATCTCTCCTTTTAGCTCACCCTTTTTCTCTGTGTGTATTCAAGCCTGTGTGTTATTTGCTTTTACAAAATACATCATTCTGTTCCCAGAAAGCCTTGATGATTACATTCTTCTCTGAGTCAGAGTCTTATTTCACAAAATATCCTACTACTTTTTTTAAAGCAAGAAACCTGTGTTTCACCTTTCTATAGAAATTTTGTTTTTCCATTTTTTTGAGAGTTTTGGTACACAAGATATGTGTATAAGGGCTGTGCTTATGCAGTGGATCATCAACAAGTGCTTGCTGTAGTGTCCTCCTAATACATCTCATGCATGTGTGCACTGTGTATGGTATATCCAATATACTGAGGGAATTTCCTGTTTGGATGATACATACAATTTTTTTCCAAAAGAAACACATTGTAGAGCATTTAAAAGTATTAAGGAAGGTGTATTCACATAATCTTGCCTGATATGTAGAGCTGACAAATGGAAACAGGAAGATATTTATCAAGTGATTTTCAGAGCATTCACTTAATACGTTAAAGTGAGAATATAGGAACATCAGTGCTGAAGTGGCAGAGCTCTAAGCACAGGCTTGGCCTCAAGGCTGTATGGGTTTTTAGTTCAGAGTAAGGCACAGAGCAGGTCGACCCTCCAGAGCAAAGCCCACCTGGATGGGGAGTGCCTTTGCCTGGCTCCTGATCATAGCAGTCTTGTGTTTGCTCCTGCATTTTGCCAGCTTAAACCATACCTGTCTGAAAGGCACGTGATGCTGATGCAAGAAGAAAAAGGCATCAAAGCCAGAGAGCCAAAACCACCAAGCTGCCCACCTCAGCTTATTTCAGAGATCACTACCTTTGGGGCAGTGGCTAAACCAGCTGCAAACCATGGCAGTTCACAGCCTGGCACAGAAAGGAGGTGCAGATCCAGCTCTGGGTGCAGCAGCACTGCTGGCTGCAGGCTGCCTCCCAGTGTGGGCAGCTTTGGCATGGGAACCACTGGGAGCAGGGCTGTGGGGCAGCAAATGGAGCAAAACTTTCTATTTAAATTTGCCCTTGTTAATGAGTCACTGCCCACAGCTCCTGCTGCTTTTACTTTCCTGCAGAAATGTATTTTCATGGTTTTAACTGTGCTTGAATCTGTCACGGAATGGTCAGGGTTGGAAGGGGTCTCTGCTCGTCCAACCCCCTGCTAAAGCAGGTTCACCTAGAGTAAGTTACGCAGGATCACGTCCAGATGGGTTTTGAGTATCTCCAGAGAAGGAGACTGCACAGCCTCTCTGGGCAGCCCATTTCAGTGCACTGTCATCCTAAAAGGACAGAAGTTTTGCCTCATTCTCAGATGGAACTTCCTGCTTTTCAGTCTGTGCCCGATAGCCCTGGTCCTGTGCTGAGCACCACTGTAAAGAGCCTGTCCCAATGTAATTGTATCACCTGGTGGCAATAAGTATACAATAAGTAATAATGCAAACATTGAGCTGGAAATGTATTCCTTCAGCTGGCTGTGTTGAGTAGTTTTCCTCTACATTTATTTGTCAGACACTGTTACTGGGTTAAATTCAACTATGTATGCCACCTCCAGTTTCTCTGAACAGCTTTACATGAGGGATGTGAACATGCTTTATACCATAGGAAGACACATGTCAAAACACAAATGTTAACTAATTAACTCACACAGAAGGTTTAGCTTTCTGTACAATGATTAATTCAGTAGCTGCTTTTGTCCCAGCTGCAGCAGATTTTTTAAAATTAATATCCTCTGTATATTACTTCTTTTAAATTGATTCATTCTCAGATTTTGGACAAGCACGGGAAAAAAAACCACAGCATATGTACAAAGCAAGACACCACATTCTTTAGTATTGTATTTAAAATGCTATTTTACTACACGGTTTGGAGATCAATTAAAGATGAAGTATTTAGGGGTGAAACAACTTTAGCAAGTGGCACACAGAATCTGTAACTTCTGTGGAGAGTTACCATGCCCTGCTCCGAAGGGTTCAGAAAATGGTCATCACCTGCAGGATGCATGTGTGGGAAAAGGTGGAAGCAATCCATATGTCATCTGTGTCCTGCTTATTCTTGCTATAGACATTTTGAGAGCTTTGTCATGAGCTCAGCTGTGCCCTGCTGCTACCATGGGCAGCAAAGCCAAATTCCATTCAAGACAAAATGCAAGCATTTATCTGTTTTACACAATTTCCAACTGTAGTGAAACATCAAAAACAATTTGCACATATTTTGGTTGGCAGGGAACGTGCAGGTTTTTTACCTGCCTCCATCTAGATCTGTCTGTCACCAGCTCTATATTTGTCACCCAGTTTGGAAGCAACCAAGGAATCTGAAAACCAGAGGCCAGCGTTGTTGGATATTTGCAAGAGGATTACTCAGCAAATCATATCCCGCACGTCCCTGAAAATTCAGACTTGAAGAAGATACAGCATCCTTACCCACAGCAATCACAGCCTTGTACCTCGATTGCTTAGGGGGTCAGGTGTAGAAGTTTGGAAGCAGCTTAACCTGTAGCAGAACCACTTGGGTAGCTGAGTGTCAGGCTTGCTGCTGGGGTGAGGTGTCCCCTTCCCTGACGTCTGCTTGTCCCCTTGCAGGAGAGTCCTGCGAGGTGAACGCGCGCTCCGGCCGCTGTGCGCCGGGCGTGTGTAAGAACGGAGGAACCTGCGTGAACCTGCTCATCGGGGGCTTCAAGTGCGAGTGCCCCCCGGGCGAGTACGAGCGGCCGTACTGCGAGATGACCACCAGGAGCTTCCCCCCTCAGTCCTTCATCACCTTCAAGGGGCTGCGGCAGCGCTTCCACTTCACCGTCTCCCTCATGTAAGTAAGGGGAAGGGTTCTGTGGCTGATGGCTTCCCGCTTGAGCTGGGCACTGTTTGTCACGTGCTGTCACCCACCAGAGACCTACCCCTGCAGGTCACTGCGGGGATTTCTGACGGTGACTCCTGCCAGCAGGGCACAGGCATGTTGTTTGAAAGCATTCGATTTTCTGCCCTTCTGTGGATGTTTCTGAGTTGCTGACTCACAGCCTTGCCTGTTGTAACACAGGGTGATGGACTGGGGAGAAGGGGCACCAGGACCACTCTGGCCACCCACCAGCAGCCTTCACTCACAGAAGTGCTGGAGTGCATGTTGGGTTGGACACTTTTACTAGCTGGGCCTTTGGCTTCCTGACCTTCAGCCCAGCTTCAGAACCCATGCATTTGTGCTCCTTGTTTGGGAGCACTCTTCCCATCTCCTCTTTCCCCACCTGTGAGAGGACCTGGACATGTTAGGCCATGGCTAAGCACAGTCTGGTCCTTCTCAGGTTCTTGCTTTCCAGTGGTCCCCAGCCTTGGGCTTGGGATAACCCCAACTGATCTAGCTCCTCACCTATCTCCTTCTGGCCTTCACACCCAGGTCCTGCTTCTGGTCCCATCCCAGCTCCCAGCACAAGTAGTCTTATCCCCATCCCATCTGCCCTGTATTGAGCAGGCCTGTTCTGGGCTGTCACTTTTCCCCTGGGGGTGCTCAGGTAGGCAAGGAGGAGCAATGATAGCAGCCACAGTCATGGGCAAGAGCTCTCCCTAGCCTGGGAAAAACTCCTCTTCTGGAGAAGACTTCTTGTGTCAGGCATAGGGCTTGCCTGGTGTGGAGCCAGAGCTCCAGGTGCACACACGTCTCTTCTCTGGGGAGGGGGTGGGTTTGCAGCTTTCCCATGGTTTAGCCAGTCAGGATTGACTTTTGGTGTTCCCTCACAGCTAACTGTGAGTAAACAACACAAAATGTGTTAGTCCTGACCCCAAAGAGCAGGGCTGGGGAATTTTTAATAGATATAACAGCAGCTGCAAGGACAGACCTGTTCGTGTGTCTGTCCAGAGAAAGTGCTCAGGGAAGACACCTTCAGGCTTATGTCCCCTCCAGCACCTCCAGCACTGGTGTTTCACATCTGTCAGGAGCCAGGTTGCTCTTTTATAGCATGTTTTTCAGTACTGTCCTTTAGCATAGTTAACTTTCCTGAACTAAGATCCCAGAGAGACTCCCCATGTAATGCTTCTGTTAATATAATTAAGTAATGCCCCATCCCTGTAAATGCTCGAGGCCAGGCTGATGGGACTTGGAGCAACCTGGTCTAGTGGAAGGTGTCCCTGCCCATGGCAGAGGGGTTGGAACTAGGTGGTCTTTATGGTCTCTTCCAACCCAAACCATTCTATCATTTTATGATTCTATCATTTTATCTTTCATCTGCCTTAATCCTAAAGTTGAAATTTTATGGTATCTTGACATTATGGTTAAATCAGAAAGCACAGACGTGGTTTGCACACAAGCCAAGGCAAGGGAGAGTTGTGCCTGTGAAGGTTGTTTTAGAGCATCAGGTCTAAGTACACAGAAAAACTGAGGAGCAAAAGACTCTGTTGGATTTCTCAGACCTACAGTGAGAGCAAACAAAGGAGCGGTCTGGGCTGGCTGCCAGCATGAATTGCCTGCACTACCCTTGACTTGTTCCCTCAGCCATGAGGTGTCATTTTTCAGGCTTTTGGAAAGAGAGCTTTGACATTTAGGGTGCTTCAAGTTAAAATGACTCAAATGCTCTGTGTAGGGGTTATTGAGAAATAGCAAAGTACTGTACAAAGGTAGTGCTTACACCAGGGTTTCTTCACCATCTTTAGAACCACAATGGCATATTTAGTCATGAGCTAAACACCACTTAGTCCACTCAGTGTGAATACAAGAATTCTAGGCCATCATGAGCTTCATCCCACACTGTCTGGAATGGCGACACATTTAGCTTTTCACACCTGAAGTTCACTTTTATTTACACTAGCTATTTCTTTGGCTTTTATTATCCCTTAGTGGAGGAGGAAAACATTATGTGAGGATCAGCAAGAATAAGCAGTTTGTCTGCTAATGATGATTTACCATTACATATTTTGTGATTTGGGAGCATTTGTAAAATCCCAGGATGTCTAACTTCCCTCAGCCTCAAGTGACTCGTGACCCTCACCTAGCAAAGAGCAGGATGTTTGTATTGTCCAGTCTCATAACTAAAATGTTTTTTAAAGTATTTAGGGTACTGACCATGCATGTCTTTCTGCTCCCAATATTATATCTTCCTTGCTTAATTCCAACCCTTACTACTTCCTCACTCCAAGAGACACTGTTAGTGGAGAGTTTTTCTCATTATTTATGCAAGATTCTCTAAGAAAGAGAGTCTTCTGTTTCCTATATCATGAAATTAAACATATCCCTTCTATTAAAGACCAGTATTTTTTCCCTCAGCTGGTGGGTGATAACCAAACAAATTCAAAAGCAGCAGTGCTTTTAACAATGAGTATGACACAAAAGTTGCTTTTGACTAGTGGCAAAGAATGGAACTGAGCAAAGATAAAGAAATATACAAAATTACTTAATAACGTAATAGTTTAATAAACAATGGTTTCATACTTAAAATTATGGTAGGAAATTGTAAGAATATGAGAAAATATATTCAAACAGAACTAAGTTTCCTGTTGTTGCTAATCATACTAAATCTTCCTGCCCACTGAAGAAGCATCACTAGTATTATTTCCATTTTCTTTGCTCATATATATTGTGGATAGATGTAATCAAAATATTTGGATGAAGCCGTTATATATGAAAAAGTAGTCTTGGGAAATGTTTTACCTTTTTTTTCTCCCTTTGGATGAAATGTTTGAAAAGTGAAAATTAGATCTGTGTTTTGGTAATCTTGATATATTTCAATGGCATTGTTGTAATTAATTTAGTTTGCCTTTTACTTGTATAATATTATATTATGATAAACAAAGCTGGAAATAAATATGTATATCAAAACTGATTAAAATTAATCAAAATGTTAATTAATATTTTGATGGACTATAACGCATATTCTTTGAAATTTGTATTTTACAGGAAATATCAAATTTGTGACTTCTGTTTTTTGAACCAGAACAATTCATTATCCTTCAAAAACATTAAAAAACATTAAAAAACTTATGAATAAAATTTTCCATTTCCATGTAGCTCAAATGCTGAAAGGTCTTTGCTCAGTGTGATCCACAACATACATATGTCTCAAAAGCAACTTCTGGTGAAAAATATTCTTTGTCTTTGAAACTTTTTCTTTCAAATACCAACCCTGGTATTCTAAAATACTGCTTCATTCACATTCTCTGAATACAGGTTTTGTTGCATCACATGAGAGTCTTGCTATTAGACATAATATGACAGGCACAAGAGTCACTTCTTATGTCTGTGGAAGACAGTTTTCATCAGCATTTCATCCATTTGTAGGAAAAGTGGGTTGATTTAAATCAGGCATATTTCCTGAAGTTCAAGATACAGAATCAGACTAAATTGCCATCAGGAAATGTAAGAAATTCCCATGGTTTCTCTCTTTATCTAATATTAATCTTTGTAAAAATGTTTACGTAAAGTGTAATATTTTTTTTTTGCATTTCTGAGTAGATGAAACCAGTATGCAACTCTCCAGAGATAAGATAATTCAATTAAAAATTATAAAATACTCACAACAAGTAGAAATTTGAAAAAAATGTTCTGTGCTGACAAAAAAACCCAAGCCTTTTTTAAAAGTGGGGTTGCCCCTTTTTCTCCAAGAAAGATACATCCCATATTAGCAGCACAAGAAAAATAAAACCAAAATGCACCCATTGGTGCTAATTTAGTGGAATCATTTAAGTTTATTTTCCTTCCTCCAACTGGCTGACCTGTTAATTGACTAACCCTGATTTTCTACATGGCATTATTAAAGTAACACTTATCTTTCTTTCCCCTTACCTCCCCATCAGGCTTTTTTAATCAGTTGACTGTCCTAGGAACCTGTAGCATTTAGACAGCAAGCAGGCAGCAAGGATCCTGCCTTTGATGTGAAAATGCTTTCTAGCTGTCAGACTGTTTGCAGAGTGTAGTAAGTGCTACTGTTTGGCGAGTGTCAGATACTGCTGTTGCGTCTTGTGTCTGCCTAATTTTAGCCCTCATGAGGGTCAGCAGATCTCTGCAGGGTATATTTCTGTAATTTCCGTCTGCTTGCCTTGTTGATTGCAAAAGAGTAGATTTATCCAGTGGATGAATCCTCAGTTATACAATTTTCTGTTTGAAGATTGATTCAAAGGCTTGTTCTTCTCCTAAACACAATGCCATCTTTCTTCTGGGTGGTTTGACCATCAGTCTTTAATCCATAAGCTGTTAAGCACAAACTAACTCCGTGTCTCTGTGTTCTAGGTTTGCAACCAGGGAGAGGAACGCTCTCCTCCTCTACAATGGGCGTTTCAACGAGAAGCACGACTTCATTGCCCTGGAGATCATTGAGGAGCAGATCCAGCTCACCTTCTCTGCAGGTGAGGTCTCACCTGAGTCGAGCGTTTCTGCTTGAGGTCAGGAGATCCTCTCAAGCTGTTTGGAAGTGCACTTCAGTGATTTTATATGGCTATTTGCTGCCTCATTAATTTACTGGCTGCCATTGCACAGTATACAGCTGATGCCGGGTGTGCTCCAGATTGTAGCAGTTTGTGGTGATTACACTCACGGCCGTAGGCAGGAGCTTGTCAACATATCAGTTATAAAAGCCAGAGTTTATGACTACTATAAAAGATTGGCACTAGCCTGAATGTTGGTCCCCAAGCCAATGTTTGCTTAAATGAGACTTCACTTTATCACACTGTGATAAATGTTGTGTGTTTATGCATTTTTACCCTACACCATCAGAGGAACGTAGGTGCATAAATGTTATCTAAAAAATCCATGCAAGCCAAAGGAAAAGCTAGCAGAAGTGAAAACTGCCTGCCATTCATTAGGGGCTGGGGAGGAGCAGGGCTGTCTCTAGAATGCATTTCTGCACTGTAGAAGCACCTTCTCTTAGAAGAAGCCATAAACAACAACTAATTTAGGAGAACTCAGCTGCCCGCTCATTGCTACAGTGGGCCAGGAAACAACAAGTGGCAGCTTTGGCATTTGCTTGCTTTCTGCACTAGGACTAAGCCAGTGTCTTCTGGTGCTTGTAGAAGAGAGAGGGGAGGGCTGACAGGCAAAGTTCAGGCAGCACATATCCCCAGAAGCAGATCTGTGCATTCAGTGGCAAGGCTTTGGTGACTTAACGAAATCCAAGTAGTGCAGACAACCTCTGGTTGTCTCAGCTTTAAGGTATTTTTCCATTGAGACAAAAACAAATATCTGGGAAGGGCTGTTGTCCTGTAAGTCACGTGGAGTTATGTGTAGGTCAAGTGAGATGTTTATGCCTCTGTATTGGGCACGCAGTTCAGGAAATAATCCTGCTATTTCCCATTATCCATACTCAGGATTGACGTGGGGGCTCAAGTCAACTCCTGTTATTTTTGTGGAAAGTGAGACACTGCAAGCACTAAAGCCATAGAAGCAGAAGCACAGCCCACATTGGTGTTGCACACTCATCACCAGTGATGGCTGCTGCCCTCAGACCCCATGGTGAATCCTCCTGACCCCACTGATTTACCAGCGTTGCTTAAGTGCATTTCGGGGGCCTTTGGGTTGGAGAGATCTGGTTACATTTCCCCTTTATTACCTCAAAGTTGTCCAAATTAGATTTTAAGGCAGGTTTCTGAATGGATTAGTGTAATGAAATAACATGCTGCAGAGAGATGTGCTTTCTTCTGTAGCTCTGCTCCACCTGTCTAAACTTGAATCGAATTGCTTGGAAGGTACCCTGAGGATGAATGGGAAAAAAATAAATTCTGCTTGCACTTGTATGCATTTAAATGTGAAGGAACTCCTTTAAGATACATGAAACTAAATTTAGATTTGCACTGCTGCACCTGAGAGCAGGTCTGGTCCTGCATATTACAAATGGTATTTTCTTTGGAAGGAGAATGGTTTATGTTTTATAGTTTTAAGTGGCTTTTAACGAACAGTACAAGTTTGGGACACCTGATCTCACTTTATTACCTGTCGCAACAACTTTTTCACAGAAAGCAAAGCAAAACGATTGCAGAACAGTGATCTTCCTTTTGCAGATACTTAATAGCTGAATAAAAAGCCCAGTTATTAGTACAGATTTTATCACTATGTGATAAAAACCATCACAGCAGGATGTCATACATGCTAAGCTGAAATATGTACTGTTTAAATAACAGAAATATATGGGACTAGAGTTAAAGGAGAGTAGGGGACACAAGAATAATGCTTCACTTCGGTATTTGTTGCAAATAGAGTTAAAAGTGCATTTTAAGCTCGACAAAGCTATGAGCTTTGTTAGCTTACAGGGGGGAGTAACTTTTCCAGTGGTTTATTATGTAGAATTTTCCAACTGTTTAAAAAAAAACAAAAAAAGTCAAAAGTGAGCAATCCCTTCTCTGTGCCAGGCCTATTATGTACTTTCAACATGAATGTTTATTTTGCTGCTGCCTCGAAACAGATATGCCTGGTTACTGAGCTGGTTCTGCTGACTCAGTCCTGGCTTAAAAGCTTCAGCTTTCCAATTGCAATGGCAAAGTCTTGCTTTGAAATTTAAATACTGAAAGGCTGCCAATAATTTCATTAATCACTGCTAAAATTTTGCTGGGCCCAAGGTTACCATGGGTTTTATACTAGAGTACTTTTGAATTTTGCTTTCTCAGCTCTAACAGGGAGTAGGCTTCCCTTCCCTGACAAGATATCCCATCACAATACTCATCATACTTATAAAACCTCGAAGGGTGCTTTTGGCAAAAATGCAGAAAAATTCATGTACATTTTTCCCTCAGTTGATCACTTCAGCAACAGCTGTATCTACCCAATGCATCTGCTACCACACTTTACAGAAGCATGATAAAAAATAACATAATTCACCCAACTGTGCAAGAAGCTGGTTTTTGTGCACCAGAGTAACTCCGTGAAACTGGGGATATTTATTGTCTGCAGGACAAAACCCAAATTTCTCCCTGATGAAGCAAGGTAGCTGCTTCCTGTGCCCAACGAGAGTCTCTCTGTGTTTCTTGCAGTGAGGGTGATTTATTTTTGCCTTCTGCCTGTTTTTGCAGGGGAGACAACCACGACAGTGGCACCGTTCATTGTGGGAGGGGTCAGCGATGGGCAGTGGCACTCGGTTCAGGTGCAGTACTACAACAAGGTAAGGCTGATTGTGTTGGGGATAACCCTACTATTTACACAGCAACAGAGGCGTGGGTCATCTAGCTCTGACCTGACACATGCAGGTGACCTGAATTTTATTTATTTAACCAGGCACATTGGTACAGCTCTGCACAAATGGTATTGGTCTCGCTTTGCTGGGACAAAAATTCTCTCATAGGGCTTTTGAGTTTTGACCCTGGAAGGCAAAAACAGATGTAGTACATCCTTTTCAGAAGTACTCCTAGGGAAACCTTCAGGTACTTAGAACTATTTTCTTTTTCAGTTTTTTAAATTGTTACAAGTGTCAGTGTATCTAAACCAACTGATTCACTTGTATCTTGATAAAGAATTGTGCTATGCAAGAGCCTTCAATGTAATAACTACCAACTATTAGTGTAGAATTTTCTCAAACAAAGAAAATTCTTCCTTATAGCTGTCTTTTCTTGTGTCAAATGACAAGTTTAGCTTGCACTAGCTTCTCTGGTTAGGAAAATATAATTATTAAATGGTTCACACCTTTCAGTAATAAAGCACTAAGTAATAAAGCATTAAGTCTTACTAAGTAATTTTTGTCTGCTATATAAAAAGATACACAAGAGAAATGCAAAAAATGTCACTGCACACAGTCCATGGCACTCAGAGGTGGACTCTGGGGTCCCTGTCCCTCAGCTGCACCCTTGGTCACTGTCACTTTGTCACAGGGTCAGTCTGACTGAACTGAAAGGATTGCAAGCGCTCTGTGCAAAGCAGCCATTTCGTGATGAACCAGAGAGCAGGTTTTAGAGTGTACAGTGTCACTATTTACAGGTAGATGTCAGAGATCTTCTATAAACCATAATAAAAATTAGAGAATTCATTTAGTGACTAAGAAGCATTGCTTTTAAGTCTGACATGATAGCATTATGTGGGATCACGTAAGGAAAAAGAGAAGCATTGTTGGCTGTTAAAAAGGAAACAGGATACTGGTGTAGGAAGCTGAATGGAAGATGAAGGATTAATATGATCAGCAAGTTCTTTATTTCCCAGTGCTGCATCCTTTCATCACAGTTTGTGTGGCAGTTTGAATGGGAGGATTAAAATTTTATTTTGACTCCTAGATAGGGTCTCCTAGCCTAAGGATATTCTATCAAGGCAATGAAAAGCTTTCTATTAGTATTTTCTATTTTTAAAATAAAATTTTAAAACTTAATTAAGTTTTGTGCTTAATATACATAATATACTCTCGGCTATCTGGAGCCCAGACAAATAGAAGTGAAACTTGGTGTGCTGCCATGCATGCATCTGTGGACATGGTGAGGCTCTTCCTCACCATCTGCAATATGCCCTGTTTCCATGTGTACATATTTCTTAGAGGATCACTCTAGCAGAGTGAACAGCGCTTGCTGAGGCACTGGAGGGACACTCCAGCTTTCAGGCTCCTGGGCACAGCTGCAGGGAGAGCTGCTGGAGCAGCTCTCTGAAGTGCCACTGAGCAGATAAGGGGCCCGAGCAGCAGAAAGACATTCTTTAAAAGGCAAAGATCTGACACAGATGTTAAAAATAAACCCCTGCCTCATTTTCAGGGCTTGCTGCGGTTCAAGCAGACTGGTAGGTGAGCCATGTTAGCAGCTGGTGTTTTCTCGTTGTTAACAAGTGTGTCCTGTCATCATTTTCTTCTTCCGCCCCAGTTTTTTGAAGTGAAATGAGCCAGTCTCCAGTGAACAGGAGGAAATTCAGGGCAGAGAGGGAGAGCAGAGGGAAACACCAGGAAACACTGCTGACTTCAGTGCCTTTGCCACTTGCGTGACATGGAAGTGATGAAAAGCAGGGTCACTGTGTGGAGAGCAGCACCGTGCCCTTTGCTGTCCGTGTGAGAGACCCAGGTCATCACCTTCCCCTTAGCAGTATTTATTGCAGGATGGTTAAATTTGGGCTGGAGGGGGCAGCTCACAGTATTGAGTAAACGGCACAGGTAGGATATGCTCACCAGGATGTATTCAGCTCAGGACTTCCCAGCCCGTCTGCGAATTGCGTTGTTGCCCCAGCTCTCCCGCAGTGAAGGGGGAGCGGGTGCTGCAGGGCAGTGAGAGCTGAGGCAGCTCTGCAGCGCTGCCCCCGGGCTGCCCCCGCACCCTGCCCTGCCCCGGGGCGCAGCCGGGCCTCAGCCGGTATTTGTTTGTAAAGCAGTTTCTTGACTACTTCATGTTTTAACAAAGCTGCAAGTAAAGTTCCTGTGAGGAGGTTGAAAAGACAGGGATAATTTAGGGATTCGAGTTGTGCCAAGATAAATGGGATGCTGTGTCTAAACTTGACACGGTTGAGATGTTTGAATAACAGAGTACCAGAACTCATGAGTTTCCTTGAATTATGCAGACATATTATTTTGCAGGCACTGCATCCTTCCGCTCTTCCAAAATCCTACTGCAGTGTCAGTTCATCATCTCAAAGCTACACAGCCCCTTTGTTCTGCTCAGATACTGTGCAACCTTTCTGAGCAGGCGGAGCTCCCCTGAGCTGTCTCCAGCTCATGTTTAATCCTCACCTCCAGGCCCTTCTGGACTCTCCTCCCTCCTGTCTGCCTCTGTCTTTTTCTGGCATTTTGCAGCAGCACCCCATCCCTGGCAGCGGGGCCACAGGGGCTACCTCCACCAGCGTCCCTTTGGGGCTCCTTGCCCCTTTTTCCATTCTGCTTTTTGCTTGGGGAGCTTCTGGTCTTTGCTCCTTTTTAACATCTCTTGCCAGTGTTGTCCATGGGAAATGCATAATCATCATCCCAGATATCCATAGAGATCCAATTCATTTATTTGTCTGTCTTGCATTAAAAAACTTCAGCAGCAGCTATTTTCTTAGCACACACATCCTGGCGATGTGCAAAGTCACCCTGCACAAAGTCAGTGTGCTAATAAGCATAATGGAACAAGAAGCAAGTGTAGAAGTGACTCCTGTAAATTCTTTTCTGTACTTAGCTCAGAAGTGATGTGCTTGGTAATATTTATCTTTACTGTTGTTGAAAAATGATGGTTTAGGATTAGCTCCATATCATGAAGGTCCCCTTCCACTTAGGGTCAAACACTGGAGCCTCATCAGGAAAAAGTAAGTCCAGAGCTGGCTTTGCTCCACTGTGTTTGCAGAAAGGCATCAAACCAGCTCTCTGTCAGCTCAAGCATTTGATGCTTTCTTACCAATCCTGGTATGTGCCAGCACTGTAAAACATTGCAGTAAGGGAACAGATTGTGTCAGAGGAAGGGAAGCAGTGTCGTTTCATTTATTTTGTAGTGATGGCAATGGATGCTCCCTGCATTGGAGGAAACCAGCTGACACACTTGGTTTCAGTGGAAGTGCCTGAGGGAAGCACATGAAACTTGTACTAAGTGTTGGCTCTGTATTGAATTTCTGGAAGGGAAGACACCAAGAGGGAGGAACTAGAAGTTACAAGAGAGCAGAAGTGAACTAGGAGTGTTTTATAACCATTATCTATTTTCAGTTATATATTAGAAGTTTGTCAGCTTCCCAGTAGCAAAGTATCAGTTTACCTGTTACTTGCCATTAGAGATGTTTGCTGACAGCTGGGGGGAGGCAGGGGGGAAAGCCACTGGCTGACTCTGATAGCTCACACACATTACTTAGAGGGGTCCTGATCTTGCAGTCATTAAAATCAACAGGAGGTGTTGAATTAAAGGCAACCCTTGGGTGACCTGCTTTCTCAAGAGACATATATATTAATCAGAAATTCAGAAGAAATAGAATTTTAGAAATTATTTTGGAAGGAAAAGTGGGAGGAGGGGGAAGATTTCGGCCTGAAAAATAAAACTGATTAAAAACAGTAGAAAGAGCCTGCTGCTGTTTCTCAGGTTAGCTGGTTTTAGGGGCAGCAGCAATGTCAGCTGCCCTATTTGCCTCAGTACTATGCTTCCTTTCCACATGATGAGAATATAGTCAGCCTCTGAAGGAGATTGATCCTCACCATTTGGCTCTCCTGAGCCTGCCAGCATGAGTGACAGTCACCAGGTTTAGCCATGCTGATACTCGTCTGGAATAGGATCAAACCCATGTTTGATGGTAGTGATGCTCAGTACCAATGACATCACATGAACTGTCTGGCATTCATTGCACGTACAGGATGATGTATGATTGTAGGTAGTACCTGGAACAGCAGATTTTTCTGAGCCCAGTAGTGAGTGGTGTTTTTAATTAAATGAAAACTTCAAGCCACTCTCCCAAACTTCTCATAGAAACACAGTTTTGTTCAGAATTTGAGGTATACTATCAAACTTATGTTAATGTTTTACCTGACTCATTACCTCGGGCTAGAATTAATCATTTGGCACAACATAAAAATGTTTTGAGTATGGACATGTTCCTTTAATTATAGAGGGCACGTACCTGTATATTTGTAGTTATGTGCTCTGTACATTATGTATTACTTATACACATATGACATCAAAGTTGCTTAGGGATGTTACTGTTCTGTAGGCAGAAGGTCATTCTGCGTCTCTTTAAGGGAGCACAGGATAATTTAACCTCAGTGACAGAAAACCTGAGAAGAGCATATAGAAACAAGCTATCACTGAGTGTCTGATGTGCAGTGCAGTAATGCTGGGGAATAGGATGAACAAAGCCCCGAATGACTCACAGAATGACTCACAAAAGTAACAACTTTTGTGTGCTGTTAGACAGTGTGTGTGGTGGGATCCACTTTTATGGTCAAGAGGTGTAAAATGATGGGTGCCTAGGAGAGTGTCTCCACTGTACTGGTCTCTTGAGCTTGCAGTCTCCTAGGATGAGTCTCCTAGACTGCTATTCAGGACAAATATTACTCTTTTTCCATAAGTGGGATGAGGTTTCTTCTCATATCTGATAATCCATAGTAAGATGCTGTTCTTTCTCTCCTTCCTTGAATGTCTTCGACTGAGGAGTGCCATGGTTTTTGTTTCAGATACTTGGCTATCTTGGGAGTAGCCCACTTTTTCAGAGTGGTTGCAGTTAGTAGGGACCTGCTGATTCTCATCCCTGTGCGCTTCCCACCCGGCAGAACCCAGGCCTGCACTTAGCCTGAAGACAACTGCTGGAGAAAACAGGCAAATTCTTCAGTTAGAGATAAACTTGAAAGAAGTGAGGGCTGCTTAGGGTTGATCTTTGGTGTGTTGTGAATTCAAAGAACAGGAGGCGCATTGCTCTCAGTTAGACTCACATATGAATTCAAAAATCTCCTGCCTGTGGTAAGTGATGGTTTCTCTTGAGTTACCTGGCCTTCATCTGGGGCAAGCTGCAGCTTGAATATCACCGAAGACTGAGCTAATACTGTAGAGATTTAGCTCTCAGCCCACTCATGCACTAGAATTTGCCAGTACCTTCCCATCTTATGGAGGTTTTATCCCTCATCCACTGGCTGAAAGCTGTTTCCAGGTGCCAGAACACCCTGTGTTTCAGTGCCAAGTCCCGCACTGTGTTTTATTTTCCATACCTGGGGTGGATGCTGCATCTCTCCCCTTGTGCTTGCTCAGCAGGCAAGCGAGTGGGTGGGAAGGTGGGAAGCTTTCTCCCTCGCCTGTGGGTTCCTCAGCCAAAGCTGCTCCAGAGGGTTGTTTACCCATGCCCCTACAGCTGTGCTCTGGTGCCAGCAGAGCTTATTTTTTGAAGCCTGCATCCACAAATGCTCCATACTGTGGATCACTAGTAGTGCCCAGAGGCTGGCTGTTGATGCCAGGGGTAGCCTATGTCTGGGCAAAACCAACCAGCTCCATATCTGGGGCACCTCAGTGAGCCCCATTTGTTAGTGCCATCTGAGCAGTGCCCTCCAGCACTGCTGGACAGAGCTTGTGTGCCTTGCTGTGATCCAGATGAAGCTAAGGGCAGCTGAGGGTCTTGAGGATGGTGTGGATTTGGGACTGCTGCCACCTGAGGTAGACTTGGGATGAAGCTGCTTGCAACAGAGAAACAGATCCTATCTGCACTTGCTCGGGACTTAGGGTGGAAGGAAGGCAGGGTTATGGAGGAAAATTCAGGAAGAAAAAAGCAATCCCAGGCCAAGTCAGGGCTTCATTTGATGCTGTTGCTGTAGCTAGTCAGGCAATACGGTGGTCAGAAAAAGGAATATCATATGGAAGTTCTGTGAATATAGATATCCAAAGAGGCATAAATTAAGCACGTACCTGAAGATAGTATCTGTCAATCCTCTTAATGTTAAAACAAAAAGTATCTGCAGGTCTGTTCTGAAGCACCCACCTTCACCCCATGTACACTCTTCATCTCCAAGTGCAATTTTTGTCATGGCCCAGTGTACTGGGTTTGGCTGGGGTAAAGTTAGCTTTCTTCCCAGTAGCTAATATGGGCTGTGTTTTGTACTTGTGCTGAAAGCAGTGTTGGTAACACAGGGATGTTTGAGTTGCTGCTGAGCAGGGCTTACACAGAGTCAGGGCCTTTTCTGCTCCTCAGACTGCCCCACCAGTGAGGAGGCTGGGGGTGCACAAGGAGTCGGGAGGGGACAGCCAGGACAGCTGACCAGAGGGGAAGAGGGGAAGAAGAAGGAGTGGGGGGATGTTCACAGTGGTGACATTTGTCTTCCCAAGTCACTGTTATGCATGACAGAGCCCTGCTTTCCTGAGGATAACTGAACACCTTGCTGCCCATGGGAAGTGGTGAAATAATTCCTTGTTTTGCTTTGCTTGTGTGCACAGCTTTTGCTTTACCTATTAAACTGTCTTTATCTCAACCCACAAGTTTTCTCACTTTTACCCTTCTGATTCTCTCCCCCATCCTATTGCAGGGAAAGAGAGCGAGCAGCTGTGTGGGGCTTAGCTGCTTGCTGGGGTTAACAATGATACTAAGTAAGAAATAAGCACTTTACAACAGGGCTGGTGTTCAGCAGATAAAGACTTTCTATAATGGACTTGCTCTAATTCCTCTATAAGTAGGAAAGACCTTGAGATGAAAAATGCAATGTTTACCTGGCAAGCTTGGATATGTAAAGGGAAGGTTGTTGGGTTTGGGATTTGCTGAGTTTTTGCATTTTGTATTTCTTGGGAGCTGAGGATGCGTTTTCTAAATTAAGCAGAAAAATCAACCAGTTGCAAAGTACAGTCCTGTACAACCCCTGTATTTCCTATACTTTTGCACACATTATGTCTGCCTCTCGCTGGCAGAATTATCTTTGGGATTATCTTTACAGCAAATCTCTAACATTCATCACTGCCTTTGTTTTACTAGAGCCTCTGTTTTGATTCTGGAAGCCTGTGTCACACAGCTGCCTAACAGTGGCCAGAGGCAGAGCAGTGCTGAACAACTTGAGCATGTGTACGCAAAACTTCTTTTAAAAACTTGGGTCTACCCCTGTTCTCCCACCCAGGAGCTGGCTGGGACCAAGTTTCATGCAGCTACCAGTCACCAGGGTGGGTGACACAGTCATACTCCAAAAATCAAGATCTACAGGGCTGTGAGCTGGTGTAGTCATGGGCAACTGAAGCTTGGTGGCCACTTGCAATCCCCTGCCATGGGCAGGCAGGATGTGCCTTTTAATCCAAGGGCATAAGCACAAGTGGCACAGGCAGTCACAGGCAGTGGGAATGTGCAGGTTTGTGTTGGAGAGGTTAATGTAGCAATTTGTTTTGGATAGGGTGGGATGAGTGCAGCAACCTCTGACAGTCTGCTGCAGAAACAAGCACAGACCCTGCTGGCTCCAGCACACGTGCCCCTGCACGAGGTGCCTCTGGAGCTGACAGATAGGTTATCTCGTTTCCTTCTGAAAACACAGACCCTCTCTGATGATGGCAAATTTGCCTGTTATGGAAATATATTCTGTATCCAGGACTGACAATTGATTTTGCCACTTTGCCTTGGAAAGAAAACAAGGCAGTGTGCCTTTCAGTACAACATTGTAGTGAAACTCAGAAAGTGCCAATTGTGCCAAAAGATACGGATGGCGCTGGTTACTGCTTTCTTTCCTGTAAAGGGAACCAATTCTCGTTAGAAGTTCTGGGTTCTCAGCACTTTGTTGCCCCGGGACCAACAGGCAGCATCAGGCAGTGGCTCAGCACAGGCTTCCCTGTGCTACCCCACTCCCTCCTCGTGTGAGCATTCCAGCACAAACACCTTGTTTGCTCAGCTCTTGGTTTCCCTGCTGAGCCTGCCAAGGAGGCTGCCAGCGCTGCGGGTGATTTATGAGGCAGGCACATGCCTGCAGCTGAATAGGGATTGCCAGCTCCTTGGAGAAAAGCCACATAGCTGCCACCAGCTAGGCATAACTTTAGTCATTGGACCCTGGGTGAAAGACACTGCCCTCACAGTATCCAGGACACCACCCGGTATCGTTTACTTCTTAATCTGAACGGTCAGGAAAAGTGGTTGGCAATTAAATTCTTAGGTATTACCCATTGTGCTGGGGAGCACCTCTCACACCAGAGCAGGGTTGCCCAGATGAGTGCTGAGTTTTGTAACTTGGTTGGAAAAGACAGACCCCCACAGAAGTCAAATAACTGGAAAAACAGTTATTAATAAGTGTTGGGTATAACTTATGCAAATGTCTATCACTGGTGACATCTGAGCAGAAGTAATTGTGATCTGAGGGAGAATTTTTGAAGTTAATCCTCATGACAGCTTCCAGACTAATTTGTTAAGGGATTGAGGGAGATTTTCTAAATAAACAATGCAGTTGTTGAAGATTATGGTAATGCCACTGTTGATCAGATGTGGGCACTGCCAGAGTTTGGATTTTGCTGGCTCAGATTGACTTGCTGTGTTTACAGCATTTATGATCGACAGAGACCTGCTCCAGCATTGCTTGGGATTGTCTGATAAAGAAAAATGCAGAACAGTAATTGCCATGTCAAGCAACCGTGGAGGTGGGGAGGTACTGGAAATACTGAAAATGTTATTCAATTAGGATCAACCTACTTCTCTGGGCATATTTTTCCAGAAAGAAATAGAATTTTGTGGCATTTCAAAACCTAAATTCATAGTATTTCTAAGAAATGCCAATGTAGCTTTTAAAGGCTCTCTTAAATGTGCAAGGCAAAAAGCGTGTTACAATGTAGGGCTTCCTCTTAAAAGAAGCTGCGTATTCTTACTTAAGGTTTAACCATATTTCTTCCAACTTTATCATTTCCTTATCACCCATCTCATTGTGAATTGTTTAATAGGGGAATGCACAGCAGGGTCTAGAGGTCAGTGGTGTTGCAGCAAGGAGGAGGTGGTGGATGGTACACTTCACCAGATCATCAATTTGTGCTGGATGCCTTTCCTTCTACGGCATTTTCATGGGATCAAAAGTTCTGCCATAGCTTATGCACGGGGAAGCTTGCAGGACACCAAAACCACGGGGAGCATAACCAGAGTCAATTCATTAGCTCAAGTTTTTGAGGGCTTAGCTGTACTTACCCATGTAACTGGGGGGCCTCTTCTTCAGAGAGAAAGCTAACAGGGTTTCTTCAGCTTTACAAGAAAAAAAAAGCAATTCAAGTGCAAAAGTCACTTTCTTTTCTAGCCACAGCCAAAATTTTTAAGCAGCATCCTGAGAGACATGCATGTTTAATTTACTTCTCAACTCAAGAGGGTAAAGAAATGTGACTGGATTTCCAAGGTGGTTAACCAGAAGCAGGTTATGATAGTTTTTTCACAACTTTCTTACAAGAATAGACGTTGCTGTATCAGCAGATTATTGTGGGTTTTGGTGGGTAGGCTTGTATACTGGTGAAAGATGTGGTAGGTAGTGCTGGAGGCACATGGACAATATGAGGGTATGAGGAATTTGTAGCTATGCATTTGTATTGCTTATCTGTACTATGTATTTTTGGTGCTACTGGGCATGGCCATTTAAAAAAAACTTAACAATTAAAATTACAAGCAGCTAGAGGAAGGAAAGAAATTAGATATTTCATTACTGAATGCATTCCACATTTTACATTTAAAGTTCAAAGTGTTGTTCTAGTCGAATACATAAAAATGTTCTTCATGTCTGAATGCAAATATGTAATTTCCCACATGCTCAGAATTCAATTTTTAAAATGCCATGAGAAAAGGTAATCTCGGAAAAAATAGTTCAGTTTATGAGTAATTTCCTGGCTTTCTGGCTCATGATTCAGACACTCACATCCTTACTGAGGTCAGATTCATCCTCTTCCACCCAAATCCAGAGGATCATCAATGAAAGTCCTCCTCTAGGTAACAGCATAGATTTGCTATATAGAAACTGAACCTTGACAGATTCTGATTAGAATTAATATACCTGCCCACAATTGTGATGGTCTTGCTGTCCCTTGAAATCTTTAAATCAAGTCAGTATTTCCCTTTCTAAAGGAAAATTTTCACTTGGGTGCAAGTTATGTTACTGAGAAGGACTCACTGGGTGATGTTCTTTGGTTGTATAAAGCAAAAGACTGAGAAGTTGAGAACATGAGTCCCATCCACACAAAAAATGTGACAGGATCCTGTGAAAACCCGTCTGGAGCTCCAGCCTGCAGTATTGCAGGTGGAAAGCCTAGAGCCAGGAGGAAAATGTTGCTGCACATTTGCCCTGTTCTTACACACTTCCACAGCATCTACCACTCCCTCAGTGGGACTTTGGTCTGGCCTATGGCAACCATTTACATTCCTAACATCTCCTGAAAAGCACTGGAGGGCTGCCTGGCTAATATTTGCTTTTTCTTGCTCTTGCTGGTTGTGGAGCCCTTGCAGGTGTTAGTGGGTGTAAAGGGGTGGGGGGTGGGCAGCTGATCTGCCCTTGCGGAACAGGCACATGTGAGCCTGGACTTTAAAAGCCCCTCCCTGCAATTCCACCGATGTTTCAATTAGTAGTAATTGTTTTTGTTGGTGTTTTGTTTGGTTTTTTTCTTCTGGTAGAGGGTAAGTGCGAAGTGATTGATATCTGGGAAAGGAAATCAGGATTTGGCTGTGGAGCAACATTCCATTGTCTTGACACAAAATAACAAATAACTCACCTCTAAATCTGTGTCTCGGGAAATTAAAGTGTAAAGCAGTGAAAGTCATTTGGAGGTCATTGAGATGTAAAGTGTGACCTTCTCCCCAGCACTGAGTGGCTCAGCTCTCAGTGACAGCTTTGAGAAATCTCTCCAGCGACTGGGGAAGAGAGGGAAAGTGTGTACCCAGTGCCTGGCTGGTTCTCTCCCCCTCCTGCTTTTGGAACTGTTGCTCCACAGTTTGCAAACACCACCTGAAAACACTGGTGGTCGTGGTAGTGATTTTATGTGCAAACACAAACACTAACTTCTCAAAAAACATCTGCACAGTGGGGGACCGTGTGTTGGCAAAACCAGCCTGAGTCCCTGCTCTTTTGGAAGCCTCATCTTTGGCAAGGCTGTTCAGTACTCACTCTTCTCACATCACCCAGGTTTTAAAGGCTTGTGTGCACATCTAGGTCTGTGCCCACCCCACACCCGAGCTGGGTGTCAGCTGGGTGGCTTTTCCTCCTGGTGTGGGGCTCTCAGGTCACCCCGGGGAACCTGGTATCCAGCGATGCTCTTTGAGCCCAGTTGGCTCAAGCCATCTGACACCTCTGAGCTGCAAAAATCCAAAGGCGTTTAATGCACCTCCCAAAATGGTGATTTTCAGCTCCTCCGGAAGGCTAAGGAGATGTAATGGACCTCCATGAGATCTGGCAGAATCTGAATGGTCCGGGGCTCACCCTAAGGCCCTGAGGACAGTGCTTGAAGGTTGTGCTGTGCAGCCCAGCCTGGCAAGGCCTTGCTCAAAGCCAGCAGAGTCATTGAAATGGCACCTCAGGAATTTGTTGCATGTTCTTTGAAGTGCAGTGTTATCTCCATTAAATCATGTAGTAAATTACAGTAGCTTACTGATTTGCAGCAGCTTTTCAGGTATTTTGTATCTGTCTGTGTAGTGAGAGGAAGCAGCACTTTGTGGTTACCTGGCCTTGGAGGAGCCTCTGTGTGCCAGGAGACCCTCACAAAGATCCAGCCATGGGGGCAGGGAGGGAACGCATAGAAAAGTGTGAGATTCCTGGATTTTAGAGGCTGAAATGCAACTCCATTACCCACACTAAACTGCAGCTTGCTTGGCAAGGTGTCTCCAGGGATTTTTTCAGGAAAGAGTTAGTTGCTGTGCATAAGTGTCACAGGTATTTCTTCAACTCTGAGGGCAGCAACATTCACATCCTGGATGCAAAAATATTTCATAGAACATGCAAGATTTATATAAAGCCAAAAATTTTGAGAGTGGTACTTTGGCAGATAAACACAGACAAATGGCAAAGGGAGGAAGGTTTGCTGAACTGGGAGAGGACAGCAGGTGAAGGAGAACAAGGGGAGTCTTCCAGCATCCTTCACATGTTCTTCTTTCCCAGTTCTCCAAGGGTACTGGACAACATCCTTGTTGGTGGAAAGAGAGGGTGGCAGCAAAATAGGCAGAAAAAGCATTCAGAGGGCAGGAGAGGTCAGGGAGAAGGGACATCAGCCACAGGGGCAGATCAGAGAGAGGAGAGGGCTGAAGAGGGAGGACAAGGACACCCACAGCAGCAGAGCACTGTGGCCAGTGCTGTCTCCCACATGGAAAACTGAATGTTGTCTTGAGGAGAGGGAATGGTCTCTTGACAGCCAAAACAGGTCTGTCTTGTTGTGTCACTGATCCAGCATCAAAGAGCTGAGAAGCATCTGGGAATACACATTTGAGGATAAAATTTCCATTTGCAGACACGGAAAACTCATTCTTCCCATCAGCACTACAGCAGCCCTTGCCAAAATTAGTCAAAACTAAGAATATACCCTTTGCAGTAGCTGGATGATATTTGTGAAGATACTGGTCACGCTGTGGAGGCAAGGAGCATATCTGGATGCCATGCCAGTGTAACCATGGCTTTTCACAGCCCTGCAGTGCCATTGCCACATGTTGTGACAGGAGGGGCTGCTCGCAGTCTCTGCCCCACCGCTGGAAGAGTAGCAGCAACTCGGGCACTGCCATTCACTGGTGCCAGGTCTCGTAGCTGTGCTGAAAGCCTCCTGCTTTGAATATCAAAGTTTAGCCTCTGGATGCAGCCCTAAAGGAGATAACAAATCAGGCCAGTAAAACTCGCTTGACTTTGTGGGCCAGCCCAGATCCTGATGATTGGTGTTGCAGGGCGTTTCTCTAGGAAAAGGAACTGGTCTGGTGGCTTTTCAGGATTTGCATTTTTGACTCACTGATGGGAAGCTCTTTGGTTTTCCTTTTCACTGTCACAGGCTCTCATGTTTCTGTACAGACTTGAGCCAAATTTGTATAAAGAAATGCCATTAAAATATTCAGTGAATAAAGGGGATACATACATCAAAGGAGTAAGGGGGTTATGTGAAATGACTTGTCCTGCCTTTCCCTGGTGACTAATCAGGATCTGTTCTTCACACTGCCTATTTTAAAGGTGTTCTGGAAATGTGTAAGGGGAAACTCTAGAAAACAAAGATTAACCTTAGTGGTTTCTGTAATCTGGCCTAATTTGGACTTTCCTGATTGATCAGAGTGCTCTGCAAGTCCATGCTAAGCTCCTCTGGCATTTCCTAGTCTCTCCCGAAGGACTGCAAGCAGTGTGCTTTCCCTGTTTATTTTTTCCTGTTTATTTATTTATTTTCCTTGCGGGGGGCTGGGCTCCGGCAGCTTGTCCAGGGAGACCGCCGCCGCCGTGGGCCCTTAATGAGCTTTTTGACCAGTGAAGCAGCACAGCATCGCCTGGGAATGGCAGGGGCTGGTCCCTTCCCCGGAGCAGCCCGCGGAGCAGAGGCCGGCGGGTTAACGAAGCGGCCGGGGCGGCTGGCGGGCGGCCTAATGAGCGCCAGGGCGCCGGGCAGGGGGACCCTCCGGCAGGACCCAGTGCCAGCTGCCCCATTTTCTCCCATTATTACTGTAGCTGGAAGCGTTAGAGAGCAAAGAGCCCCAAAAAGTAGGAGTATAAGGCATTTTCCACCCAGCACTTTTGGGGGCGGTGGGTTCTGAACAAGCACATTAACAATGTAGAGGAGAGTATTAAAAAAAATAACTAGGAAACAGATTCTTTTTAACCTTTAACCACTTCAAACAGCCAATAAATCATTAGCTACTAATTAACAAAAACAGAAGGGTAACTTACTGTCTGGTAAGCAAACTCTTGGAATCACTGAAAGGCTGGCACTGATTTCAGGATGGCTTTTCTTCTTACACTTTTGCACTTATTAAAAAGACAAACAAGCCAAGCTCTGAATATTAAGCTATGCCATGCAAAGCATTTTGCTAAAAAAACAGCTTTCTAAAATACATATATTTTTAATGTGTACAGTGAACTGAGCAAATGCAGAATTTACAATATGCAACATCTGACCCCTAAGAATATAGGTCTCCTCCTGGTGCCAAGTGTAACGAGGTAGGTTGTGTCTCATCTGCAAGCAATCCTGGTTTGGATTCTCTAAGTCTTGGCCATACTTACAGTCTGCTGCTGAATCACCTCCTCAGCTCCTTCAAAAGACTCAATGGGGTGGCTAAAGCAGGCGGAAGACCTCCTGGCCAAGGTTCAGGCTGCAGAGCACAGCTTTCAGTCTGAGCTCAGGGAATATCTGTTATGTTGGAACATGCTCTGATGGCTGACCAAAACCACTCTCCCTCTTCCCATCTGTGAGAAAAGTCAAGTGGCAAGTTTTTATCTAAGAATGGAAGTTGGAAAAAGGTTTTCTGCTGGAGGAAATGTTTGTGAGACCTCTGGAAAAGACTATTATCTTGCAGATTAACTAATAAAAGAGTTAGATCGAGGAATCTGAGTGTCACCACTGCTGCTGATTGACTAAACAAACGTTTGAACTTTGTAGTATTACTATTACATGTACAGACACTATCTAGTCTGGTTTACTTTAAAATAAGTCTGCCAAAGATTGGACTACTTGCTTAAACCTCTCCAACAATTTTGCATCCTGACTTTTGGAAACAGTAGGACATATGATGTAAAATACAACGGTTAAGTGTTTAGGACAAGGGTTCCCATTGTCCCTTGATCTGTGTGTCTTTTCCATTCACTGTGCATCATTACACCAGCTGTGTCTTTAATAAGTAACTGTGTGGGCTCTTGCAGTTTAAATATTTACTTAAACATAATAGAGAATCTAAATGAAACTGAGTACATGAGAATATCCACGTCTGGTGTTCTAAGTGGAATCAGGGTGGATTTGTGCAGTGGATTTGCAAATTATAAACAGATGTGTTTTGATGACCTTCTCTCCTCTATCTGGTCTCCATTTATAAAACACAAGTTCACAGATTAGGCTTCTCAGGGTTTTTCACCTGGGAGAATCCACATGTCTTTCCTGCTGTTGAATTTATGGGGAAAAGTCCAAACATTGCTCCGCACCTGGGTTTCACGAAAATCAGATTTGGCATCACTAGTAAAAACACCTCCACAGTGGTGTTCTCTCACTGCAAACTGAGAAAGTCACTACAGGCGGCCAAAGGGAGTTCCATACCCCCTTGCAGCTCAAGAAGGTCGCTCCTCCAGGTCACTGCTGAGGACAGGAGATGAGCCTCACTGTTATCTCTGCCATGGTCAGAAAGGCAGCCACAATTTTCAAAAGGCATCCTAGGAGGCTGTCATTCCTGTAGTCACATTTTCCCTGTGACTCTTTCTGTGCAGGGGTGAATATCATGGGTTAGGCATGAGATGGGAGATTGTCACTTGTAGATCAGAACCACAAATCTTTGTGAAAGCTCAGTGGGGCGAAGTTAAGTTTCATTAAATTTTTTACAATTTTAGGTACTAATTGCCATCATTTGAGGAACATAAATATGGTTCATCTTGGTTTTTACAGACAAAGAAAAGGGTAGGGGACTTAACGCTTTTACATGTGGGTCCTGAGACAGGACAGTTTCTTTATCTTCTCCAAGTGACCCTATATGTGACTGTAACATGAAAACGTAAGAGTCAGTGTAACAAACAAAATGATTTCATTATGGGGTGCCCAGAATGTTTGAAGAATCACTTTGTGATGGTGATAAAACACTGCCACACTCAGGGCTGCTTTTTCTTACTTTCATTTGAGTGCTGGAATAATCTGCTTCTTTCATAGTTTGTTTAAGGGAGACCAAGTTCTCTCTCTGGCACTATTTGGTACCTCTTCTTACTACTCAGTGTTACAGCATGTGGTCTTTGAAATTTGAATCCCAACTTCTTTCTGGAGAAGCACTAACTGAAAAGGCAGCCTTTAGGGTTAGGCAGCGAAAGGTAAATTTTCAGCTCCATGAGCAGGAACTCAGTTACATGACTTGCATTACTATTAATGGGGGTCATGCTGGTAAATTCCTGTACACCACATTGCACATTTACTCATGAGTGCAGAATTGGCACAGCTAATGAAACTTGCCTTTCGGGTAGCATGTGTTCCAGGAGATGGGTCTGACAGGCAGAAAGGACTACTAAGTACCCAGATGAAAGTCTGGCTTTTAACTCCTTGAACATATTTCCAGAAAATAATAATGTGAACTAATGCTGGTTAGTGTTAGCTGTTCCTACTGTTAGGGATCAGTCTTGCTCCAGCAGGATTTCATTGAGGCAAAGATCATGCCTGAAACGTGAATGTGTGTGCTGTCATTTAGGGTTGGCGATTCACTTTCTGGTGCATTTTCCAAGTACTACTTACTGTTACTTATTTTCTTTCAAACATAGGCCAGCCCTCTGCTAACACTGGCTTCTATAATCATAAACAAATTAAGGACTTTTTTATCATTTTCACCCCTGCTACTTTGCCAAGGATGATCCCTCCTGTGGCTGAGCATTGCCTTGTGATTACCAGCCTACATTACACATGGGCATCTTATATCCCTTTATTCTTGTACTGTGTCCATTGCAGTGATAGCATCTTATTTCCAAAACTCTTTCCCAGCCTTTACTTTGCTAGGCTAAACATGCCAAGTCCATTTTGCCTGTTTGATAAGGTAAACTTGGCACTGCTCTGGCTGCTGTTCTGTGCACCTGCTGTAATTGGAAGGTATTTTTAGTAAATGAAAACAAAACTGCCCAAACATTCTATCCTGTTCAGTGTCATGAAACTTTCCTCATATGCAACAGCCCACTGTTGTATTGCCTTTTTAACCTTTTAATCTCACCATGGTTCCTAATTGTTTTGTAGTTAATTAGTTAGGGTTGCTTTATTATTTTTCATCATTTAGTGCTGAGAGTCTCCGAGTCTGCAATAGGAATTCTTGTCATCAGATCCCAAGTTTCATGTTGTAGGTTTAATTCTCTTTCTTGTATGCAACTATTCAAAGTGATTTTTTTTTAATGCATGATACTCTAAATATCCTTTGCATCACCAGTAACCTATATTTAACATTAATCAAAATATTTAATGAATAAAATCTGTTCCATGATTCATTGCTGAAGGAGGTCCTAACTTGGGCTTTCTCTGATAAAATCAGAGAATATTTTATTTATTTCACATTATTTCAAATATAGAGTATTGCCTATGTTAGCTGTTGAGAAGATGAGTAGTGTGTAGTACTTGCCACATATTTTGAGCCCTTGTCCCATTAAATCACTAAGCAAATCTCTCTTTCCTTTCCCAGTAACATATTCTTGCATTTTGGGAAAAGCCTGTCAAATTCTGTCAAATGAGCTTTTTAACATGGTCAGAAAATCACTTTGGGTTTGAACTAAGTATGATTTGAGCTGCCAATATATTTCTTTTCATTCACTGGAATATTCCCTTTCTTCATGGTTCTGTGTGGTCATCAGAGCTGAAGAAATGCCAGAGATCTGCGCTGCAATGAACAGTCAACATCTAGAGAAAGACTTTTCAGTTTCTGTGTTAAATAAAAGTAGAAGAAATTCAATTTGCTACTGCAGCTAGTGACTGTGAAGGAGCAGCTGCACAGTGCTGAGTCTCATCAGGTTGCAATCGTGATTAACATTGGGCAGATCCCCCCTGCTGCGGGAATAAATACCCTGCCTTTGTCAAGGCTCCCATGTAAGAAACAATAGATTATTTCAGTGAAGCACAAGAACATAAATGTTAATCGAATCATTCCTCTGAATGAATAGAAGTAGCACCCAGAATGTAAACATTTTAATTTTGGAAGGGAAGGTCTGCCTGTCGGTTAGTTTTCTATATGTTTTTTCATTTACTTTGAAAAGCTGCTCACTAACATTGCCATCATTGCATACAATAACATTTTCAGCACTTCAAATACGTATGTTTCCTGTCTTTCCAAGCTAGGCAGTGGCAAAGTCCAGGGAGTATCGGAAAAAATAAAATCTGCCTTAATATCACTCAAGAGAGGTCAAAACCTTATACTGAATAACTGCCAAACTATGTGATCACATTAGTTCTTGATAGAGGAAATGGAAAATACTTTACAACTGGAATTGACACCAGGAAACATAATTTAAAAATGTTTTTTATACATTGGGATAATTACCCTTTAAAATAAATCTGTCTCTATACAGATGATGAAAGTGGTTGTAAGTATTTTAACAAATTTATGTGTGTGTAAGTGAAACAGAAAGAAGTCATTTATCCCCTTACTGCTTCCTTGTTTGCTGTACAAATTAGGAATTCCAGAATGCAGTCAAGCAGTACATGTTTTAAAACAAGTGTACAGCAAGCTACAGATGCCCAGCAGTCTTCATTTTTATATGGATACAGATATTGTTGATTAACACATCATATGAATGTGTTTTGACTTTCAGTGTGTCTGGTCAGATCCTGCTGGCTTCATTCCTGTGGGGTGTCCCTTTGCATAACCAGCAGAGTTCAGCTCATTGCTTTTCTTTTACCCATAATGTCCTCAGAGATCTTGCACCAGTGGTAGGTGAAGACCCCTTGGCTCTATGTGAACATTAAACATGGAAACAGTTCTCTTACAGGATTTGCATAGTTCTTTGCTGAGGCTGCTATGCTGCTGTTTATACATGCACCCTTTTTAAACAGTCATAATGTACTTCTCCACTGGACAAATCTGTCTCTTGAGTTTCTGTACAGCAAACATCATCTCCTGTCAGTCGCTCTGGGTTACATCTCATCGGTTACAAAATTAGTGGAGATGATGAAGGATCCGTTTGTGGTGGAAGCACAGAAGTTTGATGGGTGGGATTGAATTCCTGGTGGTCCCATAGGAAAGCCTGTCTGTTGGGATCACTGAATTTCCCCACTCAGTAGGTGCTGAACCGGGGAGAACAACAACTGACAGCAGGTGATTGGCAGAGTGAGCCTGTAACAGGGGAGGTGTGAAGCTGAATCTGATAATTCTGGTTTTGTGGCTCATGTTCACCAGGGCACATTGTGATTGGGTGGGCAGGAGTTTTCTGCTGGGAGAAGCTGGAGATGAGGAAAAGCCAGAGCTTTAATTGCCACCCTAAAACACACTTTTTTTCCATCTTCCATGCCGCACCTGCAGTGTCAGTCTGCGTGCCTGCACCAGAGCGAGCACGGATTCATCCATTATTTTTGATTGTCCAGCTCCACAGGTCATTGGTCTCTATTATCCTGTAACTAGAAATGGGGGGCTTCTCAGCTGGCCCAGCAATGGGCAGTGGTTTTCTCGTGCACTCCATCCTGTAGCTGGAACAAGCAGGTTTCATCTAAGCTCCCTCCCAGTCATCGGACAACCCCTCGCTACAGCTTTTACAGAGGCCTGAACTCAGTTTCTGGTAGCCCTGACAGAGTATGCCCATCAGAGAAAATGTGATTTAAGCCTTTAGCCTCAGTTGTAATATTACATCATTTTAGGGTTTTCATTCACTTGAGGTGAAGAGGTGCAAAATTAGCATAATTTATTAGAATTCGCTATGCAGAAGTGAGAAAACACCTGTTTGGTGTGATTTGGGCCAAAGTGGTTCAGCACTGGAAAAGACCAAAGCCACTTCTGACCGCCTGGTGTATCATGCTGGGCATGTGCAGAGTCTGACTGAAGTCATCCATCAGGATTTTTCGTTGCCTAAATGTCGTGGAACAACCTAACTTCTGCTGTTTCGTTGACATATTCTGTTTTTATCCCCTTTGGGGGCTAGTAAGAAGTATGTTGTTGAGCTGACAGAACCAGCATTCAAATCCCCTGTGTATGTAGCACTGTATGACATGTGCCATTTATTTTTTGAAGCCAAACATTGGCCGATTGGGAATTCCCCATGGGCCTTCTGGAGAGAAGGTGGCTGTGGTGACTGTGGATGACTGTGACACGGCAGTGGCCGTGCGCTTCGGGAGCCTCATTGGGAACTACACCTGTGCTGCCCAGGGGACTCAGACTGGCTCCAAAAAGTAAGGATTCCCTATATTTGTGTTTTCCACTCATTCTCTTTTTGCAATGGAGAGTCAACAGTATGGGATTAACCACTGAGCACTCAGTGATTAACCAGTAAGTAGGAAAAACAGATACCATGTTACAAGAAAAAGTAACAAAGTTTAGTTTGGGACATGGAATTACTTCCATCATTTAAGTTTAGAGTCCTATCTTAAAACGAGGTAGAAATAAAGGATATCCACAAATGACCATTGAAAATCATTGGATGTGAAAAAAGGTTTCTTGTGAAGAAAGAAAAAATAAATTTAGTTCTTTTGAGTTTAAAGAGGAGATGAACAGCAAGCAACATAGGGGGGGATGCAAGGCAATGAGGGACAGCAGAAAGACCATTGAGATATAGATGGTGCTCTAATATCCCGAGAGAGGGGCACACCATAAAAACTGGGGCTAGTCCAAATGAGCAGATGACAACACTTCTCACACAGTGTGGAGTCATCTACTAGAACCTGCACCCACTAAATGTCATTAAGACTAAGATCTTCAGAGGATTTAAAAAGGGTTGGCATTATATAATAGTTAAGTCATTATATAAAAATGTGCTGCTTCTCAACCTTTGTGCTGAGCAGCATCAGCCAGTCCCTGCATTACAGAAAGAAGTGTCCTGTGGCTACACATTTTTCTCTAATTTTCATTTTCTTCTTCATACTGGCCACTGTTAGGAACAGGTCACTGGATTGTATATGCACATGACAGCTCCTAAGTTAACAGTCAGTGTTACTGGACAGTCCTTTGATTACAAGCTCTGGAAGTGCTCATGCAGCAGAGGGAAGCGCAGCTCAAATGTGTTTATGGAAGCAGAAAGATAAAGAACAAAACAAAACAAACTCTTTGCAAGAAATTATGAGCATTTCTTTGTTTCTTCAGATCTTTGGACCTAACTGGCCCTCTCCTCCTTGGTGGTGTCCCAAACTTGCCCGAGGACTTCCCGGTGCACAACAGGCAGTTCATCGGCTGCATGAGGAACCTGTCCATTGACAGCAAGCCCATCAACATGGCTGGTTTCATTGCCAATAATGGCACTCTGCCAGGTATGGGCCACCAGTGCCCCAAAGCTCAGCACCAGAGTGGCCTCTGCCACTGCTCTGTGCCTTGCAGGGCTTAGGGTGTCAAGGGGGCTGGCACAGCGAGGAGCCCCAGGAAGGGGAAGGGGACAGAGGGTTCTGAAATTACCCCTGCTCCCCTGTTAGCACTGCTGGGGGCAAAGCAGCCATGGGACAGGGACTTAAGGTGCTGCTTGGCATTGTGCTGCCACTGTGTCTCTGACCAGACCTCATTTGTTTGAGCAAGGTGCAGTCCACACCTGTGCCAGGGAGACACACAATAGCCCGTGGCACAGGGCACACTTCCAGGATTCAGCAGCACACAGGAAAGGGCTGGGCTTGTTTAGACTTTCTGCATTGATGGGAGTTTCATCCCAGTCATCGGACAACCCCTCACTTTTCTTCTTCTATTTTTTAACTACCTATTAAATGTCATTTTGCTCTGAAAGCCAGGGGGATTAGTTCATGAAAAAGACAACACTTATAATGACTTTTTAATAAATTATGTTTGTTCTGTAAATAAAATTCTGCAATCCCCCAAATCTGAAACCTGCTTCATGAAGCAGCCTGTTGGAGGTTCTGATTTGGTTTCCAGTCCTTGGATCCCTGATCAGGATTAGTTCCAGAGATTAGGTGTACAGAATGTTCTCATCATCCTAAAACTGGCTCTTACATACAAAAATGGAAAGTCCCTTCTGTCCGTGCTCCTGAAGGTCTGTGTAAGAGCTGAATTGCAGTTCCAAAGTATGTTGCATTGATCGTGGATTAAGAAGGGAGTCATAGTATATGCCTTTGATAGACAGACTTGTATTTATGCATTTGACACACGATCAGCTCACATAAACTTTTGCCATCCTCATTTTGCTTCACTGACTTCAAGAATATTAAAAAAAAGAAAAGCAAAAAATCCAAACCTATAATGCTCATTTCTTCTTTTTACATAAAAGCTCAAATACAGCCATTCAGAGCCTTTCTCTTATTAAAAGCATGCAAAGTAATGGTTTTCCTGAATTGCAGGCTGTGCAGCACAGAGGAACTATTGTGAAACCAACTGGTGCCAGAATGGAGGCACGTGCATCAACAAGTGGAACACGTACATCTGTGAGTGCCCCGTGCGCTACGGGGGGAAGAACTGTGAGCAAGGTAGGATGCAAAGAGCTCTTCATGCCTTGTCATGTGTGCTTGTTTCATCACCTGTCACTGTCACCTCACAGCACGTATGTCCAGCTGTGGTGCTCAAGGGTAGCAGAAGATTGCAGTTGAGACTGTCACCCGTTATCTATTTGAAATAATTTTAGAGATCCCCTGTATAGTAGATGACATACTGTCATGAATAAGAGCAGCTTTCATTGATTTACTTACATAAGCAAAGTAGTTCCAAAGAACTTGGCAGTATTTAGTAATTTGTTTATAGTAAAAATGCCTGATCCTAAGCCCCTTTAAATCAGTGGAAAGAATCCCGCTGACTTTACTGGGCTTTGACTCAAACTGGGTATGAATGTGCAGTTTTAATCACCACTTTTTTGGCAAGAAGGCATTCTGTGCTAAGTAAGAGCACTTTCAGTTTTACTGAATTTCTCTTTGATTGAACACAATGTGCATAGATGTGTAAAACCTCATTACTAAAGGATAAGGAAGGAGCAGCAGGTGAGTTTTATAGGGTGTGAAAAACTTGCAGTCAGTTTTTTCCCTAGAAGTGAGGAGTTGCCTGTGTGAGGAGTCCCATGGGGTTGGTGCTGTAAGGCGGCTGCTCCTTTGGAGTCTTCCTGGATGCTTCCAGGAAAGAAAACCTGCTTCTACTAGGCATGTCATTCCTAGAAACAACAGGCCAAATTCTGGCCCATGATGCAGATGTGGTAGGTGTTTGTTTTCATTATCCCCTCTGATACTTAGCCCAGAACAGTTTTGTGGTGTGATCAAGGATTTTGTTCTTTTGATATATCTACCCCAAACCAGATATTCTCAATTGCTCTCAGGAGGGTGTGGACCCTGGAAGAGCAGGTCTCCAGCTGAGGTGAACACACCACAGGGATTTGCAAACCCCTTTAGCACAGCACCCCTCAGCCTGGGCCCGGTCTGGGTAGTGGCAACTACTCTTCTCTTACGTGAGAAGCAGCAGTATTAGCTTAAGAGGAGAGGACACATGGTTAATTTCTGTCTTGGAGATAAAGGTTTGCAGAGTGAAGAACAGGGAAAAGGAATGATGGAGACGTCTTCCTATGCTCCACCTCACACAGAGCCCAGAGCTGTTATTATTGCCCCTAGTCTGGTAGCTGCTTTCTGGGGCAGCTGCTCAAATATTTTGAGCTTCCCAGGTTTGTATGAAGATCTGATTTTTCCACGTGTCTCATGTCAAGTATCTTTGTTGGTGAAGTTCTTGTGTTTTCTTCGTGGTTGGCTGTTGTGTGTGCTGCAAACCCACTCTGATGTATCCTGAGGGGAGTGCCAGGGCCCAGCTATGATGTGACCTGTACTGGTGAAAACGGGGAGTACTGCTATCACATGCAAAGACTATCCTTCCCTCTGTCCTTGTCTTGTTTTCGAAAGGAAATTCAGAATTTGATCAAATGTTTGTTTTATCTACCATTTTTTTATCCCAAACTCAAGACCAATCCATAAAGTTTGGGATTTAGAAAATCATCTCGGAACTGCCCTGTAGCCACCCCTGGAAAATCATTTTAAGTTCAGGTGATAGAGATGATGTCAGTCACAGCAGCACTGCTGCCCCTCATCCCAGCTGTCACCTCTGCTTCCAGCACTGTGCATTCTTGCATGTCCCCTTTGTCACTCTATAACCCCATGTTCTTGATGATGCCTCAGTTTGTGGGGTTTTTCTGATAGTTTGAAGGCAGCAGGCTGCTTGCTTCTTTGGTGATATTTGTGGGCCAGTGTCCCTATGGAAAAATTGCAAGCCAAGAAAGAAATTGGTTGTTCTGGAATGTGACCAAAGATTTCAGGAGCCTGAAGTTAAAGTCAGGAGGGATCACAGATATGCTATATGCCTGTCTTTCAAGTTGCTTATTTGAATGCTCAGCTATGATCCTAAGAGCATTAGCTATTATTAGGAGCTATTTTTAAAAAAAGTCTTAGATAGAATATTTGCATTTTTGAGTAGGAGTGCTGCATTTCTTCAATCCCTTTGACAGTACTGGTTCTGCTTCAGGCTCACAGAGGACAAAGACTTTGGCAAATTACCAATCCACCTTTTTTGATTTCCTGCTCTTCAGAAACTCTGGGATCTGGTCTACATTAGTGAGGATGGGGTGTTTTACCTTCACCACCCTCCTAGAACCTGCTAACTCACCTTCTGGCAGCTCCCATCTCCCTCTGCTGACATATAGAAGGAAGATAAAATTAAGGAAAAACTGGTTTCACCTTTATTGTAATTTAATTCTTTTAAAAAGTTAGATATTGCAATTCTGTGAAGATCTAGCAGCTGTGTCTGACTCACTCTTGGATGGCCAATGTCATTGCAATGGCCTTGGGCTGAACACCACAGGTCTGCAGCTAAACATGAGCTTTCACATGCCCAGCACCCACACTGCAGGTGACATCCAGTGGGATTTTGGCAGTGTCTCCACTGGGAATAGCCCTCAGGTCTTTCTGATGGCCTGTTAGATGTAGGAGTCTCCTCAGAGTGTCCATAGTACACAGGCAGTGCTTCAAAGTGACAAACCTGAGCACACAACTGGTCTGCATCACTGCACCGCTGCTGTCAGGGAGGTGCTGTGCTGGGAAGCACGGGTGGCCTCTGTGGTGGCAGGGGAGGTCACATCCCATCTGGGGACAGTGGATGTGGCCAGCCCCTCCATGGACACTCCTGGTCCCAGGCATGGGGAAGGGCTGGGTGAAAGAGGGAGGTCAGAGGGGGCTGACAAATGGGGATTCCTATTTAACTAGCAGGTGAAGGTGCACCCTGGCCCCAGGGAAGGGAGGGAAGTTGGGAGAAGGTGTGGGAAGGGAATGGTATTTGCAAGTACAGAAAGTCACCACCAGTGAGAAAAGGAAGAAGGCAGCTAATTGCCATGCCAGTCCAGTTCTCCCAGGAGCAAAGGCAAAATGCTTGCAAACAGCATTCCCAGCCTCCAGCAGCGGGGAAGCCCGCAAGTTTGCATCCTGCCTCTGCGCTCCAGAGGCAGATGGGCTCAAAAATCTCAGCAACAGTCTAGAAAACCAGCAGCAAAGTTGGAAGCTGAGGTCATTGTGAAGGTCAGCAGGGTAGAGGAGGAAGGAGAAGGCTGACTTTTGCACAGGTGGAGCAAGAGAAAATAATCCTGCTCAACACTGATGTCCCGGTCACTTTACCATTGATGTGGTGCAGTGTGGGCTGATGAATTGTGCCCTGGCCCAGACAGCCAGAACTCAAGCACTGCATTCAAGTTTTAAGCAAAATGGGGACAACTGTACCTGGTAACAGTCTTTTTTTAAGTTGCTGTCTGGTTTTCAAGAGCAGGCTATGCTGCAGTTGTTCCACCATATGCCCTCTCTGGCATTTGTGGTATGACTGCAAAGGGGAGATCACAGGCTGGAGCAGGAGGGAGAAGGGCTGCCCTTGGGGCTGCCTGCCCTTAGCCTGATGTGGGGTGGTTGGGTAATCACATCTTAGGGAAGGACAAGGCAAGTTACACCTCTGGCTTGACTAGTGGTAGCCCACTAGTCCCTGACTTTTTGTTTCTCACAAATAGGGAGATAAAGGGCTTGCACTCCAACCCCTGCACTCCACTCCCACCCCAGCCTTTCCCTTTATAGACACCAGCAAGGCAGACATATGAGAATTTGGGGTTTGGGTTTATTCCTCAAAAAAATACAACTTCACATCAACTTTACTCCATTTTCTGCTATGGTGTCATCCCTCAGCCTTCTTCTAAAGACTTGCCATTTCATAGTAACATGTACACATTTGTACATACATGATCTTTCCTACTACAAAAAATCCAGAAGGTGTCAGCAGATATGGTAGTGTGGAGCAGAAGGGGAGACTGTTAAGCCCTGTCATTTCACTGACCAACTACATGGACTCAGCAGATGATGAAATAAAAGGCTGGGTGCTAATTTGTGATGGTTGTACCCAGTCTCCAATGCCTGCTTCCACTGGCAAAAATCTGCCACGAACTTCACCAACATGCCCACAAGTAAGGACATCAGGCAGGGGCTGACTGCATATCCCACTACAAGGTTCAACATGTGGTGGAGGTGCCAAATGAGGTGTTGCAAATAGCACAGAGCTCCCATGGTTTAATTTGTGCTTCTAATCAGTGGGATCAACTAATCCATGGTACTGTAACTCCTGTTACCCAAGGTAACAACTTTAGAGGTCCAAGGGAGTGGGTGTTCCCCTATTTTCCATCAGCAAACTGCTTTCTGTTGAAGGCTGTCACTGGTGTCACCCTGTGGGAGCTGTGCTCGGACAAGGTTAGAGAGGAGGGCCACTCTTCAGCTGTCACCTCAAGATATTTAAGGCAGATGATTTAGGCAATTCCACACAAACTTTCTCCCTGTGAAAAGGCAGTGTAGCTGGGACAGCTGAATAATCTGGCCCTGGAGTATTCATAATTACTTCGTATTTCCTGTTGCCTCCCAGCCTTTTCCTGTGTTTAATCTGTTAATTAGAAGCAGGTAATCAAGGTTATGTTGAAAACATCTGCAGCAACTGTTGCCCTCATACTTCCTGCTCTGTCCACCCACTCACCAGTAGAACTCTATCAGCAGAGATCCTGAGTTTGCCTTTCTAGGAACATCTTTCACGTGGGTAGTGCCATAGCAGTGTGGAGGCGCTGCTTTTGAGTACAGGCAGCACAACAAGATGCCTACCCCACAACCAGGGTAGGTTGTGAATTTTCAGTATTATCAACTGCTTCACAGCAACTGCCCTAGACCAGCTCTTAATCCATGGTAGATTGAATATAGCTCAGGGGAAGAGGGACTAGCTCCCTTGTGTCGTCCCTGCAACATAGCATCATCTTTCCTTTCCTTTCCATTTGTTCTGAATAATTACTTCGGTTTCTCTCCTGTATTTTGATTTACAGCAATGCCTTCTCCTCAGCGTTTCAGTGGTGAGAGCATTATCATCTGGAGTGACCTTGACATTACCATCTCTGTGCCGTGGTACATTGGGCTGATGTTCAGAACCCGGAAAGTCAATGGCATGCTAATGCAAGCCAATGCTGGGGCTGCATCCAAGATCAACATTCAGGTAAAAGTGTGGCTGCCTTTGGTTAGAAAAGAATTAACACTCCCCCATCAGTGGATATGGCCAGATGAACTACATAGCTTCATCCACCCAACAAAATGCATGTCAATAAAAATATATCAGTACTTTAGCCTCTTACAAAGATCAAAAAATGAATGATCAAAATATCATTATAAAAATCATATTCATTTAAGATTATATTTCTAGTCAGAGGTAGTACTGGGCATCAATATAGATGTTAAAAATGTGTCTACTTCTTTGGGGTTTTTTTGTCCATAAGGGAAGTTGGAGTCTGAATGTCCAAAGTTATACAAGGAGCTCTTGCAAGCATTCCCATCTTTACTCTTTGGGGTTTTATTCCTTTTGGGTTGTCTTAAGAAATGTTATTATTTTACCCTCCACCTCATTCTGCATCAAATACAAACATGTAGCAAAAGAAGACAAGATTTTTTTTTCAACAGATACTGAACAACTACGTGCAGTTTGAAGTGTACAATGGCCTGAGGCAGGTTGCTAGTCTGAAGATGAGCCAGTCACGAGTCAGTGATGGGGAATGGCATCATTTATTAATAGAGCTGAAGAGTGCGAAAGATGGTAAAGATCTCAAGTACCTCGCTGTCATGTCCTTGGACTATGGGATGTACCAGGTAAGGCAGCATCATAACTTGGCCACTGAGCACTGCACAAATGCTTTTAGGAGGAAGTAGGATAAAGGACTGTGGACAAATACTTATGCTGTGAGACATGTTCTGCAGTCATTTATGCCTTATTATCATAAGGCTTAATAAAATAATATCACTGATTAGGCATAAATGACTGCAGAACATGCCTCACAAAGGAGTAAGTAAAAAGACACGTTCTGATGCCTGACTCCTCACTGCTTTGGTATTTTTTCTGTAATCTACTGTCAGCTACTGCTCAATTCCATCACTATAGAAAGCAGCCTGTTTGTGTCACAGAGGATGATAGTGCTTATCAGCTGTCTTTTCCTCACAGAGCACTGTGCAGATTGGAAATCAACTACCTGGATTGAAAATGAAAAGCATCATTGTGGGAGGTGTCTCTGGAGACCAAGTCTCTGTTCAGCAGGGGTTTTATGGATGTATGCAGGTATGAAATGAAAAGTGTAGCGGTGAATTTTGAACTCGTGAGAAAATACCCAGTGAAAATGTGGGGGTTTACTTTTCATCCACCCTCAAACATTTCTCTTTCCTCTATAAAAATTATCTAGGAATCAAAATATTAAAGTCTACCTACTTTGCTAGGTACAAACCTGATTGCATAGGGGAAAAACATTTGAAAAAAAAAATCCGTGTTTGGCTCATCAGGTGATTTCTTTAAATTACAGCCTCATTGATTGATGAAAATAGTGAAACACATAATACTGTACTCTGAAAGAAGACTCTAATTTAAAAATAATTGGTTTTTGTCACCAGGGAGTAAGAATGGGAGAGACATCTACAAACATAGCAACACTCAACATGAAACAGGCTATCAAGATTAACGTGAGGGAGGGCTGCGAAGTGGATAACCCTTGTGATTCCAACCCGTGTCCCCAGCACAGCTACTGCAGTGACGACTGGGACAGCTACTCCTGTGTCTGTGACCCAGGTAACCTGGTGACCACCCCATCCACTCATATAGGACCTGGATCACACCTTCATGCACTCATCAGAAGCAGCACAGCAGCAGCAGCAGCATGCTGGCAAAGTCTTCTGATCAAAATCTTCTGATTCTTCCTCTTCCAATCACTATTACCCTTCTCATTCTTACTGTAGCACCCTGGAACCTACTGTCCTGGGCTAAGAATCCAGGCAACGTATCCACCAAGCAGAAAGACAGTCTCTGGTCCAAAGACTCCTGGGCACCTCCCCTTTTCTTTTTCTGTTGGTTTTTTTTTTTTTTCTTTTTCTTTCTCAGCTTTTTCTGCTGTTGAATTTCAGTCTCTCACTCTGCATCCTAATCAAGATACTTTGAATGTTTTCTCTGTTTTGGAGCATGTAGCTAGCACATGCTGTCAGCAACCAGCACAGTCACCTCCCATACATGCAGCAAGAGAATACAAAACTATTTGTAGCACATGCCCTGAATATAAAACTGGGAACTAAAGGCACAAGTGTGCCTCAAGCATGGTAACAGACTGCCAAAAAGAACGGCTTACTATCATTTCTTCTGAGAGGGAAAAGAGTGCTTCATTTCTGACAGTATCTCAGGGGGAATCTACTGATTACTGAAGATGTGTTATTAGTGTAAAAACTTAAGATAGACAGTCTTTTGGAGACATGCAAATCGTAAATTACAATGGTTGCTGTAATTTTCTTACCTTGTCTCCCCAGGGTACTTTGGGAGAGACTGTGTTGATGTATGTAACTTGAACCCGTGTGAGCATGTCTCCACATGTGTGCACAAACCTAGCTCATCCCACGGCTACACCTGTGAATGTGGACAAAGCTACTATGGACAGTACTGCGAAAGCAAGTAAGAGAATTATTTTTTTTCTTGATTTCTTGATCCTTGCAAGTAGCTCTTCCTGTAAGGCCAGCATTCTTCCCACTTCCTTTTCTGCTACAGTAAACTTTTCTGGTAAAATTTGAGTGGTATTTTAGACTCCCTTGCCTTTTGGCATTCCTGAGCTCTTCTCAGAAACTTTCCAAACTTCCATGTTACTCAGGGGCCGCTTTCCTTCATCAGCAGCTCAGGGGCTCAGCCGGTTCTGCTGTGTTACACAGCACTGCATCTCACCTGTTCCTTGTAGTGGGCTTGGCCTGAGTGT
This sequence comes from Daphoenositta chrysoptera, assembly GCA_013397915.1. Lineage (NCBI taxonomy): Eukaryota > Metazoa > Chordata > Aves > Passeriformes > Daphoenositta > Daphoenositta chrysoptera. The sequence continues at coordinate 441,599 of VZRO01003614.1, read as the reverse complement.
GCTCTGCATCTCTCCTCCCACTTCCCCAGCACACAGAGTGATGCACCATTTTGGTGGCCTGTAGCCAGATAAAGTCGCTTTTCAGTTTGGGTCCAGTCCCTGGGCTGGCAAAGAGCCATCTCTTCTGGACAGTCTGGGGGCCTGTGTCTGTTGCTTTGTGGGAGAAACGTGCTGATTCCCTCGTCAGCAGCTTCCTGCTCTCAGATAAGCATTCAGCAACCAGCCTTATCCCAGAGGCGGCACTTTGATTTACTGTAATATGGGCCATTCATGATGTGCAAATGAAGTGCATTTGTCTGCCCATTTAGGAATGGCTCATGTGATGTTTCCTTCCCTTTGAAAACTGCAAGCTTCTTCCTCTGCCTTTTGTTGTGTGGGCTTGCAAATGTTGGCCATGCTGTTGCCAGATTTGTCTTTCATTCCTCTGGATCAGAGACACAGAGACATTGTCCCTTATCATTATCTGCTGACATCGTGTCAAGTGCAACATTGTGGTTTTCATATTCTAAAGCATAGAAGTACAAACCTAGCAATTACTGTAAATAAAATTGGTAGTGGTCTTCAAAGCAGACACAAATAGCTTTTCTTTCCTAAAATGAGCAGCAGGGAGCAGATACCTTGTGCATTACCCTGATCCCAGTCTCAGAGTTGTTGTCCTTCAGGCTATTGCTTGACTGAAGACTCCCAGCTGTCAGAGAACCAGAGGTCTCCTTGCCAGAACTAGTGTTGGGGCGTCTGTGGGATAACCTGCTCACCCAGAAGAAATAGTATCAGTGAGAATTGAGGGTTTTCCTTCAGCAGGGGTGGCCTTTGGCTTGCTGCTTAGCTTCCAGTGCTGCTGCACTCAGTCTGAATCACAGTCTTTGATCCATAGCCCAGATCAAAGCCGCCACCCTTGCCTCATCCATGTCCCCAACCATGTGTCCTCTGCCTCTCCTGTGGTGGACCAGGGCTTTTCAGAACCTGTAGTGAACTGTCTGAGAAAGCCAGCTTAGCTGAAAGCAGTGGCTTTTCCTTATAGGATGAGCTTACAGCCAGCTTTGCACCTGAGCTGGTGTCCCTGTAGGCTGGACAAGAAGCCCTGCTGCCCACAGGGAGTGGGCAGATAAAGTGCTGGGAAGCTGTGTGCCAAGGCAGTTTGTGGTGCTAGGTAAACCAGGGCACAGGCTCAGAGGCACCTGCACTTGAAAATATTTAGAGAAGCATTCCCTCTAGGGTTCCATAGCACCTATATTCTAAATTTTCCTGTATTATAGAGTATATATATTTATATATGTATTGATTGCTGGTTGAGATACATTACTCTCTATAAGCTGATGGAGTTGAATGCAGATTTGGCCCAAAGGTTTTTTTGCACACTTTTTAAGAGGGAACTTAAAATACCTTTCTTTCAATTTGATTTTCTTTATCAGGATCGACCTGCCTTGTCCCAGAGGTTGGTGGGGAAATCCCATCTGTGGCCCATGTAATTGTGAGACTAGTAAAGGGTTTGATTCTGATTGCAATAAGACCAATGGAGAATGCCACTGCAAGGTAAGCAAAAGAAACCAGTCTTAAGTCAAAATTTCTGTCGTTTAAAAAGTAACTGTACCACTAATAATTACAAGTGAGTATCTGAGACAAGGTACACACAGTTGTGCTTCGTACCACAAATATATGTATGTGCACCGTGGAGTTAATCATTACCCAAAACATTTTGCTGGCACCACCCTTCTCCAAATCATACCATACAGCTCTTATCTTATTTGTGTTGGGAAAACTGAACCGAGAGGATGAAAGCCTGGCTCTGATCTCTGAAGTGCAGCCTGGTTTATCAGGGGAGGTCAGACCGGGGTGCAGAGGAGCGTCAGTGGGGTTTTGTGTATCACAAGTGAGTAATAGCCATGGAACAGCTCGGGCCAGCTGGGCGAAGCTCTCCCCTGTGCGATGGCCAGCAAAAGGCCTGGCAGCTGGAGAGAGCTGGAGGCTAAATGCTTTCCTCAGTGCCATCTCTGAGTTTTCCGTGGACAGGCAGGGACAGATGGGGGACATGGGAGGGGAGGAAACTCATCATGAAGGTTTTACAAAGGACTTCTCACAATAGGTTTTACAACTGGCTTGAATGACATCGGAGGGGCTGGGCCTGTGCAGACTGGAGGCTGTGAATCCGGCCCCCTGCTCCTTTCCAAAATGCCAGCAGGACACACAGCAACTGTTGCATTAAACGGAGTCAGTGGGGTGCCAGCTCCACGCTCTTGTGCAATCCTAATGCCTCAGATCAAAAGCGTGTACAGAGGTGATTTGTTTATGGGATCATTGCTTGCTCTCCACCCTCTATGTGAAACACAAATGCACAGTGCAGGGAGTTTCCTTAGTGGCTCGTTCATGCCATACAAGAGCAGAATTGGAAAGCTGAGAAAACTGTAAATCCTCCAAGAGTATGTTTGGTGGGCACTGGCAGCAAGTGCTTGAGAAAGGAGTAATGTGGGCCATGTGCCCCCACTGCAAATGGCAGTGCAAACCCTGGGTCTCTGATAATAGTAATGTAATTTTTATCTGTGCTCTGCAAAATTAGCCCTTTTATGATGTTACATGCTGCTAGAGCAGGTTTCAGAAATACAAGCAATTTGGAATACAAGTCAAATAGCTCGTGTCTATCATTTTGGTTTTTCTAGGCCAATTACTACAGGCCCCAAAGCAGTGACACCTGCTACCCCTGCGACTGCTTCCCATCTGGCTCCCACACGCGGGCCTGCGACATGGAGACGGGACAGTGTCCTTGCAAACCTGGCGTCATAGGGCGGCAGTGCAACCGCTGTGACAACCCCTTTGCAGAGGTGACCGTGAGGGGCTGTGAAGGTACGTGGTGCCCAGCCCCGGGCCTGCTGCAGCGCAGGATCGGAGCCGCTGGCAGCGGGCGGACGGGGGACGCCGCGGTGGCCGCGCAGCTGCGTCCTGGGGCGGCGTGAGCCCGGCAGGACGGCTCCAGCAGCGGGGAAACGGGGGCTGCAGCAGCCTGAACGTGCACCCCTCCTCCGAGATCTGTGCCAGTGTGACTCGGGGGGGCTGGGGAAAAGGAAAGAAAGCTCTTCTCTCTTTAATTTTCCTCAAATGGAAACGCAGCAAGCTGAGGTGGAGTGGGGGGAGCAAAAGACTAACACCAACTTTTCTCTGAACCTGAGTTCACCTGGCAGTGCAGTGTTTTATTGCTGAGCTGCAGCTGAAGAGGCAGGTGAGAGCCCTCACACCTTTTGCCCACAGAGGCTATGCCGTGCGCCTCGTGCCCTCTGCCTTTCTTCCCCATCTTGTCCATCCTGCCTTTCCTCTCACCCACCCACCCACCATCCTTCTGTGATCAGCACAAAGCTGCTGCAACAGCCATCTCACCACAGTGTGTGGGTGAAATGAAGGAGCAATGTTTTCCCACAATAAAGGGGCAAGCAGAGATAGGCAGAGCCAAAATCCTGAGCCCCATAATCATCCCGAGCTCTCCTCTGCCTGTACCTGTCTGCCCAATCTGCTGGATAAGGAGCAGCTGAGGGGTTACAGCTTGGAAGGCCCTGCAGAGGACAGGTATCCTGACAGGGCGTTGGAATTACAGGAAGATCCTTCAGGCAGGTGGAAATGTCTCATTATTGTGATTTTTATCTTGTCAGAAAAATTTCATCATTTCTTTTTCTGCTTTCAGTAATTTATAATGGCTGTCCCAAAGCTTTTGAAGCTGGTATTTGGTGGCCACAGACCAAGTTTGGCCAGCCGGCTGCTGTGCCTTGTCCTAAGGGCTCAGTGGGTAAGTTTCCTGAGTAAATAATTACCTTCTTTACCTGCATGCCTCTTTAAAGGAGAAGGAAAAAAAAAAAAGGAAAAGAAAAAATGTGTACATAGGGAATGGCATTAATTTATTTGGTATAGAGACTGCAGCATAGCTCATGCATATCATGAGCAGAAACATATAGCTAGTTGAAATATAAGAATTGTTAAAATACATTTGGAATACTAGCAATAGTAAATACAAAAGTACAGCAGATAAACTTGTACAAAGAACAAAAATTCTCTATTTCCAAAAACGCAGAGTTCAATTTTTTTTAAAATTTTCTATTTATTAAGCAATTCTTACACATGTAACTTTTAGTTTGTAGTGACTTCTAGTTCTTAGCCATACATTTCCTCTGGGCAAAGATAAAATTAGGAAAATCATATTCCTGATGACTGCTTTAGTAGGGTTGCAGGCTCCTAAAGCTAAGAGTTGAACAAAGCTCACATTTTTCCACACAATATCTTTTCTGTAAATGAAACAGCTGAAAAACACCTTTTATAAAGCACATGATCTGTGTTGTTTTGTACAACAGGCAAATGACAATCTGCTTTTTTCATATATGCCTCTGAAAACATGTATCAGATTTTTGAAAATAGAGTTCCCCATCTTTTCCAAAGGTGGTTCTATGGGAAATGAAAACTCTGTCCTGGTTCTGGACTGGGTAACTCTCTGCTGTGAGTGCTCTTTAGGCTCAGGAAGTTATAAATAGTTATGTGACTGCCCCAAATATTTATAGGGGGAGGCCACTGCCTGTAGGTGTGCAGAAGACTTGTGGTCAACCTAGCTCCTGTTCTAAAATTTTTAGATTATATAATTGATTTTAATTTTTTAGGTGAAGAATATTTTGATGATTAAACAGTTAAAATTGATTTTAAATGGGTTTTCTGCACTGTTCTTGTGGTTGACCCAAGTGTCTCTTCTAACAAATAGACTAGTAGGCAATGTTGCTTATAGTAATTGCACATTCTAAGTAAATTTTACCAATCATTCAAAAAAGTAAGCCGTATAATAATGAATATTCAGACTAAGAACCTGAGGCTTAATTGTATTCACCTAGTCATGGAAGAGAAATAATATAATTAGATACAGTAAAATTAATTATAGTTCTTATTTAGATATTGGTAATTAAATGGCTTAGACATATGCAGTATGTTATGTGCAAATTAGCTAGCACTAATGTAAATTTTGAATTTGATTACTTGCAATTCATGGTGAAGGATCCTCAGCCAAGAATCACATTTTAAAATTATTTGACAAATAGTACAAAATACAATATGCTAAATTAAACAGTAAGCTGCTCACAGTCCATTTACAAGTGGCAAAAAGGCAATTATGCATGTTGGCTGAAGTGTTCAGCACATGCAGCATGCAGATGTGCTGGCATGTATTGCTGTGAATACACCATTTGTCCAGGAAGTCTTCCTATATAGGCTATTGCACAGAAATCTCAGCAGGGGTTGGTTTTCAGGAATACTTAGGAAGTGCAGAGTCTTTCTCTTATTTGGTATAAATAAATGACTGAGTTAATTTGAGAACATTAGGGCAGTGAGGCTGAGAGCAGTTGGGCAGAGCTTGGAGCTTGCCTGACTTTTCTCCAAAGCCTGGGGAAAGCAATTCCTGAAGATTAGTAGACTTTAACTTTTCTTTCACAGGAATACCCAGTTTGGAAATTGAAACACATGTATAGCTCTAAGCAACTTGAAAACGTAGGAAATGTGAAAGTCTAGGATAGTTGAAATCTATGAATATTTACCCTGCACAATTCAGAACATTGTTTGGCATTGATGCTTTGTTTCCTTCAGGAAATGCTGTTCGCCATTGTAACATTGAGAAGGGCTGGCTGCCTCCTGAGCTTTTCAACTGCACCACCAACACTTTTGTGGATCTAAAAATCATGGTAATCTGTATTTTCTTGGGTTTCCCTTTATTTTGTAAATAGTGATCAGTTTGGACTCCAGTTTGATATCCCTGCACTCAGTCTTTTGACACCCTCATTTCCTATCAGGACCCTTGTGCTTTTCTGGCTCTCAGTTACGTTTACCATTGAGTTTTGTTGCCAACTCTTTCTCAAGACAAACAAAATTTTGACCAAACAATTCCTTTGTGCCAAAAATCCCTAAATTATTATTGTCTTCTTAACTAGGATAAAAAAAAAAACAAAAACAACAACATAATTGGGTTTCTTCTTCCTTTTTATCTGATTCAGAATGAGAAGTTACACCACAACGAGACCAAGCTGGATGGAGACAAAACCATACGGATTGTGAGAGCATTGCAGAATGCCACCAGGTACACACACAGCTTGTATGGCAACGACGTGAGGACAGCTTACCAGATGATGATCCGGGTCCTCCAGTATGAGAGCCAGCAGCAAGGCTTTGACCTGGCAGCCACAAGGGACGTGGAATTCAATGAGGTAAGAGAAATACTGTATACTGTGCTGAGCCCTTACAGTTTCCCTTAAAAGTTAGGTGGCTGGGGGTAATTAAATTAGTCTTTGACCAAGGTGAAGCGAATATTGTGTAACTGCTTAATCTGCTCCACAAATAAACCTTTCTTCTCAGATTAGAATAGAAAGTTGGTTATGCGTCTATGCATGCATATGTGTGTGTAATACAAATATAATAGAAAGTGCTTTTCTAATAAATGTCATCATAGTAACAGCCAAAAGCAATATTCCCCATATGAAAAGAAAATCATCAAGTTGATGTGTTTTTCCTGGCTAAAATAGTTTTGTGTACTATATTTATGTTTTGTTGTAAAACATGCCTAATGTGATCATGTTCATTTAAATGTGCAGCGAACCAAGTCCAAGCCAGTTACTGACTCTGAAGGTTTCCTCTAATTCAGTTTGAAAACACTTGAATCACGAGTTGGTACACTGAAAGACATTCCATATCATACTGGTATTTTACAGCACATACTAAAATGTGTGCTAGAGAGCTTCTGCTACTTAGAGCATTCGTGAAAGACCCAGTTATTACCAAAGACCTGACCAGGGCTATAGAACAAGCTGTAGCACCATCCCTTTCTGGGAAATATGAAGCTGTGGTGGAAAAATGTGAAATTTGGAGAAAGGTAGGAGTTTTCTGTGGTCTGAAAATGTGAAGGCTGGATGACCCATGTCAGGCTTGTAGAGCTTTCCTCAATCCCATGTATGCTGTGGGGTACTGTTCTCCAGTCTTGCCCATACTATTTCCAAGATCCTGGCCATGGTACAACACAGAGTCCAAGCTAAAACATCTTTTTGTATCTGTGCTAGCAGAGCCCATAGCTTGGATGGCAGCATGTGGGGTGATCTTCCATGGGCCAAGACTGGTGTCTGTGCTTGGCCAAAGGCCATTTGGCTCCCTTAGGTGGTGTGCTACACCCAGGTCACTGCTCACAGTACTCCAGGAGGAACAGATAGGTCAGGCAGACTTTGGGGTGAAATTGGAGAGCCTGTGCAAAGCCAAGCTGCACCAGGAGAGGATGTCACTGAAGAGTTAGGGGTAGGAAGAAATGTGGCTGAAAAAGTTCTTTAGTGTCTTGGGCTGTACAGTCAACAGAGAGTAAAGAACTGAAATGTTTTACATTTTAGATGCACCAGATTTTAAGAGATTCAGTTTTTTCTTTCCTGTGGGCTGTAAAGTGGGCCATTCAGATCTTGAGAAGGAACTTCATTTCTATCATGTTTTGTTAAGTAGAAATAAGAANAAAAAAAAAAAAAAAAGAAGTTTGGAAACCTCTGCTTTAATTTATTATTCTGTGCACTTGGCACTGAGATTCATACAGATGATGTTTTCAAGAACTCCCTAAATATTTTAGGATAGGTCAGGAATTTGAAAACTAATGAGTATAGCTCATGTGTAAAAGGAGGTAACATCCTAGGCTGAGGGAGCACAAAGGGAGAAGGAATATTTTTTTTTTATAGTCCCACATAGAAGCCTGAAAAATAGATAATACAAAACCATAAATAGTGTTCACAAACACGGAGGAGGCCTGGTACCAAGTACAGCATGAGTCTCCTGCATTCCTGGGAACCATGTCGTACTTCTCACCCTAGGCAGAGGTGGTCACACTGGGAGCCTCTTTTAGCTCAGATACATGCTTGCAGCCTCAGACAACACAGGCAGGATACAGATAGCTCCTTCTAAACGAACCCTAAATATTTGTCTTGGCTATTTTAGAGCTTGTGGTGATTAATTCCTACCATCATTTATGCAAATTTTACTTTAGCTAGAAACTAGCTTTTGTTACAACAATATAGTTCATATGTACACCAAGATTAAAAACTTCATAGCATCTTTGTCATTTAAGCCATTTAGCACTTTCTTTTGGGGTCAATGTCCTTCCATTCAGCCTGAGGGTCCTTTTGCATATTTTTCTAAGAAAGGGCAGAAGAGGCAGGTCCTCAGAAAGAACTGCCTTTTTAATACCATTTGTAAGCAATGTAAAAATGGGGAGACAATAACATGATTTAACTTTTCTTATGTATTTTCAAGTTTGTCTATGCAAGTTAATACTTACTCTTAGCACTCTTCATCATAGAAGTTGTCTTCATTATCTGGGAAACAACAAAGTGAAAGAAAAAATTAAAGTAAAAGAGGAAATTATATTTACAGCCTTGGCATTTTTTTTTGTTTTTCAACAAAAAACCATTATTTTGATTTCTCGGGAAGTTCTTCAGTGTACCTACTAAGAGCTGTGCTTTTCATGTGTCTGATCTCTCAGAAACAAAGAAAACATGCATAGGTTTTCCTCCTGCATTTTCTTGCTAGGTTTCCTGTCATTAGGGGAAAAAACATAGGCAGTTCTCTTACAGCCTCCAATTCTGGCTTACTTTGCTCATAAAAAGTTTGGAGGGATTTGCTTTACATGACCAAAAAACCTCAGGGTGAGTAAGTGGTGTGCATGTTTTTATATGGCTGCAGTAGAACATGCCTGCATTAAAATATTTCATTATACACTCCCCTGAAGCAGTCAGACCAATAATTTTCAATACTTCTCACTTGAAACCCAGCACTTTGTTTGCTTCATAATTTAGGCTTGTATTTTATTTCTCAGCATATTATCAAAGTGGGCAGTGCTTTACTGGACCCCGGCAACAAGGAGCACTGGGAGCAAATTCAGAGAACGGAGGGTGGCACCGCTCACCTGCTCAGGCACTATGAGGAATATTTTAACAACGTGGCCCGGAACATGAAAAAAACCTACATGAGACCTTTTGTCATTGTTGCCACTAACATGAGTGAGTATCTGTGTCGAAAACTGCCATTTTCTTTGAGTCTTAAAAATGTGCTAGATAGAGTTAGCGCGAGTTAGTAACTGAGAGAAATCATTGCCTTAGTTTCCAATCCACTGAGCCTTGGTCCATGTCTTTCAGTTGCCATGGGGGCCTCCTGGGAGATGTCTGATCCAGGTTCCCCCTGGACCATGCCACTGCTCCATGTGCCTTTTTGTTGCAGTCACAGTAGTCTAGAGATAGTAGGAAGGACTACGTTTGTAAATGAAGGTAATGCCTTTTGAGGCCAACTAATATAGTCGAATGTAGTAGATCTCATTTTTGGTGGAATCACACCAACACCACCTGAAGAATTACTGCAGTACAAAAAAAAGTAACCCTACTATTGATTTTATTATATATTATTAATCTTACTAGCATCGGAATGGACTGCCCAGGGAGGTGGTGGAATTCCCAGCCCCGGAGATGTTCAAGAAACAACTGGATGTGGCATTGAGTGCTATGGTCTAGTTGACAGGGAGATGGTCAATCAAAGGTTGGACTCAATGGTCTTATAGGTCTTTTCCAACCTAGATGATTCTGTGATTCTGTGATTATACCTCTGATTTTCACATGCTTTTGTAACCTGGAACCTATCCAGAAAATCGTCATTTGTAGAGATTTTCACAGAATCACCAATCCTTCAAACACCATCCCAGTCTTACAAAACCCATAATCAGAGCAAAATCCATGGGATCCAAAATGTCCAGAATGGGTCTAAACTGAGAAGCAAACATCAGACAGCTTCCCCAGCTATCACAGGAAATGTCTCCTCTGAGAAGCAAATAGCAGCTCCTGAGCTGGTACTGTGATGTATTTCACAGACATCCAGCAGTGCATGTGCAGGTGAAGCACAGCAACCACAGCCCGCTCAGCTTCTTTCCCCATTTTCTCCCCTGCCCTCCCTATTTAATTTTCTTCCCAGCTGCAAACAGTCTGAGCTGAGGGGCTGTTTGTGATAGTCCTGCTCTGAGTGGGAGGTGAGATGGAGCCAGGTGACCTTCAGAAGTCCCTCACAAGCAGCATTGCTATTTGTTTTTTCTTTCAGAGGTGCTCTAAACTGTATCAGCCTGAACTTGTATTTAGCTTTTCAAGCTGTTGCTTTTATTTCAGATATGAAGAAGGCTTATGTGCCAGAAGTTTGTCTTATTTTCCCAACTACACCTCCTGGTATAAGAAGTGAATTGGCTACAAACCTTGTCCCAGGAATGCTTTATGTCTACAATCACAGGGGCAGAAACCAAAGGCATGAGGCAGTCAAGTTAGAAAGGCTGTAGCATCCTGCATCAAGGCATAGATTATTGTTGAACTAAGCCAAACTGAAACACTTCGATTTCTCTTTAATAAAACAAAACTGAAATACTTTGTTTTATTCAGGACTATGAGAATCAAAATATTTTTATCTTCATACTCAGAAAAAAAGTATGCTCAGCATTTTAACACAAATGAACTGAGATGAAAACAAACCCCAGAATTTCTTGCAGGTTGTAAATCATGATTTTTTTCAATGAGTTCTTCCTGTGTAAAAAGGTGTGGGCTTGAGAGAGATGAGGCAACTCTGGCTTGAAAGAGGTCTATTTTCTTTTGAACAGTTTCTACAGGTGAATATGGTGTTAATAGAGTTTCCTAATGGTTCATCTGGGAGTTATTTAGAAACTAGGAAAGGAATGGGAATTTGCGGGTCTTAACATGGATATTTCTTCATACAGAAACTTGCAGAGGATCACACCTTTTGGTGTAGGGTTACCCCCAGGACATGTAAATTGGCACTCAGTGACTTCTCTTAAATGAGAAAGTTAAGCCAACTCAACTGCTTTTAAATATTTTGGCAGCTAAACAGGCAGAGATGATGAGGTAAGCTAGGGAGGAACTGATGTTGGAGGACTAAGGAGTAGTTCCAGGTAAAATGCATGTTATTTTCTTTGGTCAGCTGACTTCGCAGTCCAACAGATGTAGAACTATGTTTTTGAAGTAGTAGATTCAGTCTTCCCATTAAAAAGCAAGTCTAAAATTGGAACATGCAGCACACACTGGAGCAAGCCAGCAGCACATGGAGAAACTCTGAAGCAGGAGCATTTACTGAACAGCAGCCAGGGAAAAGCCTCTGTGAAACCCCCTCAGTCAGCTGCTGCTGGAGAAGTACCAGCAAAGTGATCTGCCTTGAGATGGGTATTAGGAAAAATTTCTTCACTGAAACCATTCTCAGGCATTGAAACAGGTGGCCCAGGGAAGTCACCATCCCTGGAGGTATTTAAAAGACATGTGGATGTGGCCCTTGGGGACATGGTTCAGTGCTGGACTTGGTGGTGCTGAGTTAACAGCTGGACTTGATCTTGGAAGTCTTTTCCAACCGAAACAATTCTGTGATTCTTTATTTCCAGTGTTTGCAGTAATGTTTTCATAGTATGAGATAGTGTCTTGTGAATTCCTTTCCACTGAAAAATAAATGTATAATTTGATAAATGTAACATAATGCTGACACATAAGCTTTTAGTTGTCATATAAGCTGTTAACTGAAAAAAAGTAAATTTTACTTTCTATTTTGGGGTTTAAATTTTTTATCTGCATTGTGCAGATATTTTAAACTTTCAACAATGTTTCATTGTGTTGCAATATCACATTTGAATGCAATCAAGTTAATTTTATGGGAAACTTTTATTCCCTCCAGTTATTGCTGTTGACATCTTTGACAAGTCCAATTTCACGGGAGCTAGAATACCACGATTTCATGAGATTAAAGAAGATTACCCAAAAGATCTGGAGTCATCTGTTGTCTTCCCTGATACTTTGTTCAGACCTTCAGAAAGGAAAGGTAAAACCTTTCTGCTGCCGTTTGGTGAGCAGTTATGACCAACTCCCAGGGAGCATGATTGATCCTTGGGGAGCAGAGTGGTACTAGGGTGAGAGCAGGGTGACATTGAACATTATTTAGGGATGGAGCAGCTGTGCATACTTGTGAGGCATTTTGCCTGCCGGCAGCGATGGAGCCACGGGGGCTGTGGGACTGGCTGTACCTGTCTGTCAGGTCTGCTTGCAGCCCCTCCAAGCCCTGTCTGAGTGGGAGAAATGCTCTCCGTTCCCACCAGGATAGGATGGGATGGCTGCCCAGCACCTGCAGCCCCACAGCCGCCTTCCTCCAGTCCCTGCAGAGATGGAGGGAGCTGGGATGAGAGATGGAGAATCCAAATCGGGCAGCAGAGAGAGGTGTTATCAGAGCTGGTCGGCAATGAAAAGGTCTAGAGCTGGGTGATGAGGGAGAATACGTGGGGGAGCCCCTGCTTCCCAGTGTCTCTGAAGTACCCCAAGGTTGCTGTGAAGCACCACAAGTTTTTTTTGGACAAGGGGAGAGAGGGTAACTCAAAGTTCAATACATGTACCATGGCTGAATGTCTTCTGAATGGGGAAATAGTAACGCTTCCAAAAATAATACATAATAAGCTAATACATCTTTATGGCTTTTTGCTTAGAAACAGGGTATCTGCTTCTATGATTTGTATCTTTTCTATAAGAAAAAGAGGAATGTGAGTTTTAAGAGAATCTTCCAAAACTGAAAGCTCATTAAATGACAGAATTAGCAGGGATAAATCTTATGTGACTACTTGGTGTATTCACTAATACTAGTTTCTCCATATATAAAGGTACATGCAATTTAACAGCATGCATAATGTTTTAATGTTCTCCTTAAGTTATACATGAGGTAATTCTACACTTATGGACCTTTTAGCTTAGAAATTGCTTATTTTCTAGTTAGACTAAATGGCTTTTCACTCTTCAATGGTTATTTGATTTTCAGCTATATAACTATGAATTGTGCTGAAATTTTATTGAAAATATCGAATATAACATTAGGAGCACGCTGAGTGCTCTAAGCCTAGAGTTGAAACAACTGTAATGTAATTGTATCTTTGCAAAGTAAAATTAGTAGTTTAAATGGTAGCTCTGAAGCTGTGTGTAAAGAATTTAATATTTGTGTTAATTCCATAGCAGTGCCTACAATGAAGCCTTCAAATCAAAAAAAACCATCAAAGTTGAACAGCGATGCGTTCAGCCCTGAGAGTGCTTTTACAAAGAGAAAGAAGAGACACCCAGATGTTGAGACACATCATTCTGTTGCCATGGTCATTATATACCGATCCCTGGGACACCTCCTGCCTGAAAACTATGATCCTGACAGAAGGAGCTTGAGGTAAACTTCAAACCTGTTTGTGAACGGTTCAGGTCCCCTCTACTCTCTCTGAGTGTATGGGAGAGACAGAGCTGCTTTTATAGCAGGAAAATGCCATCAGTGCTGCTGTTGTCACCATGGTACTCACTCTTGTCCTCCTCTGGCACACTGAGGGAGAATGACGATGCCAGAAGTGCCAGCAGTTTCTGGAAACACATCTGTATGAAGGCTGATGGTGCACCTACTTCGCTTTCTGAGTGGAAGCAACTGGAAGTCTTCTATTTGCAGAACAAAGCAAATCAGTGCTTTGCATTTTAATGTGTAGATCACAGTGCAATTTTTCTCCTTGTGCAGATTGCCAAATCGCCCTATTATCAACACCCCTGTAGTGAGCACAGCCATTCACAGCGATGCAGAGTCTCCTCCCAACCTGGTGGAAAAGCCTGTCATAGTGGAGTACTCCATGCTGGAAACAGAGGAGAGAACGAAGCCTGTCTGTGTCTTCTGGAATCACTCCATCACGTATGTCCCCTGCTTGCTTTAGGGCTCTGAGTGACAACTATCTGAGTAGCAAAAAATTCCTGCCTGGGAAGATAATTCTGGAGGAAAACCTGTCTTGGTCTGTTTATTCAACTGACAACTGATTTTTGGTGGAATAGAGCCATGTAGTCATTTCACACCAACCTGAGAAAAATGAAAATAATTATCGTAATTCCCCAAACAAAGGATTAGCCATGTGGTTTCTAAGAAATAAAGTGCTGTCATGTCTTTCTGCAGGGTTCATTTTCACCCAGAAGTAATAAATCTCACAATTGCCTTGTATTTGTCCATGCTTTTTGCCCATGGATGTATGTCTGGACAGGCATTGTCCGACTCCAGTGTCTGAATTCATAGCTTGTCTGAGGTCTTTAAGTCAGGATTTCCAGGAGATGATTCAGCTCTTCCATGGGCTGCATCTTCTCCTGTTGCACTCCAGTGACTATGGACAGAGTACATGGCAAGCAGGCACCTACCCTTGGTGCCTCAGCCAGGGCCAGTGCAAAAAATTACAAAACCAAATCTTCATTTTGGTAGAAATGAGGACTGAGGTTTTTCAGATAAAATTAGGAATAAAGATTATCAATTTCTGAATCACAAATTTTTGAATCAGAAGTCAATGTAAAGGCAGTTGCACCGATAAGAAACTTAACTTTCATTTCATCAGCTATTGTGGATTTGCTTTCATTTTTTTTAGTGAAAAATTGGAGGGAGAGGAAATACCTTCTTTGGGACATTAGACCTCTTCCAGGTTATGTAAAGCAACTGTAATTATGCGTTCACGATATTGTAACTATTACATGTATATTGCAATTTCCAGCTACAAACCCAGGTACATGGTGAGAGGATGACATGGTCTGCCCAGGGGAAGGGGAATAGCTGTTGCTTGTTTCCTAACAACCCAAAAACTCTAGTAAACCTATGGAAAAATCCATTAAAAGGCAATATCCTGTGCTGGAAATAAAACAGCAAACCAACTTAGGAAATGTGTGCCTCCTAGTCAAAGACTTCAGGAGATTATGTCATTTAAAGGATCAAAGATGCAATAGAAATCTCTTATGTTCGCAGTAATAAACTCCTCCATTTGCCCACAAGTGAAGTAGTGTTTTTGCTTGTATGCACAGATGATTCTGCCAATTATGACAGAATGGCAAGTTCTTTTTCATAAATTTTTAAACATTGTATAAGCTTGAATAACTCATTAGCTCTGAAGTGATTCATCTGTTAGCTATTCACTGGCAACTTCAGTGGCATTGTTATCTGTGTTATGTCTTCCTACAGCCACAGTTGAAAAGCAGCTCTCACACTGCATGTAATATAAGAGCTTTTAGAAAGTGAGTACTTCTTGAGAGGAAGTGATATGAAAATTTAACAAATATTTTATTGCTGAATGAAAAAGAGGTCCTGTCATATCTAATTAAAAACTCTTTCAGTAACTGCAAGACTATTTTTATTACTCATTAACTTCAAAATAGAATCATTAATATTGATACAAGATGGTTTCTGAAGTCACTGGAGTTAACTATAACTGCACAGAGAAGAATTTTTAAGGCAGCTGTTCCTTCCCATTGTTAATATAAAAGATCTTCTGATATGAAATACTATTTATTAGAGAAAGTGTTAACCTTTTCTTGTGTACTTTTCGGAGGAACTCTATAATGATATCATATTACTGCTGAAACATATTTCACATGATTCAAAAACATGTATCCCTCTGAGGTCCTGGTATTATTTACCTTGGTCACAGTCATTTTGTTCTGTGCAATCTCTTCCCCATATTGGTTGTGTGGTCACTGACCCAAAAGAAAATTTTTTAAATATTTTTTTAAACTCAAAACAGACTGTTATAAATCCACAAAATCCAGGTATCAAAGCCAGCTGTCTTATCAGAACTACTTCAACTGAAGGCCTTTTTAATTTTATTATACTCTTTCAGGCAGGTGACAGCTATAAATAATTCTGTCCTGGTAGTTACAGTCCGCTCTGGCTGTGCAGCACAAGCTGCCACAGAGGGCAGTAACAGTGGAAGGCAAGGGCAGATCAGAGGATGGCTCTCAGAAATGCCTTTTTCCCTACAGGACTGGTGGGGCAGGTGCCTGGTCCTCCAGAGGGTGTGAGCTGTTTTCCAGAAACCAGAGCCATATCGCTTGCCAGTGCAACCACATAACCAGCTTTGCTGTCCTGATGGACATTTCCAAACGAGAGGTGGGTGACATCAGGCTCGTGATTTTTGGGAACTTTGGTTTTCAAGGGCTCAGAGCTTGAGCTTTGAGCGTGACTCAGGGCACTGTGAGCAGATTGATCTCAGTGGGAGGGGTGTGTTGCCCATCCCTGACAGCACCTGCCACTGAGTTTGCTGAAAGGAGCTTCTTACCTGGTTGGTGCATCCTCTGGGTGCTGCCCGTACACACTCAACATGTTTTGTGACTAAAGAGGTAACATCACCCACTCCTGTTGGCCCTAAAGTAAAACTGTGTGTTGTCTCAGTGGTAATGATAACATGGACATTCTGAGCAGCAGATTTGGTTGGAGGAGAAGGAAGGGAAGCCCCAAGAGGTCCTGTCAATCTGTCTTTCTGCAGAATGGGGAGGTGCTCCCTCTGAAGATCGTCACCTACACAACTGTATCCATCTCGCTGGCGGCTTTGCTGATCACCTTCGTTCTGCTGGTCCTCATCCGCACGCTACGTTCCAACTTGCACAGTATCCACAAAAACCTGGTGGCTGCCCTGTTCTTTTCTGAGCTTGTCTTTCTTATTGGAATCAACCAGACTGAAAACCCGGTAAGACTTACTGTGTTCATTGCTAGAGTTGTTGTCAAGCTTTAATTCAGCAGGGGGGTTCATATTGCAGCTTTTGCCTTCTCCCGTCTGTTTCACTTTCTCCTCTTTTTGGCTTCTTTTTTGGCTTCAACACTAACGTGACAAAATCAGATTTTTAGTATATTCATGTGTGGTTGATGTCATTAATAGCAATGGCAGGCAATAGGACAATATCCTATTTTCAGAGTATATATGACAACAGCCCTGTTGAACGTTTATCCCAAGGACTGAATCCTGAATACTGATTTCATCCTTCCTTTCCATCAGCGTGTTTTCTGTCTTGCTTTGTCTGTTCAGTAGGCGGCTCTCCAGTGTCTCCTGCAGCAGGTACCTCCCAAGCCCGAATGGCTCCAGGTGTTGACTGGTTGGTGTCAGTGATGTGGTGCTGGACAGGTGCTAATATGCACACTGTACACCTACTGGCTGTTCTGGAGAAGCCACTTGCCTGGCATGGGACAGCTTGCTACATCCAAGATTCAGTAGGAAACCTGTCACTTTGCTTTGTGCCTTCCAGCCACAGTGATTGTTGGCTTCAGCCCATCATATCTGCTTACAAAGCTTAGTGCAAGGACCTCCAGCACTGTGCATGTCAAGAAATGCAAGTTCTGAATAGACTGAGTACCAGATAGACATAAACCACACATGAAGTGTGTGTGGTCTGTGCTGGAGACCTCACTGCTCTCTTAACCATGTGGCATTATATGTAGCCTTGTTGCTGTTTCTTAGTAGCACCCATCCCAAAAGCCATGGCTGCCATTCAGACAGGTAAGAGACAAATAAGGGCTCCAGCACTGCCAGGCTGCACAGGCACCTGTGCCAAATAGGCTGGACATAGATGGGGGATGACATGAAATAAAAATTATGTCCCTAATAGATAGGAAGAATATTCAAAATGACACTTAAGTGGTCATCTGAACACTGTGAAGAAAATTCATCTAGAAATCCTTTATTGTACATGTTTCAATTGAATTTTTCAGAGGGAAGTACAGTGTTAAGATGAAAACAAAACAAAACAAAAACAAAAAAGAATCATTCTGATTTCACATTGTCCTCTTGCCATTCCCTGGTCTTAAAATTAAAAGCCAGACATGGTTAAGGGGAAAAGGGGCTTTTACTTCAGTATTTATTTAAGGATCCTTAAAGGTGCACCACTTCGTCCAGGCGGAATGCACCGAAATGCACACACGATAGATCATGTATACAATTTATAGGCCTTGCAAATTAGCATATCTATCAAAGACTTGTGAGAGCCTTGAATGAACCCCCCTTTCTGAGGAATACCCCCCTGGATGGGCCTGTCTTAGTTTACAGGATGTTCTAGAGACCTTGGTTTCTCAGGATAGCAGAGAGCTTTCTGGCCTCCAGCTGGGGGCCTGCAGGATGTTTGGTCTCTTGGCTTAATGGAATATTAGGTCTAAGATGAGATATCAGACTTAAGGAATTACAAGTATGTGTGCTAAAAGCACTGAGGATACATAAAAGCTATATAAAAGGGTATATAAAAAGGCAAAAAATCATCATGGCATCAGTCCAAGCAGCAGAAATAGGAGAATATGCCTACATTCAATGAATATCATCACCATCATGGTAGTGACACCATGGTGCCAAACCATGCAGCCTCATTTGCTGTATAACTTAATCCTACACCATCACTCTGGCTTCTAATATCCACTTGAGCTATAACATGCATTTTAAAAAGTATCTGACTTTGACTAATTTCGGCTTCCAGTAACTGAGTCCTGACAAGAACTTTTCCTCATAAATTTGAGAGACCTCTTTTATAAAAATTGTCTTGCCAGGAAACGTCTGTTTAACAGTATTTCTTTTGGAAAACTGTATTAAACTAAACTGCTGAAATTATTCAGTTTCTAAGATTCAGGTTAGTCTGTTGGGTATTTTTCTGGGCTTCTTCTCCCACTTTACCTTTTGAAAAACTGTGAATGCCAAACTGGGTAAAGCTTTCCAGCTGGTGTCACTTCCAGTTCCACATACCAATATTCCCCTTTACCAGGAACTCAGGTCCTTTATCTGCTGCTGTGGTGAGATCTTCTGCAGTGACCTGACCTCTGGGATATGGTCTTATGTCATGTGTGAACTTGCATTCTTTGTTTCATTATATAAAAGTTTGCATACTAAAATAACTTTGCTCAAAGAAGCTCACCTTGCCAATTGATCCACAGCAGTCCGTGTAACTTGACCTTTCCCATGCCTTGCTGAGCACACTGCTCATTTTTCACTGCATTTCACTACCAAGGAGTTTACACTCTTTCAGTTCTCCAGCATATCTACTGAGGAGATGAGGGCCAAGTCCACATCCCTGCAGAATTTTACCAAAAATTATGCAGTAAATGATGGCTCCTCATTTCCAGATTTCTTTCATAGTATCATGAAGCACCAAGCAAAGGTTTATAAAAGTAGTAAAACAGTTCATTACATCAATACCACAAATCCTAATGGTTGTACTTGGAGAGATTGTTGTCTTTTGCTCCTTCTCATTTTCATGCTTTGGGGCTCATGGAGTGATAAGGTCCTGTAGTGTTACCAGGACTCAATGGTTTTTGTAAATGGTTTAAAAGTTTCACCCCAAACCTTTAAACATTTACAAAGATCTTTAATTTACAGCATGTATTTCATATGGCAGAAAGCTGCTCCTTACAGCCTACCCAGTCAGTTTGAGAAGGTAGGAGGGCTGTAAGCCATGTCTGCTTGAGACAGTTATTCATCTTTCTGTATGGAATGAGAGTTGTCTAACGAGTCATGCACTGATGAACATAAAGAGGTAAAGAATGCTGGAGCACAAATAATGCTGTGCTGCTTGGCACCCAGCCTGGCTTTTATGGGTTTCTGTAAATTAACAGTCACATTTCTGGGTGAGGTTTTAATCTTTCCCTGGACTCTTGATAGAAAGTGATTTATTTTCTTTCTTCTTACCTGAAAAAGGTAATGTTCAGGGCAGCATTCTATTCATATGCATGTGAGAGTAGGAACAAAAAAAAGCACTGCTTACCTAGAGAGACGAAAGGTGGTTTATTTGGTGAGCCACATTTTCAATAACACTTCATGTTATATAAAGCTGATGTAGTAAGTGAATCCAGAAAGTTGGCGGTCTTTGTATGATTCTTTTGCTCAGCAAAGTTAAACAGGGAAATGTACATTTCTGAGCATTACACCATGAAAAACCACTAAAAAGTCATTCAAAAGTCTGAAAGTTGGGTCAGTGCTGCATGGGAACAAAAGGTTCCAAAACACAATGTAAAACATTTTCAAACAAAAACTGAATGGTTGCACAAAGTTCTCTTAATTCAAGATTATGAACAGATCCTTGGCGAAAGCCTTTGTTTTGCTTCTGAAAGGAGAAGGTTAATTGCAAGATTACAATTCGTGTGTTGGATGCTTGTGGTCATTCCTGTTTTCACCCATCAAACTGTTCAGGTTGGAGAGAAAACTGGTTAGCAGATATTACAGAAATGCAAGTATCTGAAGGTCATAGGTTTCAAGGTGGCTATTTGATCACAAAGGTGACTTCAGCTACCAGTTTGCCCATTGTAGCTGTTACTTCTAGTAACACTGTAGTCTCTTTGGTTTCAGCAGGTCCTTAATTTTTACTGCTCTCAGCCTGGCAGAGCTTAGTGATCCACTTTGTGCTGCTGATGTAGTATAAAAACCAAATCCAAACACAGGACTGGAAGCTCTGGGTCCCTTTGTTCCTAGCTGAAGACACTAACAATCCAACCAGCCCCACCCTGCTTTTTCTTTGTCTGTTTGGCTTCTTCGCCTGACTGCAAGTAGCATAGCCTCAAGAGATGGGTAGAGCCAAGCATTTCTGGACCCAGAATATCCTACAGCCTGGCGATTAGGGTTGTTTTCTGTGGTGGACAAGAAGAGGATTAACCCCCCTGCTCAAGCCACGTAGAGACGAGAAGCCATTCTCGTGCTTTGTAGTCAAATACTCTGATTTTGACATTAGGTAAAAGACTGGTCTGCAGGGTAGGTGGTGCTCTACTTCTGGCTGCATCTTTTAGTCCAGTGATAATGGCCAGGCATCCTCCATGACTTCATGAAGTACGGATGTGCAAGGTCTTCAGGATTCATCAGTGAAGGGCAGAGCTGCAAGGACAAAAGAGATGGCCACTGCATGCATCCATGCTTTTGCTTCTCAGTTTGTTTTTTTTTTTTTTTTTTTGAAAAAGAGTCCCAGAAGAGGAGATGTAGCTGGAATAGATCATTTCAGATCTGTGACAGATACATAGAGGCAAAATAGTTGGCTGAGCTTATGTTGGATTATAAGATGCTGTCAAATTTTGTCTATTTGTGACATTTCACTTAACTGGTAAGAAATTTCTCAAAGAAAGGGTAGATTTCTTCTACAGAAGAAATGAACATGTAGCTCATGTTCAGCATGTTCACTTTTCCTTTCCTGAAGCTTCATGAATTACTGTCCCCGGAACTAAAGTTTTCCTGAGGAAGAACTTTCTCAGGGACAGGTCCTAAACTGAAGACCTAAGATCTTCTCACACATCCCCTCCACTTCTGTCAAATATGAGAAGACTTGCTTTGTAGTTTTTTGTCTACTAATAAAACAAAAAATACAGTCTACTTTAAAACAAAAGAAAACTGTAGCAAACTAGCATACTTCCTTTTCTCTCTGGAAAGAATGTAGTGTCAGAAAACCCATAGAATGGCCCTTGATGTGGCAGTGGAAGACACTGAATAAGTGCAGTGCTGAGGGTAGCCATTCTCAGGAGCAGTTTATTGGCTTTGCAGTGAGACCAGTTTAGCTGATGCAGTTAAACATGCTGTGGTTGAATTCACTGTAGTGGCATTGTGCAGGTGAGACTTATACATCAAACAGGGCAAAGGGTCTGCAGCTTCCAGAGGAGCATATTCACCTGCCCTGCACCAGGAGAAAGAGCCAGGAGCTCTGCCAGTCCTGCCCTTTCTTCAAGCAGAAGGACTTTGTTCGGAATAGCTCAAATCCTCACCTTTGCAGCAAATATGCACGGAGAAATTAGCCACAGAACAGAGAGAGCAATGGCAGTGACTGAAAGTGTGTTGGGTTGATAGGGTGAAGCTGAACCAGACTCAGAACAGGTGACATAATTTAATTTAAAAAAGAAAAATCTTTCACAGTATGAGCAGGTCTTCTTAAACTCTGAAAAACTTAATTAAAGGCAGTATATTTGTTCTGACAAAATCTTTTTATTACACTTGCCGCTAGCTGCACGGGGGGGAACTGGTGACTCACCAGGTTGTGATTCAGAAGAGCAACTCTAATTTCCCTGCCCTTTCCCTCTGCAGTTTGTGTGTACTGTGATTGCCATCCTCCTGCATTATTTCTACATGAGCACCTTCGCGTGGATGTTTGTGGAGCAGCTCCACATCTACCGGATGCTGACTGAAGTGAGGAACATCAACTTCGGGCACATGCGGTTCTACTACGTTGTTGGCTGGGGCATTCCTGCCATCATAACAGGTACCCTCAACCACCCCAAAAAAGCTTCGTTTCCCTGCCATCTTCACTGGGCAGGTTCAGGGAAGTTACCCCATCCCAGATAGCAATGGGTGTTTTCCTGATCCAGGGCAGCACCAAGCCACATCTAGCAGAAGTCAGCCCAAATTTGGCAGGTCTGTGTACCAAATGTCTGTCGCCCCGGCTGAAGTGATATTGATGGTTGTACAGGAACAGAAACACACATTAAATCAGGAATTGATAACATTGCTTGGGAATAACAGTACTTTCATTTCAACAACTTTGCCAGTAGCTTTCATGCATTTTCCTTCCTTGTGCTGGTACCTCCAGATATGGACACACGGTCTCTGAGAGAAGTAACTGCAATGGCTTCAGAAGCAATGCTGCCCACAGGATATTACTGCCCTTCACTGGACATTTCCACTGCCTACCCTCAAGCAGCAGTAAATACTTCCTGAAGGGAATTTCAGCAGCTCTGTTTTATTTGGCATAAAACCAAGCTGGGAATACTCAAGCTGCCTTTTACTAAATTCCAGATACAAAGGCTGTAACTTCCAGTTGAGGAAAAGTAATGAAAAGCTGGAGGCAGTAATCTTTTAAACCGATCCAGAGTGATCCACAGGAGCACATCCATCTCCGCCCTCACCATGCCTATTTTTGCCATCAGACATTTCCAGTGCTACCCTAAGCACATGGCACTGTGTTAATTCAGGCAGACAGCTCCTCAGGAACTGTGCTTCACAGAACAGTTGGAGTGGAGTTTTTTGGTTCAACTGTTTCAGCATGTATCTGTTTCTGTATGGGAAATCAGATCATAGGCAGGCAGTTAACTTTTATCCAATTTGTGTTCTTTTTACAGGTAATAACATACTGTCAGCAATGGCAGAGGTTTAGATATCTCTGAGATCAAACAAATAGCTATCACTCATGTACACTTGCAAAAATATTATGGAACAAGTTAGATTTAAAAATACATACTTGTTCCTTTTTTCTGTGTGTTTTAAGAAGGTGTAATACCAAAACACAGCATAGGCTGGTAAAGGTTAATTCTCTCTTCAGGGAGCTGGTAAGTTTTTCCCTATCTCTTTGTGCCTAAGTAATTTCTACTTCTATCAATTTATAGTGGAAAGCACAGCCCAGAAGGCTCTGCCACTTTAGATGTACCCCAGACATTTTAAATATAAATTGTCCTTGAACTTCTGAAACATTTCAGACCTATGTGACTTTTATCAGTACATACAGGACTACCACAGTATTTTATGAACACTGAGTTTGTTTTTTATATTTGGCAGCATCATTTCTGGCAGAAAAGAAGTATCATTAAATTAAAAAATCTAATTACATTTCAGAACTCATTATCTTTAGAAGAATTTTGTTAGAATGAGTTTCTGCTTCAGGTTTACTTTCTCTCCTAAAATTTAAATTAATTCAGACCTTCTCAACAGCAGTATTGTGCAATCTAAATATCACAAGCATACCATTTTTACATTTTTCTACTTAGATATTGCTCTCTGTGATATGGAACTATTTTGCACTTTTAAAACTTTCCAGGTTGTGTCCTTCAATTTAATCTCTGAATCTACTGAACTTGCAGTTCTGTTTAAATGAAAAGTCAGATCCCTATTACTGAGAAAGTCAGGGGATTTTGTGAAATGAAGGATAAAGAAAACGAAGTCTTCAGTTTGCCCTTCCAGGCTTATAAATCATCTGAAGAGAAAATTGTTTCATCATAAATATACACAATGTAGGATTCCTTGCTTCTCGATAACTTGTTACTGTACATATTTTAAATAAGCTTCTTTATAAATTTTAATTTCTAAACAGTAAAAAGGTTCCAGCTTCATAATATGAATCTTAAACATTATTTAAATTGCTTTATGAGAGAAGGATTGTTTATTTTTCTTAGTAGTGGTATAGTCTAGATATGGGAAGAAATTTTAGTCTTGGGACATGCAGAGGACTTATTTATTTTAAAGATAAATACCATTTCTTCTTCATCATAACTATCCTGAGAGGAAAGAAAAATACCAAATCTACAGTAGCAGTGGTTTTTTGTATATTATTTTTTCTACTTTCTATGCTCAAACTGATATTTATTTCAAGTTGGACATAGTGGTCCTAAGGCATCTGTGATGGGACCAGGCTACTTGCAAAAGGGAACCTTGACCTTTAGAGGGGGATAAAACTTAGTAAAATGTTTACAGAGGAACTCTCCAACCAGGAAGAACCACATTTAATCACAGCAAAGAAATGCAAATTGCCAGGAGTAAGAGTAGGATAGAAGTTGGAAGAAGGCTTACAGCCATCAAAAGAGTGTGGGTCTGGAATAGTCCTCCATTGGGAGTGATAGTGGAACATTTTAAATTTGCCTTAATCTTGCTGATTTTAAAGTGTAGTTTGATCCATCTTGGAGAGGGATTTTATGACTTCCTTGCCTCAGGAGCAAAGGGCTGGATTTGGCACCCAGCAAGACCCCCCCAGTCCTGCCTGTCTCCGTGGCAGCACCCTGACTGCTTGACATATGTGTGCAGTAACAGCTTTGCCATGGAGACTGCAGTGCTTGTGTTAAAACAGGTTCTTACGCAGCCCTAAACCCAAAATCGCCCAGAAACTGGCACTTTTCAAATCCTAAGCTAAGCAATGAGTCAGGAAAGAGTTGAGGCTGCCCCACAGCTGCCTGAGTCACACATGGTTGCTGAGCCCTCGGGAGTCAGAAGGGTCAAAACGTGCCCCTCCTGCAGCCCTTGGCACACTCCTGGGATGGGTGCTGGTCCCCACAGGACTCTTGGCCACCGAACCAGCCCCAGTTCCTGCAAACGTCAGCAAGGTATCACTCAGCCTGCACACTCAGTTTGCTAAGGGCAGCCAGGCTGCAGCATTTAATTGATGTGCCAAAATATTTCTTGGTATTACATTGCGTTGGCTTCATTCTGCCTTTGAGTAAAGTGTTATTTCACATGCTGGTTACTGCAGCAATATTTGAACCATGTACCTGAAGACTGCAATTTGCCCCATTTGTTTCATGGAGAACTTTAGGGTAGGATTTTGAGAGTGAAAAAATTTTGCTGCCTGCCAATTACTCATACAGCCAGAGTCCTATTAATGAGGAAATCCAGTCCTGGGAAACAGACTGTATCCATAGAATTACATCTGTATAAAATACTTTATGGTCCTTTAATCATTTATGGCTAATTCTTTCTGGATGGTAACTGCTGAAGGGGGTGGTGGAAGAGCCAATGGGAGCAGGGAGGGAGACTAGTCCTATCTCATTCCACATTTCAGTGAAAACAGATCCAATATCCACTGCTCTGCCAAATAGCCAGTTTAGTTTTCATAGACCGTAGGCCTGTACCAGATGTGAATATTGGCTGTGGGCCAGTTCTAATCAGCAAAAGTGAAATGCAGCTACCTTTCCCTTCCTCTGTGTCTTTTCATCAAAGCACGCAGGCTTCAATTCCAAAAAAGATGGCTGTTAATGCACATGAACCCTCCTTGCAGAGAGCAGCTCTGCCGTCAGCCCTGGCCGCCTCTGGAGACAGGACATACGCTCGTCGCAGGAGGTGTCCCCATGCCCAGACAACGTGCTGCAGCCACCTGCCATCTGTCACTGGCCTCAGGCCTCACAGGGATCAGGTTCTGTGTCTTGAAGAGGGAAGATCTCTGCAGACAGGGTACACCTGTCTCAAAGGGGGGAAAGGATCTTTGCACAGGAATTAGCAGGGTTCAGTAAAAGAGCTTTAAACTAGGTTTGAAGGGGGAAAGGGATAAAACCAGGCTCACTAGAGGCAACCTGAGGGCAGAATGGCAGTGTTTGTGGGACAGTGTGCTAGCAAGGTCCTTCTGTCTGCCATCTCGGTGGAGGCAGGGGTTGGAGATCCATGTGGCAGCAAAGATGCAGGTGTTTCTGGGTTAGAAACCATGGGAACAGTTATCTGTGTTAGGGGGTGTTGATGATAAGTGTTTATGGGCAAGAATCATCAGGAAGGACAAGAAGGCAAATACCACAGTGAGAGTCTGTTATAGACCATCCAACCAGGATGAAGAGGCAGAGGAAATATTCTATAAGCAGCTGGGAGAAGTCTCACCATCACTAGTCCTAGTTCTTGTGGGAGACTTCAACTTAACAGGTGTCTGCTGGGAATACAACTCAGCAGAAGAAAGAGTCCAGGAGGTTCCTGGAGTGTGTGGAAGAGAACTTCCTGATGCGTCTGATGAGTGAGCCAGCAAAGGAAGATGCTCTGCTGGACCTGTTCATTGAACAGAGAAGGACTGGTGGGTGATGTGATGGCTGGAGATTGTCTTGGACACAGTGATACAAAATGATAGTTTTCAGTCCTGTTAGAAGGTGGTGATTCAGCAGAACTTCCACCTTGGACTTCCAGAGGGCTGACTTTCTCTTGGGAGGCAGTCATGAAGGGCAAAGGAGTCCAGGATGGCTGAACATTCCTCAAACAGGAAATCTGAAAGGCACAGGAGCAGGCCATCCCCACGTGGCAAAAGACAAACCAATGGGAAGACCAGGCTGGCTGAACAGGGAGCTATTGCTGGAACCCAGGGAAAAATGGAGGAAAAGGCAGGCAACTCAGGAGGACTAAAAGGATGTTCTGATCATCCCCCTGTACTCGGCACTGGTGAAGTCACACTGCAAATCAGTTCAGTTTTGGGCCCCTCACTACAAGGAAGACATTGAGGTGCTGGAGAGTGTCCAGAGAAGGACAATGAAGCTTATGAATGGTCTAGAGCATAAGTCTGATGAGGAGCAGCTGAGGGAGCTGGGGGTGTTTAGCCTGGAGAAAAAAGGTCTCAGGGGACACCTTATCTGGAAGGTCTTTTCCAACCTAAACAATTCTATGGTTGTATGATTTTGCAGGTTAAAGGCAGCAATCCCAGTCCATCACCATATGGGCGAGGTATAGGTCACCAAGTCAGACAGCACTGTAAATCAGCAGGTGAATGTTGGGCTCAGAGAGTCCCTTGGAATTGGCCAGGTTTTAAAAAATAAAATAATAAAAGGTGTGTTTTTAACTCAATTGCCTTGGGGCATTAACTCCATTTCAGACCGCGCTGAAAGCAAGGTGAGGTACCTGGGATGGCAATTCAAAATGAATCCCACCTGACCTCAAGCACTTAACTCCCATAAGTTTCCAGATTCCTTTGTCTCTGATGTTATTTTAGCGACAGCAAGTTAAGAATGCACTTTTTTTTTTTTGTAACATAGACATCTCCTCAGTTATGATTCATGTCATTCTGCTGCACAGGCTTATTGAAATTCCTCAACATGTCACTCACCCTCAAGGCTCACACTGTGTGAGAATGACTATAAAACTGTGCTGAAACAGAATTAATTTGGAACTTGCATTTGTTGTAGTTTTTATGTAGCTGAACTTTGTTCTAGTTGGCAAAACTCAGAGTACTGTTTGATATGAAGTGACCAGCATAAAGCTTTTTGATTTACAAAAGTTTTGTTTTAATATTTGCTTTGATTTTGCCTTCACAGTCTTTCCTGTAGAATAAATTTTCCCATGATAATTTTGCTTATTTGAAGATACATTTATAGGCAGCACTTTTCTGATTTACTTTTTCTCCATTTTGTGACACAGGGCTTGCTGTTGGTCTGGATCCACAAGGCTATGGGAATCCTGATTTCTGCTGGCTGTCTGTTCATGACACCCTGATCTGGAGTTTCGCTGGGCCCATCGTCATGGTTGTTGTTGTAAGTAGGGGGAGTTGGCAGCAAGAGCTGTCTCTTCTTTACTGCAACCTTTTCTCATATGTTTTGTCAAACAGTAGTCATGCAAAGCAAATGTGTTCTTTACATTTGAAGCAAATGTACTTGAGTTTGCATCTTTTGCTTAAATAGACAAGACATGACTTAAGCTTCTTGAAATCAGAGGGCTGCTTGCCAGTACAAAGATTGCTTGTGGAGCAATGGCTGTATGGCCAGAAACCTATTTCCCAATTGCTTTGTTCCATTTTTGAAGGGTTGGTCTTTGAGCCTATTAAACAAATCAACAAAATGAGTCATTACAAGTCACTTCATCCTGTAGTCCTAAAGGAATATTAAATATTTCCACTTTCAGGAATTCAAAAGAATGGACTGGTGTTTAACTTCTCCCTTAGAGCTTCTCCCTCAAAGTAACACCAGAAGATAAATATTCATGGTTTGACTCTTATCTTGAATGCCAAATGCAGTTCTGGTCTCCTCATCTCAAAAAGTATGAAGTAGACCTAGAAGCAGTGTAGGTTATGGTCAGGAGTCATCAGAGACATGGGACACTGGAGGCTCCCACTGGAGGACAAACACGTGGACTAGGAGTCTTAAGCCTAGAGAAGAGAAAGCTGCAGAGAAGGGAGAAGGAGGAGCCTGTGTGTTGGTCTGGAGAAAATGGCTATGGATCAAACAGATCAATGTCTTTTCCAACACAAGCACTAGCAGGAGGCAGCAGATCCTGAAGAAACAGAACAAGCTGCATCATTTCTCCACAGCATGTTAAGTTAGAAACTCCTAGAAACAGGACAGTGGCAGTGGTAAAGCTCTGCACAGTTTTGGAAAGTGAATGGTGAGATAAATTCTCAATATTAATATTCACTATGAGTGATTAAGTGTAAATGCACCACCAACCTAGTACATCCCAGATGACTGGAAATGCGTGGAGACTGAAGGTTTATTCAGAGTAATTATCACTGTATGCTCTGCTGGAAAATATTCCTAAATTCTGCTTTGACCAAACTGAAAGAAGGTGCTGCGCTGAGGTGGACACTGGTTTGGACAAGGACAGCCATTCTTGAGTTTTTATCTTTCACTCAAAAATCTTTGCATAGGGTTGTCTGATTGAGTTTCATCCAGATAAGTCCCAGGATGTCCTTGACTTATGTTGCCTTGAAACAAGGTGAGTCTTGGAATTTAGAGACCTATAAGTTGAAGGAAAAATATTATTGGCACCACAAACTGTTTTAGGATAAAAATTGCATTGTCATTGAAAATAGAGGTGTAACAAATGTACACAAAGAATCCATGCTATTATTTCAATTTCCCTTTCAGATAAACACTGTCATCTTTATACTAGCAATGAAAGCATCATGCAGACGAAGGCAACGCTCATTTGAGAAAACAGGAGTCATGTAAGTTTGAATTCAAAAACCTGTAGAAGTTCTGGCCAGAAATAATAAAAGACAGAATTGCCTAAAAGCAAGTTTTGGAGCAGGAAATAAAAAAGTTTTTTGGAGGAGAGTGTTGGTAAAGGCAATTGGAGCTCCTTCACCCTACCCACTCCTGGGGTTCCCTTGGAGGTCCTGTAAAACCTCCACCATGGTGCTCTGCACCACCAAGTGTAGGCAGGAGAATGGAGAAGGGAAAGATCTAGCCTCCAAATGGTATCATTGCAGTGTTTCCAGATCTTTCATTATACTCTCTACTGCACAGTCCCTTCACTTCTGCCTATGGCATGCCCAGCTGGACATAAATCAGGCTCTCCCTGTGCTTGCCCAAGGCTCAGAAAAGCCTCCCCTCTCAAGTGCCTGGGTTACCAGCTGTGTCATGGCAGAGTCCCAATGACATTTCCGAGCTGAGGGCCAGCCTCCCTGCATCCCACGCTCCATGGCATCAGCAGCGTCACAAGCTGCAACCTGCCAGCTTCCTGAGCTGTTGTGGCAGCCTGTTCTCATTAACATCTGTTTTGCCCAAAGCTCAGGACTTACCTGTGAACTCAAATGTGATTAGCTCGTGGCAAGACAGCCCCTTGGGTTTTTTTTCCAAAGAGGTATCTGTATGAGATTTCAAATGGCTGCTTCTCTTTTTTTTTTCCAGCTCTGGCTGTAGGGTGCTGTGTACACACTGGCATGGCTTTTCCAGCCCTGGTGTCCCTAGAGCTGTAGACTTGGTGGTTCTCTGAACCCTAACCCTAACACTAAACTTAATGAAAACTAGAATCTGAGGGTGAGCTCCCAGCAACATAGGTGGCCCAGTTAATAAAAGTGTGGAAGGAGCAATGTTGGTGCAGTGCCGTGCTCCCCTTGGCATGCCCTTTCCAGCCCCAGTTTCCATGCTGCTGTCAGCTTTGTGGTACTCTGAACCCTTACCCTGATCCCAATAACATCCAGGGGTTGAGGATGAGGTCCAAATCTCCCTAAACCAAGGAGTATAATTGCTACCTAGTGGCAGCAATTTTACTCATAATATAAAACTTTTGCCACTACCTTTGTTTCTGTCTTTTGAAAGTGTCTGTGGAAATTGTATTTTTAAGCAAACAAATATTCCCTGAGTGCCCTTGATCCAAAACCTTGGGTAGTAATGTTGGGAAGGAATGTGAGAGTGAAGTTGACAAACTGCAATGAGATGGACATGGCCATTTATAGCCCAGATGTGTTCCTCAGAGTCATCAAGGCTGAACAGGGCTGAACAGTCATCAGGGCTTGGAAAAGTCAGATTTGTTTGAAGAAAGTCTTGGAAACAACCTTGGAAAGAAATCACTTTTTTAACATGAATATGCTAAGCTGTGGAGTATTGCTGTGAGAGGGGTGGACACTGGGAGCTGGTGAACACTGTCCTAATTTCCCAAAGGACTTTTCCAGCTGCCGAGTAGTTTGGCACATAGCACCATCCACGGGGAGAAGCTGGGCTGTTCTCCTGTGTCCCAGCACACTGCAAATGTCCCTGTGTGTTTGCTTTCCAGCTCTGTGCTGAGGACAGCCTTCCTGCTGCTGCTGCTCGTCAGCGCCACGTGGCTCCTGGGGCTCATGGCGGTCAACAGCGACGTCATGACCTTTCACTATCTCTTTGCCATTTTCAGCTGCCTGCAGGTAAGCTGGATGCCATCCTCTCTGTGGCAGACCTTGGTGAGCACACCGCCACACCCAGACCTCCAAAAACCTGCTCAATATGAGCTAACTTAAGAAAATCAGAGATCTCAAGTGCAATTTTGGCTTTCTTTTCTCAAAGAGAGGGTTCTTTTCACCAAAACTGTAATTTGAAGTCATTAATCTCTCACTTTTAGTCATTCTAAAGGTAAGTGCACTACTGTAGTAACCTGTGACAGTAGGCAGTTACACCTCTGTCTTTCTAGAGACAAGGTCTTTGTTACTTGTGTTCTGTGTGCTCATTGTTAATTCATTCTGCTGCTACCACAAATGAGAGACTGTTATATTTCATCCAGAGTCGATAGCTCCAAGTTCAAGGCTTTCACAAATTAAGTTACTGTTTAAAGAAATGAGACAAATAATGATTTTCAAACACAATGCAAGTTCTATTAGGGTTTTCCTGGGTTACCTATCCCAGTTTACACAATTGTTGATTAAATATGCAGAAAATAGTTATTTGTAGGAGACCTGGCATGGAAGTAGTCACAGAGCTTCATGTTGGTCACAATTTGAATGTGACCAAGAATGGCAGTAACTGTCCTAGCAGGTGCCTGCAGTATTAAAACAGCTACTGTAGGACACTCTTTCAGCTGCAGCACAACAGCCACAACTTGCAGCCACAGAGAAAACAAAGTCTGATGGGTCTCCTTTGGAGATGGCTGTCAGTGCCCTGGAAGCACAGCAGATAGACTAGTCTGGAGCAAGGTTATTTTGCCAATGCAACTGGTGTGCTCTGAAATAAATGCACCTACTCTGACTGTAAAACCAGGCTTTCACAAATATAAAATAAAATTAAATTAAACATAAACCTGATGAGAGGGACGAAGGTCAGCAGCCAAAATTCTCCAAACCTGCCCAGGGAGGCACAGTGGTATGTGGCATTTCACATCACTGCCTTCTTTGAACTTGTATTTTTAAAGAGACATTTATGTGAATTTTATTAATGAATAATCCCAAAGTGCTAGTGCCAGCTAAGATCACATTTGATTGAATGTTTAGAAAGTGAGCTTGAAGTTTAAAGTTACTCTAAGTCAATTGCTTTGGCTGAAATCATGAAATTCAGGCTTCTTATGATGTTGGTACAGCTGCAACTTCATGAGTATTGGCTTTTCTATCCTGTATGTCCAACCAAAGTTGATAACAATTTGGCAGCTGCATTAATTCCCTCAGAGCAAATACATCTGAAGGCACGCACGTGTGTGTGCCCTGCCCCCAGCACAAGCTGTTAATGTGTGTTCCTGGCAGCCAGCAGCTGCCCAGCCCTGGGGACTTCACTGATTTTCCCACCAGAGGTATTGCTTAACCAAGGAACTTAGGTGACAAAAGTTGGGACCTCTCTGCCCCCAGTACCTCTTCATATCTCACAAGGCTTTCTAAAATTCTCTTAGACACAGTATTAAGGGCTCCTTTCACAGAAGTTGCCCATTTGCAGAGGCTGTCGCTAATGGCTGTGATATTTTTCATGTGCTGCTATTGATTTTTTCTCATCATCTGTGTAAAAGGTCTAAAATCCCAAATTCTAAAATTTCTGCAGTGTTTTCTAGAAGGACATTGAGGTTCCCTTTGGATTTCTTCCCAAATCAAGCTGTGCTCTGTAAATTCTGGAGAAACACATCTTTGTGTATATTTTCCAAGGCCTTTAATGCACATTTGAACTTTGAAGCAAATTATGAAGAAGTGCTAGGAGATCAGTCAATGCCATTTCAGTCAAAGAAAGAAAATAGTTATTGCTTTTGAAATACACTGTCATGGACTACAAACTAGAATTTAGCGGTTGTTTCAAAATGGGTGTTCTCTAATATTCATATTTGCAATGTGGTAGTAGTGAATCATTTGCCTTTATTCTTCCTCTCTCTAAAATTATCCAGGGGCTGTTCATTTTCTTCTTCCATTGTGTATTTAACAAAGAAGTCAGAAAGCACTTGAAGAACACTTTAACTGGAAAGAAACCTCTTCCAGATGATTCCACTGCAACAAGAGCTACATTATTAACTGTAAGAAAAAAGCACTGGGAGAAAAAACATCCTCTTGCTGGTAGAAGTTACCTAAAATAAACTTATAGGTTGCTTGTCTGTAATTAAGTGAACCGAATAGTGACTTGTACAAAGATTACTGATGGCCTCTTAAAAGTTTTGATTATTATTTTAATTTAAACTTTTGAGAGAAAATAATTATTTTCCCTGGCATCAAAACCCATTTGGTTCTTTGAAACTTAATACATTTGTGGGTAACGTGAGCTTCTGGAAGGACCATTCACTAATGCTTGATGTCTTTTCTTCCCTCTCAGCGATCTCTGAACTGTAACAACACGTATATAGAAGAGCCAAACATGTATCGCACAACTATGGGGGAATCCACTGTCTCCCTAGAGAGCACCGTCAGGTCAGCCAAGAGCCACAATAGCTACCTT
Organism: Daphoenositta chrysoptera; assembly: GCA_013397915.1. Classification (NCBI taxonomy): domain Eukaryota; kingdom Metazoa; phylum Chordata; class Aves; order Passeriformes; genus Daphoenositta; species Daphoenositta chrysoptera. Next base: position 408,281 of record VZRO01003614.1, on the reverse strand, counting down.
GCTTATATTCTCAGGTAATCTGGTGGCAGGTGCATGGCTTTCAGGTGCTTGCCTTTCCCTTTTTTATTGCTCTTGTGGAAACCAGAAATCGGGTTCAGATGCTACTTGGTTTATGTCTTAACAGTTCTGTTTTGTGTGGCTGTCGTTTTCTTTGGTGCATTTTCTGTTGCATGTGTCTTTGGGGCAGGGCTCCAGCAGTGCAGAGGTTAACCTAAGAGTGAGGTTGCCTGTATGGGCTATGCTGCTTGCCTGTTACATTTCAGATGTGTCTCAAGGAGCACAGTTTAGCTCATTAGCTTTAGGGTTTTTCAGAGTGTGATTCATGTGGCAGAAGGCAGATAGCTACATCAGGATAACCTCTGTCTTGCTGTAAAGAGACCACTGGGCAGTCAAGCACTGCTGGCTGGCACTGCCTGCAGCTGTCTGCATGTCTGCCTTGTTGTTAAGAACAGTCAAGTGACCAAGAAAGTTGTCCTCTGTTTTTCTTCTCAAAGGGATGAGGCTGCTCATAAACTCAGTGGATCCTCAAGTCAAGCAAGGGCTGGTCAGACCGAAGCAGATTCCTCCATTTTTCATAGGAATCCATCCAAATCCAATGGTAAGAATAATTTCTAAATGCTTTGACCCATTTGTGCACCTTCTCCTTCTCAGCACTTTCTTCGAAGTCTTCTGTAACAGGAAGAATAATTAGAATAATTAGATGTTCTCACTCTCATGATGCCGTTGGCATAACAAGCTATGCAATGGCTGCCTTACAAGGAAATCCTGGAATGGAAATATCATGTATCTGCTGCTTGTGATGGTTTAATTTTTATCTGATGCTGTCCCAGCTGTTGATAGTTTATAGAGTTCCCTTTCTTTCTCACAAATAATGTACTGTTGCTCCTGATTTTTAGTTGGAGAAATTTTAATGTTTGACACCTTGAGGCAATATTCTCCTTTACTGGTCTGTGGTTTGTACAAAAAATGAGAAGTGCCTCTTGACTAATTTCCTTTTATTTTGGGCTTGACATTCCGTTTTGTTGCCTTGTAGCAGTTTTTAAGTTAAGTGCATTTCAGATTCTCAGCATGACTAGAAATCTTGTTTTCCCTGTGTGTTGTGTTCATTGAGATCCAACAGAGTTACTGTTCTGCATGTTAAATAGGGAGAAATGCGTTCCCACTCTATTCTGCACATCCTGAACACGTAAAAGGTCCTGCCCACTAGCTGAGCTGAGTGGCTGTGCTTCCCAGTGGTTTTGCTGCAGTCCTTCTGCATTTATCCTACATACACTTACAGATGGAAGAGCTCACCCCTGGCACGGCCTGAACCAGAGGCCTGCCTTTCCTTCCTCCTTGTGCATTTGCCAGACAGATCTGTTCCACTCGTATTTGCACTTCCATCACTGTGTCTCCCCTGCCCACCTCTGCAGAGCACGATTCAGACTCTGACAGCGAGCTGTCCCTCGATGAGCACAGCAGTTCTTACGCCTCCTCCCACTCATCGGACAGCGAGGAAGATGGACTCGAGACGGAGAAGAAGTGGAACACATCTACTTCCAAAAACAATGAACGTGGCCCACTCCACAGCACACCCAAAGGTACTCCCAGTGCGAGGGGAGGGCAGTGGTGCTCTAAAATAGCTTTGGATTAGATGGGATAAATTTGCCACACCATCATGCGACTGAGGCAGCATCTCTCCCTCTGTGCCTTGCTTCTGTAGAGATCCTTGTTTCCAGCTTCAAGACCTTTCTTCTTCCAAAGGCTTGTTCACAGGGGTGACTGAGTACTGAATGCTGAACACCCTAAAGCAGAGTGAGCTTTGCAGGCAGGTCCCCAAAGCGCTTGGACATGGCATTACCAAGCCAGCCATATCTCATAGGAAGAAGAGGAGAAAGAAGCCACTTGTTTTGGGGGCAGGGGGGTGAAATGTCTGCCTCTCCACACACAATAAAGGCATGTATATCCAGTGGTGTTGGGGACATCCTGGACCTACAGAGTTGGAAATCATTGACCATTAATATAATTTCTGTGTGGCAGGGTGCAGGCATTTCTAAACGTAGTGATCCTGTCCTAATGAAAGGCAACTTTGAATGACAAACATCCAGGCTGTGTGCTGAGGCTCTTCACAGATACAGCACAGGGTGCCTTGGCTACCCTCAGCCTTCAGAAACCAACCTCCCCAAGGAAGGATCTGTGACCCTGGAGAGCTGAGAAGGCAGGTTTGGCTCACATTTCTCCATAATGGAGCTGCCAACCTTGCTCTGGGAAGGGTTGGACACTGTGTCATCCTACCAGGTGATTTTTTGGGGGTTTAATGAGGGCAGTGCAGTCCATCAAGGACCAACTGAAGGATTGCTCTGGCTTGACACACAGCTCCTCTCCATCCACAGAGGCCAGGCAGTGGTTGAGAGAGCATACCAAAAGTGTTTTTTGAGCTAGTGTTTTTTTGCATTGCAGTTGATACCCTTCCCAATCATGTGAAACCCTATTGGCCCACAGAGTGCGTATCAGCCAGCGATGGCGAGGACCCCAGCAGGAAACAAAAACTCAAGGTAGAGACCAAGGTCAACGTAGAGCTTCACAGGGAAAACCAGGTGAACCACAGCAATGAAGCACCCCAGGACAAGGAGAACGAAGGGCAGCAGAAGGAGAACAGACCTCTGGCCCACCAGAATAACCAGCAGCCGGAGCAGAGGAAAGGTAGCACAGCCAACCCAGCCTCACAGTTGGATTGGGAGACCGGAGGGTTAATGAGCATTAATTAGTTTGAAAGATAGCTCTGTCAGGGAGGAACACTTTCCAAATGGCTCCAACCTGTGTAGCCAGATACACCATGGGAAGCCAATGGGTAGTTACTGAAATCTTATCTTTTGGTTATGAAATAAAGCGTCAAACTAGAAGTCTTAGTAAGAAATAGAGAATGTAACATCCTGCATGTGCTCAGCTTGATAAATGAAATTATTGATACACTTAAAAATTGTTATTATTCCCTCTTTTATTTATTAGGCATCTTAAAAAATAAAGTTACCTACCCTCCCCCACTGGTGGATAAGAATATGAAGAATCGTTTGCGGGAAAAGCTGTCGGATTACAATCAGAGCACAATCTCATCCAGGACTACTTCCCTAGGGACAAATGAGGGGGTCCGCTCTCCTTCGGACTTGGGGGTGACAGTAAAAAATGTTCGGAGGGAGCAGTCTCGAGACCAGCTCAATGGCATGGCCATGAACCTCCACGTGGGAACAGGACATGCTGACACCTCAGACTCAGAGTAAGTGCCACACTGGGATGCCCTGGCTGACCTCCTGTGGTCTCTCCCTTCACCTTCCAATCCCAGACTCACACATGAGCAAAAATTTCCTCTGGTGATTGCCCAGAGTCCTTCACCAGTAACTGTCTTGGATGGTTTGCCCATACCATGTCCCCAGGCCATGGTGTTTCAGTCATGAGAAGGCCAAAACAGCTATCACAGGCAAGGTGCTGGGACAGAGACCTGGTACTGGGTCACCCTGGTGTGCTCTGAACTGGCAGGCTGATGTGATACTGGCACACTTGGACAGGAGCAGCCTCTCTCTGCCCTGCCACCCTGCTGGGACTTGGATGGGGAAAGGCACAAGGCTGTGGGGAGCATGGTGTGAGTGTCCATCTCTCAGAGGGCAGAGGGAAACCATGGCTGAGGCAGGAGATCCTGAGGCTGGAGAGAAAACCAAGCTACCAATCCTAAATTGCCAGGCGTGTGATTCCCACCTGCTGCATGGCAATCAATGTGTGAATTTACCATTGTAAACTAAATTACGTATAAACAAAAGGCTGAGCAAGCTCTCAGCCAAAGGGAACTCTGAGAAACCTCATTACTCAGCATAATTGGGGCATTTCAAATTAAGAGAATTTAAGAGAGAATATGTAAAGTCTATGCAAGCATTTTATTCATGTAGTCTCATTTTTTTATTAACATGAATAGTAGTCTTACTCTTTCACCAAACTGAGAGAAAATTTCTCACCCAGCTTTAACTCTGGCACTGTCCCACCAGGCTTTAAATACACCTGTTGTCTGGGTGCACAGACCATTCCCAGCTCTCAATAAAAGCACATCCTTGGATTGCTGGGAGTTGGCTGATGAAATAGATCCTGGTTAGCCAGGAAACACGGATATTTTGAATAAGCCATAACTACTTGCTGCTACCAGGTAACACAGTCATTACTGGAGAATAACTCGCCAGCTTGTACTAAGCAACTGTGTTATCTCCGCACCTTGGCATAATGGAAAGCTCTGCTGTTGGCAGCAGATTTCAGTACTCTGTCTGAAACACCAGGCTTCTAACAGCTTGTAAGATCTGTATGTGAACCTTGCATCCTCAGCAAAGGAGCTAAATACAAGCCCTCTGTAGAACTTCCTATAAAGCATTTCTCTTGTGTACTACCTGGAACTGTTTCTCCCAGCTGGTCTTCCCCTCCAGGACAGCATCCCCCTTGCAAGCATTGGATTGGCAATGCAGGGTAACTTCACAGAGCATGAGCCCTTACTAAAAAGGATTAGGTGGGTTTGAGTGGATGGGTTTGCCTGTGCCTGTTTAACCCTAAGCCTGCATGATCACTTCTTCTCACTGACAGAGGCAGTAATGAAACTTCAATTTGAACCATCAGGAAACTGTGATCACCTCTGCACGGTTCTGACTCCTCGCCACGGCGTCGCCGCCTGCCCGCCTCGGACTTCATCAGAGAGGCCACAGGGTGAGGAGGATGAGGTGGGCACCGATTCCCACAGGGTTCCACGTTCTGGCAGACTCCTGACTGCTCCTGGTGCAGACACAGTGCCCGGCTGCAGTTGCAATAAGGGCGCTGTGTGGTACGCTCCTCCCGCAGGAACCCATGCTGAAAACATGGAAACAGGGATGCACTGGGATGGACAGACACACCTGGGCACGGTGCAGACAGTGCTGCAGGGCTTGCTTTGTACAGGGCAGAACCAAGGAAAAACACGTTATCCCAGTGGACCTGCAATAAGTCAATCCATCAGCCTGAAGACAAGCACTAGGACGTGTCTCTTGTGGAGTTGTGATGGCTGTAGTGTGAACCCTTGAGGTTGCTGGGCTCTAGGGAGGAATATCCCAACAAGTGTCCTTTGGTTTCTATGCCAGCATCTCTGTCCACCCCCCTATGGACACGTCGTCTTAAGAAAAAAAAAATCCTTTATATATATATAAAAAGTGTAGATACTTTTATATATTTTGTATGGTGTTGCTAAAGAAAAAATTCCTTTGTATATTTTACATTTATACTGATCTTCTTAATTTGATAATAGGAAATCAATTAAAAAGATGTTTTGATATTTTTTATATGAACATTGCACAATTTTACTTGAATTTGGCGTTTGATAAGTAACTGAGGTTTGCCTGGAAGACACCTTCAAACACAATGCAGTCTTCAAAGTAATACAGTAATACAGTAAATATTACATCAAAATCCATGACTATAATTTGTAAGTTTTGTTAACAGATTTTGGAACACTTTAAGGGCACAGTATGTTTTTCTCATAACCTCTTCTAAAACCCACATTTGGTTTTTTCATTTTTTGGTATTTTGATCTCTTCTCACAAGTGCATTGAAGTGTTCAGGAACTGAGCTTCAGGACTACACATATCTTTGTGTAAAGTTCCAACACAGTCCTTGTCTGGAAGACATCAAATCAGTATTTCCCTTACCAAGAACAAGAAAATAAGTGGTGTGATTGTATGGTAGGTTTTGACCTTGGTCAGGCTCTGCAACAAACCAGCACTCTGCATGTCCCAAGGAGAGGGCCCTCCTCCCATGGGGCAAGTTCTGCCTCAGGTGCAGTTTTTTGGGTTTTTTTTCCTCACTGGATTCAGCACATTGCTAATCAAAGCAGAAATACAAGACTTTAAAGATGTCCAGATTTCACTGCCCAGCTCTTTGACAAAAACCTGGCCTTCCTGGTGTTTCAAAAAGCACACGGAAGGCTTAAGGTTTCCTGTTTCCCACAAAATGTGCTGGTTTCACAAGCATTGGAAAGTTAAGCATGAGCTGTCTGCTGTCCTCGCCTTCCTGCAATGTTTACAAAAAGACAAAAAGTAAGATGTGAAAAAGTTTGCATCCAAGACTGTGAGGCAGAGCTCAGCCGGTGGCTCCCATGGTGGGAATCCGTGACTCCAAGGGTGACAATGGTGTGGCTGTGCCTGCTCTCTGCCAAAATGGCTTTCAAGACCTCCTTGCTCACCACAGCAGCCCTTTAGGGAAAATACTGGCAATTGTTTGTGCAAATGTGTGTGTGAAAGGGAAGGAACAGAAAATCAGGCTAAATAAAATGCAGGAGTTGAGGAAAAGACGAAAAACTGTATACTGCAATCTTGGTTTCATTATATTCCTATGCATTTTCAAAAGTATCAAGGAGGCCTTTGGAAGGGGAGAGGGAGGAAGGATGTTGTTCCTTTAAAAATTATGCAACATACTGTGTGACATTTTCTGACGGAAAAAAATTTTGAATGTTTTAAGGGTCTGGCACTTGGCTGTGTGCTCAGGCATTGTGTATAACCCATGCTAGTTGTTCTTACATCTGTGTATGTATATTTTGTCCCAGTGAGATGTAGGTAGTTCATATTTTGATCAGAATTGCAGAATTGCAGTAAATGAGGGTCAGTTGTATTAATGACAAAAAAATTAAAACCTATTTTTATGACTTTTTAAAAGCTTTATGGCAGATTAGACACTGGAAGTTTGTTTGGTTTTTTTAACAAATGTATATTTATTAATGTGCAGAACACTGGAATTGCAGCACAGATGAAAGGAGAATTTACAATAAATTAAGAAATTTTTTTGAACTTGTATTCTTCCTCTGGTGGTTTATTTTTAAGTGCAGATGCTGAGGGTCCAAATGGCATTTCTTGGAGTTTAGAAAGTTTGAGGAGCAGGAACATACGGGTGGGTACCTATCTCTCTCAGTGAGGCAGCAGAGGCTGTAAAGCACCAGCCAGGCAATGCACAGCCCCTTCCAGCCCAGGGCCCTGTGCTGGCACAGGGTGCCAGAACTGCATCGCATTTCGCTCCAAACCTGCGGCATTTCTCAGGCCTGGGAAATGGTCCCTGGAAGAGAAATGCCCTCTGCTAACCCGGAGCAAAGCAGATCACCAGGAAAGCACCAGATGTAGAAAAGGACATGTGAGAGCAGCTCGAGGGGAGTGGCAGCCAGCCCAGCCCAGGACAGCCTGCAGCAAGGGACAAGGACCTTCTCAGAGGGCCTGGGCTCCGTCCTTGGCTCTCCCAAGGCAGCTGAGGCCAAACCATGGCCCTGCTCACTCAGTCCTTTCCAGGCTGTTGTGCAAGTCCTCATTCAAGCATCTCACAAGGCACAGCAGTGACCTGCACATGCCCATCAGCTTTCTGGAAATAGAAAGTATTTCTCACTATCAACTGGCCAGTGTGAAGCCAGGTGGAGAGAGCCTGGCTACTGGTTTAGGGGCAAAATCAAACCTTCAGGATCTTCAGTTTGGAAACAGCTCCACCAAAACTTGCCACTAAACAAACTCAAGTAATTAGCCCAATTAAATTTTTTTGTACAAGTGCATTATTTGGTGGAACACTGAGTTTTTTCTGAAGTATTAGTTCACTTTTCTGTGGAGAAGCAGAAATAAGCTTCAGGCTTTCCCATAAGCAGGTTAGTTAAGGCAGAGACCAGCCTGTGATCCTGTCTCCAGCAGTGACCTACATCAGGTGTTTAGAAAAATGGGATTATCAGCCACACGTGACATGGCAAGGTGGCCCCAGCAGGGTCCACAGCCCCCAGCTCTCTGCAGCTCAGGGCTTCCCAGGGGGAGGGGTTGTGCTTGTCTCCAGCACCCCATGTTTTTCCCTCATATGTCTCTCATGTTGTGTTTTGGACCCATTTAAACTTCTAGTACACAGTGGGCTGCCTGATTCAGTCACAAGCAGCAAGAAAAATGCCTTCCTTCAGCCTCATTCCCATCCCCTAAAATGGACACCTTTGCTGCTTGCAGCAGGAGAGGCAGTGAGAATCACCTCTCACCTTCTCTCAAAAGAGAGAGACAGGCTCTGTCCTAGTGCACTTGGGTAGTCTCTTTCCAGCTGAGCAGCTTGGATCTCTGTAATTGTTCCATGTGCAGAAACACTGCTGAACCTTTCACCTTCCTTCTTGCTCTTTTTCAACCCATTACCAGGTCAAATATAGACTTTTTGGGGATGCCAGGGAGAGAAGAGACCAGAGCAGCCCACAAAATGCAAGCAGTAGGCCTGCCAACACCCTAAAAAAAAAAAAAGGAAATAATTTTTTTTAAATCTCCATTTCTTTCACTTTTCCTGTCCTAATCTTTGCAACGACATTTGTCCTAAGCAAATTGTAAGAAAAAATTCCAGAAAAGATGCACCATTGGCAGCAGCATGGCACGGTAAGGCTGCAGTAACATAAGCAGTCGTAGCCCAGCCCCTTCAACAACTCAATATACTCAAATATACTCAGGGATCTGTCTAAAAGTCTTAAAAATCCTAACTGATAATCCCAGTACATCTACCAATAGCCTGCATTTCTGAGGATGATGAGTTAGTTTGTCTGAATCCTTATGTTGTGCTTAAGCACACAGCCTGCTCAGCTACAGAGGATGCTCCTGCCAAAGTCTGGGGGATCACAGAAAGAAGAACCCCAGCAGCCCTGGTGAGATGTCACCACTGTCCACACCAACACCATCCACAGCACCAGGAGCAGTCTGGGATGCATTTGGGCCTCAGCCTCACAGGTTCTGCTCTGCCTTTATGCTCCTGTTCACACATGTGTAACTCACTTCTCCTCCCCAAAAGAAGCAATTTGTACTGGACTCACTTTCCATTTTAGTTTATTGATTTTTGGATCCATCCTCCAGTTTCTCATACTCATTTTGGATTTTAGTCCTGTCCATGAGGATGCCTGGAGGCAGCATCTGCAACCTTTACAAGCTACCTTTTATTTCAAACCATGAATGAAAATAGCAAATAAAACTAAGCCCAAATGGGCTTTTGTAACACTTCTCTTCTTGCCAAGCAAGTTTTGCACCTACCTCATATCGATTAATGTCAGCCCTCACTGACAGTGTTTTGTGTATGAGAACAGAGTGTGGGGCAGTATCAAACCATTTACTGAAGACATGTTCCATCTGCTGCTGCTGCTCCTTTATCCACCATGCCAGCACTGCATTAAAGAAAATTAGATTAATCTGAAGTGTGTGTGGCAAAGAGACCGTGTTAATTCATTATTGTCTTCTAAATAGTTCCAAGCATTTGTAAGTGCCCCCAGGAGCCCCCTGGAGCTCCGTGCTGTGCTGGTGTGTCCCCTTCTGCCTTGGTCAGACATCTGCTGCCATCCCTCTGCGGAAAGATCTCTCTGAATAGCACAGCCACAGCTTCAAACTCACATTTTGCATAGTCTGAGCATATCATCTTTATCTGAAGGGAAGCCCAGACTGATTTCCTGTGGACTGATGCTTCATGGAGGTGCTGTGAGAGCCCAGCCTCTGCACTGGGTCAGGAGACACTGCAGAGGTGGAGCAGAGCTGAGACACCTCTTAGGGAGAGAGCTGTGCTGAAGGTGAGAGGTGCCCTGTCTCTCTGACAGCTGCTGGGTGTCCCTGGGCCATCCTCGGCCAAAACGTGGGACTGCCCTGCCCAGCATGGCCTCGCTTCTGGGGCCCATCCTGACCTTGCAAAGCCATCATTTTACATCAGATCCACCCGGGAAACAGAAATGAGCTCAGAGCTTCAGCTTTCCAGATGCTGCCACTCTCTTTTATTAAAATAGCTGTAGTGCAACCAGTTGGGTGGTTTCCTGTATTAGTTTCTTATAGGTTGGGTGTTTTCCTCTCCACAAATATAACAGTTTGCAAAACCACCAGCCCCTTGGGCTAGTGTGTAGGAAAACCTCTTCCTTTTGGTTATTTGATGGAAGCTCTTTGCAATTCCATCTTGAATTATCTTGTTTGGATGTTAAGCCTGTATTGTGCTTTCCAAGTGAAGAATGTAGAGTTGGGTCTGTGCTTTTGTTAGATATTCATACACTCAAGGAAACAGTGAGCATAGGAAGTCCTGTGTTTGTATAAACAGGGCAGCTGAAGCAGGGGGTCCCTGTGAATGATCCATTCCCCTCAGGTTAAGAACATCCCACTGAATCCCATGCAAAACAGCAGCAGCTGTGGTTGGGAGCCAGCAAATTGAACAAGTTTCCAGGGGAAACAGTAAATTGGGCATTGATTTTGAGAAAAATCAATACCTTTTAGTACATGTTTCAATTTCCTGGATAAAACAAACAGAAACGCCTAGAATTGTTAACTCCTTCACTTACAAATGCACAGGTTTCGGGGATGGAAAGGATCAGGGAAAAGTCCAGTTGTCTTAGGGGCTTCAGGGGTTAGGGTTCATACTGCTGACACAAAATGACCAAAGGAATGGGAGTGAGCAGGTGGTCAGGAGGGACCGAGCTGCCATCAAAGCGCTCCTGACACGCAGCTTTCTCCACCGGGTTGTCCAAGGAAAAACACTTTGCTGGCTGATCTCCTCTAGGTTATGCCAACCACAAACCAAAAGCAGCTTGTGTATTTTCTTTCTCGCTCACTCAGTGACAGGGCAGCTCCTCAAGCTCCTCACCACTTCCCTGTGGGCAGATCCGTGGCAGAGCCAGTGCCATCGCAACCGAGGAGGTCCCAAGGGGGTTTGTGTCAAGGCTGTTCCTTTGCTGGAGCAGACCAGCAACACAGCACTCTGTTTCTTGCAGAATGTTTAGCTCGCCTCTGTGGTGATACAGAGACACACCATGCACCCCTCGGGATTTGCTGCAAGCTCCACCTGTGTTAAACCTGCCTCCTAGGAGGTTTAACACGGGAGGTTCAAGCCCGGCCTCCGCAGGGCTGGCTTTTCACGGCAGGTGCTCAGTACAGCAGCATTAGCCACAGGAAGTCCATTGTAATTAAAGGTTTGGAGCAGAGCTGCCTGCTCTAATTCCCAGGATCAATCTATTGTGCTTAGACAGTATTTACATGTTTGTCCTGATCCCTCAGTGATGCTCTCCCTCTGGTCTCAGAAAGAAGGCAGCTTGTGGGGAGCCACCTTAAAAGTCATCAGTCTCAGATCTCCTCTCAGTAGTGAATTCCCCTGCTTGCTCTGGAGTTCAGGCACCGCTGTTGCATTGCAGTGCAGAGGAGACACACCACATGAGAACAGTCTCTGCTCCATGAAATGGTTGTGTCTTAAATAAGGCTCACCACCTGGCTACCAACCACTTCACAGATTGTTCTTGTGCTGTCTCCTTCACCCTAAAAGGTAGGTGTAAAACTAACTTAGTGTAATAATCTTATACCATAAAACACCTTTAATATTTAAAACCGGTCTAGATTATTCTGATTTATTTTTAAAGGTGTTACAATATCAATAAGTACTAATAATACATAAAGTGATTTTCAGTTTAAAAGCCACACCTAAAACCTTGCAAACTTGTAATAGATTGATCACACAGTTTTACTACATATAGCAAATTTGCTAACAGCCATGGAGCTGTTAGTGTGACATGGCCTATAGAGTCCTTCGTGTACTCTCAGAGAGGAGAGATAAAAACGTGTGAAGAGTAGTTAAGTAACTAGATTAAAATAAAAACTACCTTTAATCCAGCAGTAATCTGAAATCCACCAGATGCTACATGGCTAGTTATCTTATTTTTGCATACCAGTCCTTTTTATGTTTACAATCCATCCTTATTTGATGTTGATAGTTTCATAGAAATCCTCATCCAGTGTAATGAGGCCATTCCAGACCAGCTGAGTTTGCTTTGCCACCAGGCAGGAGCTGCAGCAGGGCTGGGGACACAGTCTTTGAGATGGACAGATTGCCAAAGAGCTCTGTGCTGCTACTCACCCTTTTTTTAGACGCATATTTCACTGAAGTCCTTCAAATGAGAGAAGAAATGTTCCATCATTGGTCCTCACTCAGTCTCTCCTGTGTTGCACTGAGCAGTGGGCACAGCAGGATTTTCCTGCTGTGCTGGTGTTCATCAGCCCTGGAGAACACAGCAGACTGGGAGACTGAGAGAGGGAATCTCTACAGGACCTGCCACAGGGAAGAGGAGCTCGTGGAGCACCTTCCCTGCTCCCAAGGACATGGCTGAACGTCCTGTCTCTGTTCTGATCAAAATGCATTGAAATCAAAAGAGAACTGGATGCACAGAGGGATGAAACAGCTGGCTCCCATGAAGTCAGTGCTACATACATCTTGAGTCTCCTTCCTCCCTAGGGGCTTTCTTAGAGAAAAGGAAGAATTCACCATTTTTCTAGGAGTCCAACTTGAAGTTTTTTGATACAACCCAGATGTCCCATCTGCCAGCCAGAACTGCCACCAACACTGCTTGCAGACTACATCCAGCTCCTGCAACCCCAGATACACAAACCCAGGAGCCCTGCAGGAATGCAAAGCACCAGAAGAATTTCTGTCATGAGCCCCCACAGCACTTCTGGAGAAACCCAGGACAGGGCAGTGAGGTCACTTTTCTCTTAATGAATCTTCTTACTGGAAGTAGGTCTTCTGTTGCTTTTCATCACAGGGACTGATGGGCTGTAATTACATGACTGGTATTTTCCTGGGAGCCTCATCAAAAGATGGTGCTATAGAATGGGATAGGTGCCAATGAATTATCAAAGTCCACAATGGGGCAGCCCTCTGAAAAAACGTAATTTCTCTGGGTAGTGTCTGTTAAAGGGGTATCTCTCCATGTATCTCATTGTTTCTAGGACCTTAAACTTGCAGAGTGAGTTGAAAGCTCTTTTGTATTGAAGAAGTTACTCTGTATGCTGCAAAACTGCATAGAATGAGGAGTCCATTCACTTTTTGCATTCTCAAGTTTCTCTAGCTGATGTAGCTGTAGTAAAAAGCGAGACATTTTAGAAAAGAAAAACCCCAAAAGTCAGTGTTCATCAGAACCTTCACACATTTAAACAAGTGTAAGAATCTGGTGCTAGTTCTCAAGAGAAAAAAAAAATCTCCTTTTTACCTCCAGCTGTTCAAGAACCAGATGAAGTCTGAGAGTGACCAGGAAACGAATGAGCAGCACAGCCCGGGACAGGGGAGGGAGGGCAGGCAGGACCCGAACTCCGACTAAAAGTGTGTGTTTTCCCTGCTGCCGGGGCTGTCACCGGCCTGACCTGTACCATGGTCGCTGCCCAGCCCCAAGGAGAGGTTGGCTCTCAAAAGGTGCTGCTCCTCAGCCGGCTCATGGCTGTGCTGAAATGCCTGGGCTTTATCCCTGCCGTGAGAAAACCCAGAGAGGGGCAATTCTTCCGATGTATTGGATCAGCAAAACCTAAATATAGGGGGAAACTCACAATTACGGATGTGTTAATGGCCACCTTCTCCCAGCAATGTTGCCCAGGGTCGGGAGGGATGAACGCGATGCCCCGGTGCCTCCTGGTGCTGAAGCTGGAAATGGCACGTCACGTCCCTGCATCACTGGTGCGTGCCACACTGGTGTGATTATCGCATTTACCACAGATGATTTCGCTTTGTTCAATGCTTTGAAGCATGTAAATATATATAAGTGCAGAGAAAGCATTTTTAAAATAAAACCCGAGGCTGTTTGGTGGCGCTGAGATCCCCCTGCAGCTCATTCTGCCGTCCCTGGCTGCAGAACCCAACACCATCCCATGCAAAGCAGGGACAGCAGAAAACCTCCCCAGACCTTCCTGTGCTAAAATCTCCCAGCTGAAAGGGTTCTTTTGGACAAAGAGAGATTAGGAAATTCTGGTTCGGTAATAAAGGTGGAAATTTTATCTTTAACTCTGAAACAGCATGATCCTGAAATCCAGGCAGTGCTGTGAACCTTCACTCCAGTCCCATTTCCCTGCCTTCAGGGAGAGTCTGCACAGGAGGCTGCACACAGTCATCTCCCAGCTTCCAGGGAGAGCTCAGCCTTGTTCACAGGGGCTAGATTCAATATTTGCATATATAAAAGTACAAATTTAAATGCTGCATCCAAAAATTTGGGGGTTTTTTGCTCATAAGTATGCTAAAAATATAGGTCTGCTCTAAAAAGGAGGACAGGGAAAAAGCTTTATAAAACCACCAGCTTTGTTCCCTGTGGTCTGCAGCTAAAGAGAGAAAGCAGGTGAAGAGAGTGAGCACTCAGTTTTGGAATGGGAGGATGACAGCCTCTCTCAGCCCTAAAAGCCAATGCAAACACTACGAGCCAATGCTTGCACTGCTGGGCTGTAAATACAGCACTGCCACGGTGTGGATGAAGCCCTTTGCCACACCTGTGCAACATCTCAGTGCTCCAAAGATCCATTCCAGGAGAAGACAGAATCAGAGGACAGCCCTGCTCTCCTTTCATGGGGACAGTTCTGTCCTCCAGCTCTGCAGCACCAGCTGGGGCAGGAACACCACCAGTAAGGAGCAAAACCAGGAGTACTATTAAGACAGGTTTTACACAAGCACTTCTGGAATAAAACTGCACTTGGAGCGCAATTTTTTAGCCATTATACACTTGGAAACACAAATATATTCACAGGGCACAACAGAGATTTCAATTCAGACCCAGCCTTAGCTGACACGAGTCGTGGTTTTTCAGTTACATGATCCTAATCTTGTTATCACATTTTCTACTTTGGAAGGAAAAAGTCCTTTTCTAAATAGTTATGCATGTGAGTCTTTGAAACCAAGTATTTCAAGATTTGAAAAGCTTAATGAAAACTTGAAAGTGAAATCACCTGCTTGCAATTTGTTGCCCAAAGTGGCAGAAAAAAATGACCAAAAAAAGTGAAAAGCCAATGAAATTTAAAAAGCATGTTGATGCTAATCTTCTGCAATAGATATGTAAAAGAAAATTTGCCTGCCAGACTGCTCTCACCTGATTCAAGCCTCATCTTGGCCAAAATCCAGCCTTGGCAAAGGCTGTGCAAGCACTGGTGTCAGTGACGGTCCCTTGCAGGGCACACGGCTACCTGACCCCAGCACCAAGCCCTGCTCTCACCTCACTCCTGCACCTCCCTGTTTCCAAGCTGTTACAGCTGTGCCCCTGGGCTTTTTCACACCCACTTCGGGCTGGGCCAGGCCAGGCTGCAAGCCCTGGGGCAGGCTGGAGCATGGGATTCAGGCACTGCTGTCAACACTGTCTGGGCAGACTCCTGTTCCAGAAACCACCACCCCGTCACAAACGCAGGCACGAGTGGTGATGGTGCTGCTCATCCTGCAGGCAACAGCCAGCTCCAGAGTAGGAATGTGCCTCCACAGGCTGCTCTGCCAGATGCCCCTGAGAGACTGTGTCCCTATGCAGGCCATAAAAAAATTCCCCTGGCCAAAGACCCTACATTTGAGAGGAGCAAGGGTCTCATGCAGGAGGTCAGTAGTTCAGACCCCTATCCAGGAGAAGCACATGGGACGAAAAGAGAAATGTAGCAACCCCTCTGAACAGCACATTTGGAAATGCTGGTTTAAACACTCAAGTGTGGTGTTGCTGGACACGTGCAGCCTCTTGTGGAGCATCCCATGCAAGAAGCTATTTGCAATTTGAATTTCACAAACACCCACCAACTCCTAGCCCGCAGCAGCGTGGTGAGGTTCACTGGGAGCAAGAGCAGCAATCACTTCATCTTGTCAAAGGTCTTGGCTTATCATCACGGCAAGAGGCTGAGCTGCAGCCTCCACCCTTCTCAGACAATGAGTCTGTTCTAACCATTGCCCATAGTCACCTCTACCTCAGATGAGGATTCTTCAGCAGCACTATGAGGTTCACTTTGGATGACAAAAATCAAAGTCCTGTGAGCCTATAAAGTGAGTGGAGAGCATTGCTGGAGAGGTTTCCACCAAAGAGCAGCGTGTTAGCTTCTGAATTTTCTACATTAGCCATCCTGGATTACTGCTGTAGCCAACGTTTAGGATCCTTAACAAAAGGAGCCATGCAGAGCACAGATTAAAAAGCCTCTGTCCTGTTCATTGCATCCCGTGCCAGCTATGCAACAAGCAGGGCATGGTTAACCTTTCCTGCTAGGAGGCACTGGCCCAGCAGCTCTCAGCAAATCCAGGATCTCAGTGCCAGTTAAAATCTCAAAATTCTACATCACCAGGAAAGTCCTGGTCCTGCACAACTGTACTGCAGGAACTGTTACCTCCTACTACCATGCTGAAAGACAGGAATTCATTTTTGCTAACTTGCTGCAATTAAGTTTTATTATAAGCAATATGTACCCAGTCCTTATATACCTATCCAATCTGGAGTCAGCTCTTCCTAATAATATTCCATTTTGAGACATAGCAAGATCCAATCATTATTACATCTATACTAAGCTCGATCTACAATAAGGAAATCCCTATGAATTCGCATTTTTCTCAAGCACAACGCATTCTCTTCTCCAGGAGACAAACCAAACAGCCTCAGACCTCAGCAGTTAACAGAAAATGAGTCAGTTCTGTGAAAAAATTTAACATTCAAGACTGTTTTTAAGCCCCTAAGTTTTGTAATTCTGATTTATGTACATATCTGAAATGACTACTTAATACAGTTTAAAAATCCAAAGCATTTTTTATAAAACTATGCAAAATGAAAATAAGAATCTGTTGCTTGGAGTTCACTCCAAATGCTGAACTTGAACATCGTTCATTCCTTTTCCAGAATTCAAAGCACAAGCATACAGAGTAAAATAACATATGTCCTTTACTAGGGACAGGTACCTTTAAGTAAAAGGAAAAAAAGCACTTCACTTACGCATGAGAGATAGATTTATTATTTCAGACATGATTTTCATATTAAAATTCTTGTATGTAACTACTATTGCAGAACACCTTAGGACATCCCTTGATACTATTAGCATCAATAGCACCATACAGTCCAGCAAAATTACAACAGACTGGCTTTAAACTCCTTCAGTGCTAATAGTCAAGACTTGGGACTCTCCAGTTAACTGGCCTTAAGAACATACAGATCAACAAAAACCACATTTATTATAGTTTTTATTATTCTCAGGCAGTAAATTCTCCGAAGTCTTTCAATAAACAATCCCAGGTGTTATGTTGCTGGTTCTATTTTGTCAATCTCTTCCTTCTTTGGACTCTCCTCTCGATTTTTGCCCTGTTGCAAGGTATACACTGATGGGCCTATCCTCAGGATCTTCCCACTGCCCAGGCACTCATCCCCCTTGTAGAACACGGCATACTAGGAGATAAACACAGGGAGAGTCTTTTTAGCAGCTGCAAAAACCATGGTGAGCAGCTGCAGGTTGTGCAAGACCTGCCAGAGAGTGAGCACATTCATTCATATCTGTTCCGTCTAAATCTTAAAAAAAACCTGAAACAGACAAAAAACCCCAAATCACAGAGGATTTGTTGGCTCACGTAATTGTACATTTATAAATATGTTGGTAGAAAATTCCTCATGAACTTCTACAAGACTATCTCAAAACTCTTCAGTTACTGAGGGGGAATGGATTGTGCTGGATAGTTTCCTTTCCAGAGGGGATGACATAATGTAACATCATCTGCATCTTCACTGCACCTTCCCCAGACAACTGTGCCCAGCCTACAGTGGCACTTCCCAAAACAGGAAGGGACCAAGGACTGTGGCAGCAGACCATCTGCAAGGAAGCTACAGCTCCCTGATGTGCTCAGCAGGTTCCTGCAGGAGAGGGGAGCCCAGACCTCCTGCCTTGTCTCACCACGTGGCCCTACAGAGCCTGGTTAAGGCCCAGCAGCTCCTGGCACTCAGGGGCTCCTCATGCCTCTCGTAAGCTCTGGCTGGATTCTTCTCAGCTTCTCTCCATTACAAACAGCTCTCAGACACTTTCCCTCCTGATGTGTCCCACAGGCCCCCAAGTATTGGGAAGGGTGAATAGAACATATGCTGGGAGGAGGGATGCAGGGAATGTTTGAGAGCCACTGTGCTGGGATGTGATGGAGTATCTTTATACTGGCAGTGTTAAAAGGCATCCATTTTAGGCACAGCACGTCTCAGCACTGTCCAGGACAATGGAACTCACCAGCGTCTCCCTAAACAGGTTTGAACACTAAACCCATATTAAGCAGCCAATTATCAAATTAATGCCTTTTAAAATCTATTTCTTGCAAACAACAGCTTCCATTTCTGCATATACAATGATTACCAGAGATGCTTCCACCTATTTCTAAAACTTGTAAGCAAGTTTCTCAGACTATATAGATAAAAACAGATAATTTAAAACTATAAACAATCTCCTTGAAAATAGCTGATGAATAGTCAAAATAAGAGCTAACTACTCTTACATGTAAATAAGCTACTTTGCTCTAGCTAATAAAAAAGCTACTCGGTATTATTAACCATATAAGGTAAAACACAAAAATGGAAGGAAAACTACTTCTAGTAACTTACCTGTCCAGGTGTGATAGCTCTTGCTGGCTTCACTAGCGTTACCCACACACTCCCATCTTGGTTTAGAGTCAGGACACAAGGCACTAGAGCAGAAAATGATCAAACACCTGACATTTAACCATTATGTTCACATTAAAGACAGAAAACCCAGGCAAAACAGATCTAAGTCAAGATACTATTGCACAGAAATGTTCCATAAGACACTGCAGAAATAGGAAGGCCGAGCCAAAACCTTTCCACTATTTCTGCAGAACTACACTAACACGCTACCAGAGTTTCACAAACGGAGTAAGACGAAAAGTAAAACATGGTTTGACTACCCAGTGCCATCTGGTGCCGAAATCTGAAATGGCAGTCCATCATCTTCTCTCTAACGAGCTCTGCCGGAGGCTCCTCCGCTATCCAGTGCACTCGGTTTGTCCGCAGGAGGTCTCTGTACAGAGCAGGGTGATCTCTTGATGGTGCCTTAAAATACGTTTATTTATTGCTGATGTTTTTGCCAAAGAGCGTGTAACTCGTAAAGTGAAGCATGAAGTGTAGAAGGAGCATCAAGCCATAGCAAAATGAAGGCAATATGAGCAAGAAAGCAAGCATTTATTAGCAGTTAAAGTAGGCTAAAACAAGCCTGAATGATTTGTCAGTCTTTTACTCCTCAGAGAGCAGTAGAGAGACATGAGTCTCTTCTTGTATGCTTTTCCCTCCAACTGCATTTCTGCTTTCTTCAGGCTGAGTTCAGAAACCTGACCTCCTTTATCCTATCTCAACAAGATGCTACCTTCCTCTTTTGCAACTTCCCAAATGAACACCTCCCCAACAAAGGCATTGCCTTTGACAAACTCACTGCAGGGCATAAAAAATATTTTCTTAGTGCTCCTGTCTGTTTCTTCTCATTTTCATGGTCCCCCCCCACTGGCACATCAACAAGTAGCAGAACACCTCATTATAATCACATCAGTATTCAAAAAGAGTAACTACTGCATGAACAGGAAGAAACACTATCAATGCTAGCAAGCTGCAGAACTCCCAGTCACCTCATATGATTAGCCATGAACACACCAATCATTTGCATTATTATACATATTCTGCCTCAATTTTCAAAATGATAAAACTCTTTCACTGGCTCCTCATTCTTTTACTACAAAAACAAAGCAGCAATATGTCATAAACCAAGATAATACATATTTTATAAACCACATCATAATAACTAAGATAAAACCTTCATGGCTATAGAGTAAAAAATGAGACCTCAGGAGATTGGCTGGTTCTTTGCAGTATTTACCTTTTGCTTGGAAAAGCTCTACGCCAAAATCTAAAACAATTTGGTGATCATGAAAAGCCTGTTTGGAAAAAATGTTTCATATCTGCTGATGCTACACTAGTTGGTTCTTGTTGCCCCCAAGAGGAAAGCCAAGAATTCTGCCCAGGTTCCATACAGCAGCAGTCACAAAATGCATGCATTAGTCATTTGCAAACCCAGTGCTAATTAACTCACCACAAAGACATCTCCAGTGCTGACATCTTTGTCTACAACAAACCAAGCATCCTTGAGGCCTGGCAGCCTAGCCCTCTGGCCTATTGTGAAGAGGAACCAACCTAAAGAAATATAAAAGTGGAATGCTGCTAGGAACTGTTCATCTTTTACCTTCAGAAAAACACACTAAAATCCTTTCCCCAAAACGTTACCACTAAACAAAGAATAACAAACCAAGCTGCCTTAGAGAAGAGGACCAGACACAAACTAAACTAACATCTACTTGAAATTTCATCTGTACCTGAAAAGCAAACTAAAGACTTCAAATAACCCATTTCAACTGTGGTATTCTTAGATCTTATAAAAGACAAACATTTCTTTATTTCAGTTTCGATTTGTGGGTTTTCTACCTTCAGTCTTGCCAATCTGCCTTACTTTTATGTACCAGTATAACATTCTATTACCATAAATTACTTGGGAGAGGAACTCAGTTCTGGCAGCTTGAACTGAGGACAGCAAAGGAAGAAGACACAGGAGAAAAGGAAAAGTTAAGGTGCCCATGTTTGATGATGTCCTGCTGTGTATCACTGAGGTGCATTTTCTTCTGCAAAGTTTAGGTACTGAAGAATATGGAACAGAAGCACAGCCATTTTGAAGGAATTAAGTGAACAATGGTCTCTTGGTATTAAAATAACAACCACTTAGTATCAACAGAGTAACCCTAATAATTATTTGCTTTCTTGCAATATGGAATAAATAATCAAGAATCAGTTGTAGTTCAAGGCTCTACTATTGGATACCACAAATTTTCCGCAGTTTAACAAACTGGGTAAAACCGGTAGACTCCTTTGGAATTTCCCAAAATTTGTCCCTCCAAATACAAGCAGTATTGTTCCATTTATCTAAAAGTAAGTTATTAAGGTGAATTAGCCAATTACCTTTGTGTGTTCCCATCACCTTCTTATCTTCAATGGAAACAAAGTTACCTGGTTGAGGTTCCAAATACTAACAAAGAGAAAGAGGTAAGTCACAAGACAGCCCAAGAAAACCTCACAGAATATTTCAGATCCTGTCACTACATTGTCTTGAAGCTGAAAAATAACTCTTTAAGAAGCAAACTCTGCTCAAGCAGCTTACTGATTCTTCCTTGATACTGCTCTCAGAGAAAAGCAGGAAGGGCAGTCCCTATGAGTAGTAATTCTAGGCTTCACTTCCCTTATCCTCACACACGTCACGGGACAGCAGGATCCAGCAATTTGTCCCTCTCACATTCCAACCATTTGTCAGAGCCTGGCAGGCACAGGAGTGCATGTTCACTCCTTCTGCTCCAGAAAATGAGTGACTGCTGGTAGAGGGGCAAGATACTTCCTACAGGCTGGGGGTGTCAGCTTCTAACTAGGCTGGGGACTGCAAAGGGAGGTGGGACATTGCTGCTTACTGTGGGCCACAAGCTGCTGGAGATTTTTCTATAGACAGTGTTTTAAAAACTGAAGGCTGGAACAAAACAAAGATTGTCACAGATTTAGTGTTGCTCACCTCAAGAAGGAAATCTTCAAAGTTTCTTTTACCAATGAAACAGACCCCCATACTCTGAAAAGGAAACATGGAATTGAATCCATAAAAGCAGAGAAAAACATTTGAAATAATGTCTATTAATAATCTGTCCAGTACTTTTTTTCCCTTCCATGTATCCCAAACTATCTTAGGCATCTCATAAACAAATGCACAACATCTGCTGCAACATAGGTAAACTAATTCTATACAGAATCAGTGAGAGCTGTAAGCACTCAAAGTAAGGAAGATAATAGGAAATAGAAAATCTGTTCAACAAATAAATACATTAACCTTGGTGACTAGATTGTATGTATATTAAAAACAGAAGTCTTTTATATTAAAGTACAAAAGTAACAGAATGATATAGTGATGGTCCATCTCTTGAAAAAAACCACTTTCAGAACCAAATAGGCTTCTCCTCGCAGTTACTGCTGACATTCTTCAAACACCCACTTACTGAAGCTGAATACAAACATGAAAAGGAATCAAGGCATCATCAGCCAAACAACAACTGCCTGCATTACAGTTTTTAAGATCAACTCATGAAGTCTTAGTTCACAGAGAAACATAATTTTTTTTTTTCTTTAAAGAGAAACTGTGGAAAAAATAGTATGATCCAATTTCTAAAGACGTAGTGAAAAATATTTATAGTGAAGAAACTCTTAAAAGCTATGGAGAATAACAACCAAAGGCTTCTCCTTTGCTGTGAAAGAGGATGCTGTCCTTCAGGCTCACAGCATCCTACACATTCACCTTCATCTCAGTTCTTCTGAGATACAACAGTAGACAAAATACCTGCAAGCTAATATACACAACTAACCACAAGCTCCTAAAAGTATTTTTAAGGAAGTAGCCAGCTATGAAAAATGCTTCCCAACCTATTATATTATTCTTTTCTATTAGAAACGGACGGGTTTTCACAGAATAAAGTTCAAGAAGTTCAGGAAAGTTGCTTCAGAGAGAAATACAAATCAAAAGAGTTTTAAGTGTTACCATGCCTCTTTTTTCTTTAGCACATGATGAAGGTCATGTTCCGCTGCTATCTTCTTTACAAAACTTTTTGTTAAATCCCCTAAAGGGAAGATGGTTTTCCTCAAAGCATCCTGTGAGATCTGACTTAGAAAGAATGTCTGGTCCTTAAAGAGGTCAGCCCCTTGAAGGAGTTTCACAGCTGCAAAGTGAAACACATAAAACATCTCATCATACTACCATTAATAGTTCAACTTGCTTTAGTATTCTGACAATCAACATCTTTGTTTTATTATTTCCAAATACATGTTGAAAACAATATTTTACATGTTTTTCAAAATCTAATGAAAACACTTGGATATTTTCTCATCACTAAAAATATCTTGAAGATTCTGGTTTTGTACAGTGCAGAATCTTACAAAGTCTTACACTGCCTCATCTATTTCATTAGTGCATGTGTCACTGGAAAGGACATTGACAATACAAAAAACAAAAACAACTTCGACATTTCCTGTGAAAGAGAGAAGGAAGATTCAAATGCCTTTGAGTATACTGTTCTTCAGAAAGACACTCTTTTGGCCTGGAATCACCCTACTATAAATCAACGATTAGAGCAATCAGTGGAGTCATTACCAACGCTTGGAGATGGGAGTCGGACTTTCTTATTTAAAACAGATGAAATCTCCTGATTGCCCAGATGAAATAAACCTGGTACAGTTTTTCAATCATGTTCTGCCCCCTCTCTTTAAAAGATAATAGCTCTGCTGTTGTACAAACACTGCTTATGTGTTTCTTGACTCGAACACAAACTACAGGCCAATAGTTCAGTCACAACTGCTGATACAAAATCTCAGTAAGAGGGCAAGGAAGCCCATCACAAAACACTACATCTGTAAATCACAGTCTGTCACATATATAGACCATATGTCCAGTTGGGGTCATGTCAACTTTCCAGAAGTAAAATTAAAACAAAGAAACAAATAAACCCCTTTAAGTCCAGAACAAACAAATGACAGCAGGGAATCTATAATGTAAAATCATCACTATGGCAGCTTTGCATAGCTTCAGTTTACAAGTTTTTTTCCCTTTGGGTATAGCATGCTTCTCACCATGTATCAGACATCCATCTGACTGTTAAAAAAGACACTGTAGTATTTGACAAGTCAGGGTCATTTTCAGTAATGTAAATACCTTGTTTAGAACAACCAACCTTCTACAAAGGCTGGGGTTTAAGCAGTAATCATTCCATGTAAAGTAACAAACATCCCTGATTCTGTGACACCAAGCATAGTTTAAATTTCTCTTTCATATGTAGGATAAAACACAAAACGAAGACAACTTACTGTTTCTAACTTCAAAACGGTTTCTGAAAAGCCTCTGTGGTCTTTTAGTATGTTTCTGTTGAAACACTTCCTCGTCCTCCAGTGAGGTCCTGGCATAATGCCCAGTAGCAATTGCATCTGCTCCTATCAATGAAAGAAAAACCAAACATAACATAGAGGCACGAACTTGAAATTTACAGTTCAGAACAGGATTGCAAACATACAGTAGAAAAGCAGAAAGCAATGAAAGAAGAAAACCTATAGTAGTCTCATACTGACCATAATTGTACTCCTGCTGTTTAAATAATGCAAACTATTCACCAGCATGCCAGCACTTGTGCTTTTGTACTTTAAGGACCACCTAAGAATGTAAAACTTAATGGTCAGGTCAATGCACATCCCTGAAATAAATCTGTTCCTACATATGAGCAACCTAATCTAGTGGAAGGTGTCCCTGCCCTTTAAGGGTCTCTCCCAACCTGAACCATTCTATGATTCTGTATGTAAAAGCAATCTTAAAACCAAATACTTTGCAATTACTGACATACTCCCACAGATATATGAGTTAGGCATGCACATGAACTCATGTATTTCCCCACCTTTTAAAGAATTTGTTTCTTTTAAGCATTTTCACAGCACACACTCTGTACTGACACACTCGAAAATGCCTTACCAAGGTTATCCATAGCATAATGCAGAAAGTAGTTGAATTTGATGTGCTTGTTACACAAAATATCAGGATTTGGCGTCCTTCCCAATTCATACTCTTTTAAGAGGTCACTGGAAAATAAAGAATCAAATGTCTATCAGAATCATTAATATGCATAATACTATCAGAAACTGGACAGTGTTTAACTATGAGAACCTGAGTCCCAGTCTCAGAGAAGATCCAGTTATACTAAACATTTTATGTTAGAAATAATACCCATTAGATTGTAATATACAAAAAAACAATCTTTGGAAGATTTTCCCCAAAGTGTATTGAGGACAGGGTCAAATTACCACTTACAGTCCTGTAACCCTGCTTTATATTATTAATATTCCCTCTGGGCAGATGTGGCTGTCCACTGTGCACATCCTACTCCTCTCTTATGGAATACTTACTTTCAGAATTAACAACCCTATTTAGTTTTTCAGTGGGACAATATGGTGGTACACACCAGGAGTGTCTCAGCTGAACAGACAATAACTTCAGCTGCAGTCATGTCACCACAAGCAGTCATTACTCATGGGGCTTAATTTTAAAGACATTTTCCTGTCCTTTTTTTTCCCCTTCTAGAAAGTCAAAGTTTCTCAATGTTACGTTATAGTTTTACACTGCTGCATAATTACTTAGCATTATTCACTTCAAAACACTGAAATAATAACTAATGAAATTAAACCTGCATACAACACTGCCCTGAGATATCAAAAGGCCTCATCACTGCATCGTTTTGTTTGCTGTCAATAGCCACTGCAGTCAAGAGCAACTGAGGGCACAGACTGGATTTAAAAGAACAACAGCAATCCTAGCATTTGGCTTTACTTTTTTCTATCTGAAACAGAACCAGTTGCTTCTTCCTTATGTGTGATACATTACAGTAGTAAATAGAAAATAAACCAACATATCTTTCATTTTCTCTAACTCCCTTTTAAAAGTTCTGAATTCAACAACTGATACCAATAATTAAATCACTTGGGTCTACCCAGAGCTGCCTCCCTCTTGCTGCTCACTCTGTACTCTTATGGTACACTGGGAGCTCTGTAAAGGACCCAGCACAAAGCCAGGCTCACATCAGTTCAGAACTTCTAGTAAAGGACAGAACCAAAGAAAGGGCAATGAAGGATATCTACTGGACAGAGTTCTTTCCCTCTGACAGAAAGAACTGAAACAGGCTTTGCACAAACCATGGAAAACACAAGACCTGGAACAGTTCTCATGATAAAAGGTGTTTTATAGTGAATAACCCTTTTAAGAGAGGTCCAGAGGAAGAGTAAATTTAAGGTCAGTGATGACAGTGAAGAAAAAAGGATTCTGAAACAAACCAAGACACTTGTAACAGAGTGTTAGGAAACACTGTACTAATAAACCCCAAGAAGTTTTGTAGCATTTATTCTTTCTCTCACACCAAAAAGGGAAAAATGGAGTGAACCTTCCCAGAAAAGGGCTGTTTTGCTGTTTTCTTCGCTGACTATCCAAAAGTTTGGTGCTCAGCTTGATGTCATTTCAACATGCAGTACAAGTAGCATGATCAGGTTATTCCTCACTTTCACGTAAGGTAATACCAGCACTACTTAAAGGGGGATGATGAAAATCAGGGACTAACTTTTATGTATTTATGTTCAATGCATAAAGATAAATTATGCTGTTATACAAACATGTCCCTTCTCCTACCTTCCAAGAAAATCCCTCAGCTTTTCCTATGTAGGACTTCCCTTAAAGTGCAACAAATTCACAGAAAATCTGAGCACCCTCTTTAGAGAACAGTTTTAAATTTGCTGTAAGCTTAAAGAAGCAAGGCTAGGTCACAATCATTTTGTGCTAAACTGGATTCAGCACACATTATGCAAAATACACTGTGTAAGTTACACACACAGACAATAACAGTATCCCATTAAATAATCTTTTTTCAAGTTGCAGTAAGGTTGGGCCAGTACACGGGTAGCTGAAGAAATAATCTTCAACAAAGCAATTGCTACGCATTACCACAAGGAGAAATCTCTTGTTCATTTTAAAATAACACATTAAAACCAAGATATAAATTCTGACCTTAAATACAAACGACAGAAAAAGTAATTCCACGATAATTAACAGGCTTCAGGGCTTTCTCTTAGCACTGATAATACTGCAGTGAATTGGCATTGCTCATCATCTGTCCATTCTTGCTTTTCATTATAACATGGTGCCACACTACTTTACTGGAAGACCAGCTGCTGTAAATGTGCTTCTACCTGAACACTTCATTCCAGTATTCCTTCACGTAGGAAACCTGGTGAAACGGGATATCAAGCTTCTGGCACACCCGGTAAGCATCTTCACAATCTCTGTCAATGGAGCAAGCTCCCTGCTCATCCAGAGGGTCCCAGTTCTTCATAAACACACCTGTCACCTGGTAGCCTACGGAATGAAGGCGAGAATGACTTACAAAGTTAAATTCTTACAGCCTGGACGCAAACCCTGTGTTTCTCAAGAACGGCTTTAGTAACTGCATCTTTCCGAAGATGCGAGTAGCCCTGTGCTAAACTTCACAGAACAGTTGTTGTATAGTTATGGTTTTTTCTCTAAGTAACAGCTAGCCTACGCTCTTCTGGCAACCTAACGCGACGGAAAGTCACAACCCCCGTCCCTGCTTCGCGGCCCTTCTGCCGCCCCGGCGGTGCCCGGCTCTGCGCGCTGCCCTGCCCGGCCCGGGGCCGTCCCACCGGCCCGAAGGGCGGCTGAGCGCGGGGACCGAGAGGGGACGCGCGGCACAGGGCAGGNCGGGACAGCGCCCCCGGAGCGGGAGAGAGGCCCGGGAACGGGACAGCGCCCCCGGAGCGGGAGAGAGGCCCGGGAACGGGACAGCGCCCCCGGAGCGGGAGAGAGGCCCGGGAACGGGACAGCGCCCCCGGAGCGGGAGAGGGCCCCGGGCAGGGGAGAGGCGCGGCCGGGGGCCCTCAGCGAGACACCCCAAACCCTCACACACCGCAGCCACGAGCCCGCCCCCGGAGCCGCAGGACCCAGCACGGCGAGTGAGACAAAGGAAAACGCAGAACAAAACATCTCCCTCTGATTGCTTCATGTCCCTGAATAAGCCAGTTTATCCCAGCTGGGGACAGCCACAACTAAACCATCTGGCAGTAACAAGCTGTTATCTTCTGCTTTGCATTACAGAAATTCAGGCGGTGCTGTTGATTTATTCTACTGGCATTTAAAACTAAAATGCTTGTTTCTAAATTTGCTACATCACCCTGTAGTCCACTAGCTTTTACCTACCTATTAGCATTTGTAAGTGAAACACTAGAAAAGTCTACCCAAAGCATGCAATAAAAAGTTGCTATTTTGAACACAATTAGCAAACAAGTCATTTATTGTAAATTAAAACTTCATTGTACATGGAGGAAAGGAATCAGATGACAATTGGTAGGAAGTAAGGAGGCAGGTTTCCAGGTCAGAGAATGTACCTTTTTTTGCCTTAGAACAATATCGTTTAAATACATCCATTGCAGCACATCCATGAATAAAACCATTATCAGACTCTCACTGTATCCAGACTGTTAGAATTCTATTTTGTTAATGCAGTTCATTAGACAATCTACAGCCATCTTCCAAAAATTACACGAGTGAAGAATAACACCTAAAACACTTCAAAGATCACAGTTGCCAGTAATTCTTCATTCAGTTTAAATTCAGAACTTGAGTAGAGGGGAATCCAGATTTTCTTTGTTTACATCAGGGCTCAGAGTGATAAGAGGAGAACTCAAATCAATTAGCTGAAAGAAAAACAGTAAAATTTAGCTAGTGTAGTCAACTGTTATGCACAGCTACTAGCAGCTATAATCTGTATTATTCTCAAGCACTTTTTCTGTTTAGGGCTCCTATTAGTATCCAGAAAACAAATACAAGCACCACACTCAAGATTTTATGTTCTGGTTTTTAAAAATATGCTCATTTTTAGACAAGCATAAGCCTCTCACAAGGTGGTTATTGCCCATACTTACCTAAAAAGCCTAAATGGCTTTTCTAAGTTTCACTGCTACAGATATTCTAGTTACAGTGCCATCCAGGCAGGACACAGCACTTCTGAGCTCCTCTGAACATGCCCCCCAAAGTCAGAGTTCTGCAATCCTCCTCTTTTGACAAAATTTGAAGGGCCTGATACTCAATTGAGCCCAACTACATCAAGTCAAGGCTGCATCCCCATAGTTACCAGCATTCATCTGACAATACCTAAAGGTATCTACCTTCAAGCCACTAATGTATAAAAAGCACTTGCCCAGAAACGCCTGTAAAATTTAGAGCAGATTCCAACAGCACACATCTTCCAGCTAAGGAGAGGATTAGGGAAGGAGCTAAACAGGAGAGGCCACCTTTCTTTTTTGATTAAAACGAGTTGCTGCCAAGAACTGAAAATGTGCAAAAACGGGAAACAAGAGTAAGCATGCCATTGCCCTGAAGACAACATTCACTTCCTGCTTCAGAAGAGTTTCATTCTATAACAACTGCTTTAAGTACTAAGTTCTTTCTCCATCCTCCACATTTTCTTACTTGCAGATTGCTCACTGAGCTCTAGATCAGAACACACTATTTGATTTTAAAGATGACATTCTCTTAAGAGCACCTCATTATGTATATCATATTGAGCTAATATTAAATATTCCAACAGTATTGTGGGACTGCTCTGCAGACAAGGGTAGGTAGCCAGCTGACATTTTTCTGCTAACATACTTGCACCTGATTATTTGAATAAAACTTACCTTTATCTGCCCAGATAATACAGGCTTTGGAGAAGTAATCTTACTCACTTCGGGAGTATTGGAAAGGTCAATCAAAGGTCTACTTTCACATTCAGAAGTGTGTGGGAGAGATTTGTCTACTCCAGTATCTAGCAGTAAGGCCTTTAAAAAAAAATAATTCAAGTTTTCTCCTCTGTTCACCAAACTTCCTTCATATATATTGAGGCAGTCAATTTAGCTTATACAGCTGTAATAATCACAGAACAGGCTTAATTTACAGCTTGGGTATTTTTTATGCAGGATTCATTGCACACTGTAAAAACCTCAGCTCCTGCTCTGCCAGTGGCTAGCATCACAGGGAAAATGCAGTAAGACAAAGCAAAAGAGATCCCTTGGCATAAAACAGTTTTTCACTTAAAAGTTGAGTTAAATGTAAAACAGAAGATTAATAACCCTCTTAACAGTTAAATGATTTAACTACAATTATTGTGCAATATTGTTTAGCCATAGAAACGATTCTCTACAGCTTCACACTCTACTTAGCCTTTTGTCCAGTTTAACTACCCCATACATGTATTAAGAATTCTGAAACAGACACTTCATGCCACCGAGTAAGCTAACAAGGAACATACTGATGCAATACCATCAAGTAATTAATCTACAGATTATTCTACACCTGAGTATTTGTAAATCAACAGCCACTTTGTCAGGTTAATATTTCAGAACTACAACTTCAGCCCTTTCTTCTTACTGTCTGTGGAGTGCCAGCTTTCAACATGAAGCCATGACATTCCTGGGAAAGCGTTCACTGATTACTTGACACTTAAGTTTACTTCTATATGGACTTTGGGGTTTAATCCTCCCTCACTGTATGCAGATTAGCACTCCCGTTAGGTGACTGAATTTAGCTACAGCGGTATTTTGGGTTTGGGGGTTTTTTTAATCCCTGAAGGAGCTTTATGGCTGCAAAACGAACTGCCCTGCAACACTGCTTTTCTAATTGAATCCACAAAGATTTCACAGTACTCTTCCAAAAATGGAAACCTAATATAAAATCTGCAAGTATTTGACAGTGCATTTGAAATGGGAACACTTAGTGGAAATACTGATCATATGCTGTTCAGTGCTAAATATAGGCACTAGAGGATGCACATGGTTACAGCTAGTTGGGCACCACAATATAAGAAAAGACACTGAGCTATTAGAGAGCATCCAGAGGAAGGCAACAAGGATGGTGATGTGTCTGGAGGGGAAGCTTTATGAGGAGCAGCTGAGAGCACTTGCTCTGTTCAGCCGGAGGAGAGATGAGGGGAGACCTTATTGTGGTCTTGAACATCCTCAAGAGGGGAAGCAGAGGGGCCTCTCTTCATTCTTGTACTCAAGGAAACATAATGAAGCTGAATCAGGGGAGGTTTAGGTTGGATAGCAGGAAAAGGGTTTTCACCCAGAGGGTGTTTGGGCACTGGAACAGGCTCCCCAGGGAAGTGGTCACAGCACCAGCCTGAAAGAATTCCAGAAGTGTTTAGTGTGATTCCTGAGTGTCCTGCGCAGGGCTGGGAGTTGGACTTGATTCTGATGGGTCCCTCCCAACTCAGAATATGCTATTATTTCATGATTCTAACGCATTTTAACTTCATGTTTACTGAAGTGGTTTTCCTACTTACCCCTTACCTTGAAATAATTTGGTTTCAAGCATTTCACTTGGTAGTTTTGTAGGAAAATGTACTGCCATTTCTTACCTCAGGTTGTTTCTCTTCAGCCAGCTCATTTTGTACTTCAGCCAGCTCATTTTGTACTTCTGTCTCTTTTACTGCATTTTCTACCCCTTCTGTAGCAGTTTTCTCTGGTGAGAAGTTAAGTGCAAGAGGTAGCACAGGTGGAGGAGATGTATCATCTTCTGAAGATGTCTGTGTCTTACTCTCTTGTTTCTGTTTAGAACTAGGGAAAAGAGCACCAGCAATAATTGAGTTCTTCAATCAGCATTAACTACCAAAAATAGACAAGCCAATTTCTAACCTCATTTTCTCCTTTTTTACCCCAAGTTTTAATGAACAAAAGGCTTCCCATATTTTTATTCAAATAAACGCTAGTTACCTGCAAAATACAAAATATTTCATTCTGTAATAGAAGTATAGCCTACCCATGCAAAAAAAAAGGAAAGTATTATGAAGAATTTGATCTTATTTGACATTTCCATCCAGCCTAAATTTCACACAAGGTATTTTGGTTGGGTTTTTTATAAACTTGGAAGAACTAGCAAAGAGGCATTGATCTCATATATCACTGAGCAACCCACTTCAGTCCCTGCTGAAAGGAAGTACTGACACTGGCTGGAGGACCAGAGGCTGTAATCTGATTAGTATGATAAAGTCATTGTAGAGAGAATAATTGTTTCCTTGAGAGAAAAGACTATTTGAGACATTTGGCCTCAGTAACATGACACAGTTTTCTATCCATGAATCATTCCTACTTTAATGCAGTTCCTCTCCACCAGCCACAAAATATATATATATATATGGCCCTTGTCAGAAGATGCTGGGCTGATAATATGAAGAAGGCAACACTACTTCCACAGAAAACAAACAGAATTAATAAAAGCCTAAGTAAAACTGCTCAGAAAATAAATTTCAAGTCAACTAAATCCTTGGCTTTTCAACTGACACTTTAAAAAGTGTAATTTTACAGACCACTGGCAACAGTATAAAACAGAAGTTATAAGTAATATGCATTTTAATCAGCTATTTCCCTTCATCAGAAGGCAATAGTAAAATGACACCAGAGCATCAGATACAAGTCTTAAGTTGTTCCCTAGCTCAAGAAATACAAATAATTTCCTATTAAAGCTGTAATTCTTTAATGTTAGATATTGACTCACCTCAGTACAGCTTATAGCATTTTACCAGTCACAAGTTCTAAATTTTTATTAGGCGTATACAGCTTTTCTATGCTCAAATGCTTTAGTCTAACATTTAGCAGAGGTCCTTGAAACCCAAGAGTCATCACTAGAATTCCTTCAGAGGCAGTTTGCCTACAATACTCATTTCATATATGCAGATTTCTGTCTTACCCAGCAGTGAAAGTCTTTCTGGTGGAAAAGCTGAAGCTCTGCCGAAGGGATGCAGCATGTGGAGAAATTGCCATTCTTGGTACAGTTCTAGGAGTGGCTGCCGGGAACCCCGAGATCCGACGGACAGGTGTAGGCAGGCCAGAGCGTTTCACACTGGCAGGAGTCATGGTGGCAGACCTCTCAGGGAAACAAAAACTCTCACCTTTCATAGGAGTGCTGACTGCCATGGCACTAGAAGAGGAACATGCCTTAGCCAAAACCTTCTAGAAATCGTTGGAATAACACTATTCTACCAAACGATAGAAATCCATTTCCCGTTGGTCAGCAAGGGAACAGTATTCACCCTAAAGTTGATAATCACAGCACAGTAAGGGCTTCACTTGATAAAAATTCTTTTATGAATTATTTTAGACTACTTAGCACTGCAAAGAAACCCTCTTCTGAAAAGAGTGGGAGGGGTTACTTGGTTTAGTTTGGGGTTTTGATTTGTTTTAAATCAGTTCCAATAGGCATTAACACATCTAACTTGGCAGGTCTCAAGGGACTAGATAATGAAGTTAGAACTTTTAAGACTGTTGCAACACCCAACCATGTTGCATGCTAAAAAGGATGCCTCAGTGTATTCAATTTTCAGTGAAGCCCTACCTTCTAGGTGTGCCACAAAATGTTAATCCAAGAGATGGCGTTGCTTTTGGTGCCAATTTGTTTGGTGTTGCATCTAAAGAGAAAAGTGTTGTTAATTGCTATCAGATTCATAATGATTTCTTTTATAGCAGTTGTCTTTCAGTTAAATACTAATTCCTTCCCAAAGGTGGACAGAAGTGTAATGAAACAAGTAACAAGCCTCCAAGGTAACATTTGCTTTTAATAACCAAAGTAGAAGACAGGTCATACAAAGTATGTGCTTACCTTGAGTTTTCACAGGAGCCTTATTTTGACCTGTGGAAACAGATAAAACTCTAGCCTTGGGCTTTGGACACAGGCTTCCTTTTGGTGAACTCCCATCTTTATTCTGCTGACATAGCTGCTGCAGACTGGGAACAGAGCTTGGTCTCTGAATTCCACTGCCTGCAGCCTCAGATGATGTTGCAGAAGCTGAAGATTTAGCTAGGCTTATAGCACTAGATATTTTGGGAGTACTAGCTGATCTCACTTGCTTCCTGGATTTCTCAGTATTGGCAGCCTGCAGAGATGACACTGTGGTAGGTCTGACAAGGGCCAGCCTGCTTGTAGTAGATGAAAGCTTAGAGCCACTCACAGTAGCTTTTGATGACATGCTTGGTTTTCCTGAAATAGAAAGTTGTACTTCTGAAGTTTTTGACTTAGCAGAATAATTATACTAACCCAGGAAAGAAAATTAGCAACTTACAGCATTTAAATTTAGGTTAAAATAATTCAGGTTTAAGGAGAATATATACAACTACTGAAAACTTATTCCTCAAATTATTCAGCAATTTTATTTTATGGTCGTCTCACCGAATTCCTGAATTACTGCAATCAGATGAAAGACTATTCTTCAAGGAATGCCAAAACAGCTTGCAGATTCAAATTACTTCCAGCATTTTCTCCCAGCATAGCTGGCCCTGTTCCCTTAAGCAGCCTTTCAAGGAGGTAACAGTTTGAGTTACACTGAATAACACCACAAGCTAAACTACCCCACAAGCATTTTTCACAGATTTCTGTAAAGTTCTTACTTTTAGTCTTTTAGTAACCTACTTTTTAGTAGGTCACTTTCATTAAGAGGATGAAATCTTGATTAGACAGTTTTATGGCATAAAATAGTTCTCACTAAGCTTTTAATAATGTTATTAATCTCCCGGAAACAAGGTGCAAAATAAAAATTTGCTGTAACTTGGTACTTTTATAGATGTACAAGAACTGTAGTCCTTACATCTGTGAGTAATTTTAGACGACTATTTTCCTGATCCTTTGAGGCTTACTGAAATGGTCAAATTGATGGCCTCAATACAGTACAAGCCTCTTGTCTGTGTTACCTCCCTAAAGGTGTTTTCCTATCTGCTTGAGTAAAGCTCATCCTTTATTTAGGCTTACAGAAATGTGGAATAAAGCCTTTCACCTTCCTTCCAAATTTCAGTTGTTTTGGTCATTTTTTTTTGTTTTTTTTTTTCTTTTAATTCCAGTCAGACAAAAGCTTAGAGCATTCAGAAGCTCACGTTCTTGGCTACAATAGAGAAGATCATGCATAAAAGGAACAGAATTCCTGGGGCATTGCTTCCTTTCTCAGTCTGTCAGCTGCTCACATGTAGGCATCAGGTTTGTATCAATTTAGTTTCTACAAATTATGGATGTCTAACATTTATCTTTAATCCACAGAGGTTTACTGGACAAGCCTAGAAAATTTTATTCTCCATACAAAACACTTCTTAGTGCTTGAATACTGGACATCATTAAAACATTTCCAAATCCAAAGTCCAGAACATGCTTAGCTATTTCAAAATTGATTTGTGGTACAAATCTGTAGTAAGAGCAATTACCTTTTTTGCCTATAGGAGAAATGGGTAAACTTGAATTAAGACTTAAGTTCATACTGGAAACTGATGATGAAGATGATGATGATGATGTAGTCTTTCTTGTGAGACCACTGGCAACACCAGGACGTTTCAGATATGTCATCTTCCTTAAGCCAGGCTGAATCAAAAGCAAAAATATGCCCTGTTTAACACATTATTTTGCCATCATTTGTCTTGGTATTATAACTTTTTCAAGTGAAGGGAGGTGATCCTCTCTCTGCTCAGCACTGAGAGCCCACACCTGAACATCTCCATACAGTTCCAGGCTCCCCAGTGTGGGAGTGATTTGGAGCTAGAGCAAAGAGTCCAACAAAGGGCCTCCAGAATGATTAAGGGACTGGAGCATCTCGCACCTGAGGAAAGGCTGAAAGCTGGGACTTCTCAGCCTGGAGAACACAAGGCTCAAGGCAGATCTCATCAATTTATAGAAATATTTGAAAGGACAGTAGCCAGTGGTGCCCAGTGACAGGACTAGGGGCAATGGGCAGAGTAAAACACAGGAGCTCTATTTCTGAACATCAGGAAACACTTTTTTTACTTCAAGGGTCACCGATCACTGGCACAGGCTGCCCTATGAGGTTGCCAAGACTTCATTCTTAGGGATATTCAAAAGCTGTCTGGCCATGGGCCTGGGCAAATGGCTCCCTGAGGTCCTGCTTGAGCAGGGCATTGGACCAGATGACCTCAAGAGGCCCCTTCCAACCTCAACAATTCTGCGATTCGGTGAAGTGACACACAGCATTAAAACAGGCATTTAAAGCTTCAAAGCAACTGACAGCTGTAGGTATACTACCCTCATGCAAGTTATGGCAACCTTTTCATATGGTTTAGTTAATTACACACATCAAAAACCTTCTTACAGGAAACTGCTCATCACTTACGTGCAGCTAGTGCTTTAAAAACAATGGCATGCTTGTTAATCCAGCACATTTACAGTTGCTCTTAAGTGCGTTCATTGCATTACAGACTTAGAGCACACATTCAAGAATGGCAAATATAAAACATAGATTACTTTTCCTTAAAATCACTTTACACAATAGCTTTAAATTAAATTAGAAAGTAAACTATATTAATTTCTTTTCATCAGAAATACTACAGAAGTTATTCCCATATTAAGGAGGTTTGCCATTACCTTACTTGGTGCAGGAAGGACTTCTGCGTCTTGCACTGAGGAACTGCCACTGAATGAAGATTCAAAGGCATCTAAAGCAATATTAGATTTATCAGAAATTCCATCTTCAGATGATCCCATGCTGTTCAAGTCTCTTTTTGTAGGAATACTATTTTTTCCTCGTTTGAGCTGCAAATTTCAATGCAACATTTTAAAAGCTACTAGTCCTTCTAGAAACCACTATAAAGCTTTTTACACACATTGATTCTGTTCAGAAACCAAGACAACAGTCAACGAAGAAGCCTCCAAACCCAGTGAAGTCTTTAGACAAATACAGTCTGAAATAAGTCTAGTGACTGTATTTGCCAAATACTAGAACATGCTTGAACCCAGATACTGGACAGCAACTTAAGGACAGTTCTGGAACAATTCATCAGTACAAATCACATAATCACATTCACCCACATAGTGTTCCATACTGGAACAACTGTACCTTACAACTATATTGGACTCTCCATTTATTATTCTTCCACTCTACTCTGGCTTCCAAGAGATGAGACGTTACAATAGTAGACTGCATCATGCAAACTGTCTGTTCAGACAGTGGAGTATCATTTGTCTAGTTAGGGTGTTTAAGATCATGTCTCTTCTGATAACACACAAAATCAAGAAGAAATTTATACCACAAAGGAAAATCAGAGTCCTGTACTTTCTATAGGTGATGGTTCTTAAGAAGCCCCTACCACATCTTCAGTAAAATCTGCAATACATACTGGAGCCTAAGCCATAAAGTGTAGAGCAATAAAATCCAGAAGATACTCTATCTAAAGACTGGGATTTGTGCTCACAAGGTCACTAACACAACTGCTTCCTTACTATCCCAGAATACATTTCCATTGACAAAGATTAACAGTAAATAGAGCCACTTTTACACATTAAGTGTAAAATTACACATGAAATATAGAAGTGTAGTAATTTTACCAGCAACACAGCAGTGTTAGAAACCAGTTAGAAGAGAAGCCAAGAATTACAGTATTCACAAAACCAGAATATAACAGAAATTTACTTGCAAATGCTCTACATTGTCATAATAGATTAAGTAATTGGTTACTACACCATAGTACCTGCCCTTATTTTTTTTCAATATTTTCTGACTAAGAATCTTCTGAGGTAGAGAAGCATCAGAAGATTACAGTTCGCTTTTAAAAATAAAAGATTGTAGATAGGTTAAACATTCCTAAAACACAGAGACCTTACTTGAAGAAAATGTTGCCCAGAACCTGACTTTACCTTGTCAATTGTCACCAAATGGCTTTTTCCAAAAGTGGATGAAGGTTTTGCCATTGGCAGTTTGCCAATTGCTTTTGTATTTGTTTCCTTAGTTTTCTGTTCCTCTGTCGGGGGCAAACTGGCATTTTTTGTAGGAGACACACAAATTTTAACAGAGCTTCTGTTAGGAGGAGCATGTACCTTGCCATCTGACACAAGTTTATGTGATGCCTTCTGAAAAAAAGGTGGCAGCTGACATGCCAGGCTGTCCTGCACACAGTATGTCTCCCGTTTAACAGCCCTGGGACTTAATTCTGTATTTTTATTTCTCAGTATGTTCAGCTTTGACTTTGAGTCCTCCACAAATGTTTCCACAATCTTGTTTTCTGATTGGCTTATTTTAGTCTCCTTGTTCTTGCTTCCAGTCTCTATTTGCAGTGCCAACAAATGAGCTTCTTTGAAAATTTCCACAAATTTCTCTCCTTGAAGTGGGCTCAAAATGAGTTTATCATCAGAAGCAGACACACACTTTTTTGCTTCAATACTTGCAGCAATACATCTTTCTTTGTGTCCCACAGGTCCAACAAAAACTTCATCTTCATTTCCACTACAAAGAAAAATAATTTAGCCCAGCACCTTATGTGTGTCCATTCTGAAGGGTCTACAGTACTTACATTACTTACCTTGTTGAAGAGAGTGAAAGGTCAAAATCAAACTTTTCATCAGTCAGAAGAGGAAAGTCTGAAACTATAACAAGGATTTTGTCACAGCATGGATTTACAATGAAAATTATTGCATCATGCTTTGACAATTTGGTGAGTGATGTCAGCTGGCAAAAAAAAAAAGCTTTAGCTACCAAGTTTAAGAAATTAAACTTAGAAAAACATGTTTTAGGTCCAAGAAATTTAAGGGACAATTGTGAATATGACCATAATTGTGAGATGCCCTAATACTGTGAAACAGGGCAATGGTGATTTCTAAGCAGCTGTAACAGAAACATGGAATGCAGTTTATCAGCAGCTTCCAATTAAAATAAGTGAGAACATGTAATCTAGAGCAATGTGACAATGCATTTGTCCCGTTTGTCAGTTCTTTTCTTGTTCAGGCTACCACAGAACAGTAGCCAGAGCCAGTGAGAAAGGTTACTTTTCTTATTAATTAATATATACACTAAATAAATTAGCAGCTGACGGGTAGGGAAAAGGGAGGGGCTCAGATTAGATCTATAGAAGAGAGGTCGATGACATCAGTCACTATTACACAAGCTTCAGCACTGTGCTCCACAAGCTCCTCAGGAGGCTTCTGAGACTGGCAGCAGCAGCCCATCCAAGGAAATGAGTACACAGAACATGAGCTAAGGTAGACAGAGGATGTCTACTGATCTGAGCTGTCCTAGCCTGTAACAGGGGATATACCACGTAGAGAATAACTCAACATGTTCTCCACCTACCATTGATCATGCAAGTATCCAGTTTTTCTTCAGTCACATGACTCAGGCTATGTGCTGACATTTCCGTTTTTTCCTCCATAGTACCTGGAAAATAAAGAAGTATACATGCAAGTGATTTCAAAAAAACCCAAAACCAAACAACAACGGGGTCACGGACTTTGATGACACTGCTGAATTAGTCAGGAGGTAAACGTTCCCTTTGAAGACTCTGATATTTAGGGACTGCCATACAGAACCACAGAATAGTTAGGGTTGGAAGGGACCTCTGGAAGTCATGCAGTCCAGTCCCCTATCGAGGCAGGGTCACCGGGAGCAGGTTACACAGGAACGCGCCCAGGTGGATTAGGAAGATCTCCAGAGAGGGAGTCTTCCCTGGGCAGCCTGTTCCAGTGCTCTGCCACCCTCCATGTAAAGAAGTTCCTATTCACGCTGAAATGAAACTTCTTATATTTCAGTTTAATTCAGTTTATTAGTTTAATTTAGTATTACTACTCGTCCTGTCCCTGGACACCACGGAAAAGGTGGTTTATGGGAAGCCATACAGTTCGCCATCCCGCCGACCGCCCCACCTCAGGCGAGCTCGCACCGGTCCCTCCCTTCCCCGACCGCAAGGGCGCCTCCACCCCCGGGAGACGGGGAAAGACCTCCGGGCACCACCGCACCGCCGGCATCGCCACCGCCATCCCCGCGCCCGTGCCCGTGCCCGCGTCCGCGCTCACCCCTCACCGCCGCCGCNCGCGGCGGCGGCAGCAGCGCCAGGGAAGGCCTCAGCAGGGTGTGGGCGTTGCTGGAGGCCTCACCTTGAGGCCGTGCCGCCGCGCTGGCTGCCGTGGGGCCTGCGCGCCGCTTCCCTTGGTTTCCTTGACGCCTTTGCCGGATATGGTTGTCCTAATAACTTAACTTTAGAAGTGGAGCTAAACGGAGGTTCAACTTGGGCATAAGAGGAGTTTAATGACAGAAATCGCGAGTAGACATTGGAATGGGCTGCCCAGGGAGGTGGTGGAGTCATCATCCTGGAGGTGTTCAGGGAAAGAGTGGATGTGGCACTCGGTGCCATGCTCTGGTTGTCAAGGTGCTGTTCAGTCTAGGCGGATTCAGAGGTCTTTTTCAGCTTAATGGTTCTGTGATTTTGTGAAGGGGTTAAATATATATATATATCTATATATATAGGGATATCTATCTAATCCTAAAGTGGGATAAGGAATAGCGAGATGCCTGCATGTCAGTCCCGGCCACGGACTATTATTATCAGTCCCATTAATACAGGCTGACTGATAGGATAGTTTTAAAAGTAGACCCGTGTTTGTAACAAACACTAGGAAAACACTACTCTTCACATTTCTTCTAATGTTTAGTGCTGAACAGTGCAGGGTTTTCTCTTAATGCATGCACGGCATCAGAAATTACATTCCAGTGATGCAGTCTTTTTGGGATGACTAAATAACTCGGCCTGGAATTTATCAGCTGAATAAGAATAGTTATTCATAACCTGCAGATTTTCATATAGGTAAAATACTCTATAATCCTTTTTCCAGTTGACTATTTGTAATTTTCTACCTTTGATGGAGCCCCACAAGCAGTATATTTGTAACTTGACTATATAGCAAGTATCCTATGTTTCGGCAAATATGCACAGTAAATGGCTGGGACAAATAGGCCTCTGTGCTGAATATTAACATGCTCACCTCACACTTTTCCTCCCTTCAAATGACACAAGGAGTCTCTCCTGGCTGGCAGTGGTCAGTTGCATGGGGAACTGTCAGGCTTAGTTGCTTGTAAAACATGCCAATCCTCATTGTTACAGTTTCCCTCTTCCAGCTTTTTACATCAGGATTTTCGACCGGTTCTCTTCCGTGTTTTCCTCATTGGTTCCAGTGACACAGTTTTACTCACATGGGTGAATAAATTCAGTCTTAATTTTCTGGAGTGAAAATTATTTTTCCAGGACATGTTTGGAAAGATGGTGCAAGACAGTGTTTTGAGAAAGAAGGGTTTTGGTCTGTCTTTAAAAATTGCAAATTTAAATGTGTTTGTTTAGAAGCCCTACAAACAATTACAGGGGCATTGAATTGATTATACTGAACTCACCATTAACCCAGCTGCTCATGCAACACCCAGCTTGGGAGAAATTCTGCATTGGCACAGCCTCTTGTTAATTAATGGCTCCAGGTGGTTGGGGAATAATAGGATGTATGTGACTTTGTTACTGACTCTAGATATCTAAATGTGGCTCTTTGTGCTGATATATTACTTATTGACTGCTTATTGAATGTGATCATGTTGTAAAAGTCAAAGGTTTATTTTAAAAGGCGCCTGCTTTTTTCATTAAAAATATTTGAGTATTAGAGCCCATGTAAGTGATGGTGGCTTGACATTTCACTCCAGGCAATTTAAACCAAATTGCAGTTGTAGAAAGGAACTAAGTTTTACCCCAAAATAGCCTGTGATCTAATAGAAAGTAATTTTGAGTTACAGCTCATCCTGTATTTTTCATCACCAGCACCCTCCATCTGTGCATTACTTATGTTGTTATGAATTTGGCAACACTTCAGCAGAGAGCTACTGTTTATAAGACAAGATCCCAGCAGCTAAAAGAAGCCAGTCTTTGGGATTACTCATTACTTGCCTTGTGAACTGCACAAGGGAATTTCTTGAAGAACTATGTCAAAATCAGCTTTAGAAACCATTAATTTGAGAGCTTTCATTGACACATAAGAAGTGCTCCAAGATTATTGCTGGTCAAGTTGGTGGGCTTGGAAGGAAGATTCTTTTTGTTGGTACTGAGAGAAAATTTCCTCATTTTGTGCACGGAGACGAGGATAAAAAAGGCTCTTTTCCTCTCTGCAAGAAGAAATCTGACGCAGTGGGAACTCAATCACCCAGACACCATGAATGCTTGCAGAAGGTAAGCTGCATGTACTGCATTCCCCTCAGGTAGGAATAGAAAAGCAAACTATTGGCAGAATGTTCCTCTCGTGGTCTTCACATGATGCTCCCAAACGACCATGAACTGTGTTATTTGATTTGCAGATACACATGACGGATTGTCCTGATACAAATGTTAAATGTCTAATTCTGCAATTACCTTCTGTAAAAGCTCAACGCCAGAACTTTTGTTTTATTGATTAATTCCCTTTTGGAGATTCCTTTTCCTAGTCTTTCAGTTTTAACAAATCAGTTTTGACAGCTCTCTTCCAGGTGTGCATAAGTATGTAATTTGTGGTTTAAAGTTCTTTTTTACACATAAGCTGTATCTGTGCTAACATTTGTGGTAATCTCTACTCTTCTGTCATAGTAACAGCAGGAACATGTATGAACCAGACCTGCAATGCATCTAATACATCTCAGATCCCTCCCTAACAAACCTGAAGATCACAAGCTAATTAATCTCCTTTCAGCATTCCAGTTCAGATGTAATCGTGGACATTAAACATTTCCTTTCTCTTAAAAAAAAAAACAACAAAAAACCCCCAAAAAACAAAGGCAGCAGGAACAAGGACTTAGCACTGGGGCTTAGCAGAAAATTTTCAGTGGAGATAACAATAACTGGTGG
Organism: Daphoenositta chrysoptera; assembly: GCA_013397915.1. Lineage (NCBI taxonomy): Eukaryota > Metazoa > Chordata > Aves > Passeriformes > Daphoenositta > Daphoenositta chrysoptera. The sequence goes on along the minus strand of VZRO01003614.1, from coordinate 366,220 downwards.
TCTGTTGCCATAGGTGAATACTGCTGGTTTCAAACGCTTTAGGAAAGGTGACAAAGAAATGTTAAATGTTACTGCAGAGAATCCTGCAGATATGCTTCGCGTACTTACTCCTGATGGGTATCTTTGCCTAATGAATACCTTAACACAAGTCCCCTCTGAAAAGCAGAGATAGAAAAACATGCCAGAGCAGGATGGGAAGCTTACATGCTGTGCTTATTCCCATGGATTAAAGCTTTGGAAACTGGTAATTTTTTATCTGAACCCTGCCACTTTCATAATATTGCAAAATGAAAGGGTATGTTTTTTCTCATACAATGATCTGTATCAACAGTGAGGAGTAAGAGCACTGTGTTTCCTCTAACAAGCCCATACCCTCTCTCTGCCTGTCAGTGAGAGAGAAATACCAAATGGCTGGTAAATGTTTTGCATTTCCAATTATAGAAATTATTTTATTAGCCCCAGACAGTTTGAAGAGCTCTTTCCCAAATCTAGTCGATGATACAATGCACACTCTGGATTTCATTACAAACACTATTGAACTGTTAATAAAAAAGAATAATTTTTAACCTTAATCTTGCTTTTTGTTATGTCAGGATACATTCTCTCCGTGCTCACAGACAGAAAACTAATGGAAACAAAAGTGAGAGCTGGCACAGCACCTCTGGGTTCAAGCACCAGGATGGAGATGATCTTGTTACAGTCCACACCCTTTACACGGTGATCATCATGATCCTTCTAGTGGCACTCTGGGGAGCCTGGTCACGAAAGGATTCATCCTTATAGCAGCAGTATAGCAACTTTTTGTCAAATATTTAAAGAATTATTTATGTCAACTATCCCTACTCAAGAGGTACAAAAAAAATGGTTTCGACCTATTTCAATTTACTTGAAACTGCTTAAATGGTTGCTACTTGTGGAAGTGAATCTATGAAGCAATTTAACAGGCCATGTACAGAACATAATTTTGTGAATAACATAGACTTGTTTGACTTGTAAACATGTATATATTACCCTCAGCACATACATGAAACTTTAGGCACAATATTCTAGAAAGAAGAGTTCAACTTCTGTTTTATTGGTCAGTGTTTTGTATGTCCACCCCAGCTTTCCATTTGTGAACTTGTCAAGTCTCTACCTCTGCTAAATTTGCCTGTCCCAATCCATGGTAAAACATACAGTATAAGCAGGGAAATAATCTGTCATGTCACAACAGCATAGGAAAAAAAAATTAATAAACCCAGCTATTCTGCCAGCAAGGGAAGATCACTGAAAAAGTTGAATTCTCATCTCCGTTGCTGAAGAGAGTTTGTATGGGACTTGCATCCATTATTTTTAACTTATGGTAATGACTTTGTCAGCTCAGGAATAAAATTATGAAATAAGTTGTATTTGTGAATCCTTTGTCACAGAACCAGCTGGCTCCATCTTCAGTGTTGTATATATTTGATCTATCTGCAACCACTTGTTTTTCCATAATTCATTAACGTCTCATGGCAGCACCAGCTTTGACATACACCAGCCCATCACTGATGGGAGGCATTCCATACCCCCACATTTTCAGGGAGCAGGGAAGTAACCCCACTCAGACAACCTGCAAGCTTTCTGGACATAGAGCCAGTCGGTGGTTTCTGTTCAAGTCTTTGTTAGTTGTCTACTCCTGGTGAGCACAGGTTTGTGGACTGGCAGCTCAGAAGGGCAGTGACTGTTGGAGACAATAGCCCAAGCCTTGGGAGCTTAAACTCATCTTAAACCCCAAATTTTAGCATTGCCTAAACTAATAAACAGTATCCCAATTAAAAGAAAAACAACCCTGTGAGATATTTAGACATTTTACACCCTCACATAGATACAGATTTGTAATTAGGTAGTACCTGCAGGCAACACAATTCTTACAACAAATATTGTGTACCCCATTTTGGTATCCATCTGTAATCAGGAGAGGTACATAAACTGAAGTGTCTCTGAGAAGAGCTCCATGGCATAGCTCCAGGAGTGTTCACAAAGCTCAGGGAAGCAGCAGAGACACCCGTGTCAGCTCTCAGCAGGCAGGGAGGGGGCTGGAATTGGTGCTCCTCCACTGATGCTGCACTCGGCCAGCGTTACCCTGCCTGGGCAAACCCCCTTGTTAAGGCACCACCTCTGCATGCCTTAACGTGGGAGCAGTGCTTTGATGATGCTCCCTCAAGAACAGCACACAAAGGAATACTTAAAAAACCAGATGATTAGCACATTAAATACATAGTCACAGAACAGGGACCCAGGCATAAAACATGTAGATGAACATTACAAGTGAACACAAAAGGATGGGCCCTCCCCTGTCAATGTACCTTTGAGAGGGGAGAGGGACCTACGCATTCCGACAGCAGCACAAAACCCCCCACAAAACACAGGGCTGTGGGACAGGCAATGGCCTCAGTGTGCTGGAAGTCAAACACAAAATCCCAAATACCCCACCTAGGAAAAAGAAAACCTAGAACAATTGACTGCACATCATAATTTAGCATTTAGCTGTTACATTTATAAATTCTGCAGGTATAATCCTGCCTCTGAAGCACTGGAGGTCCAAATAAGGTATTGAAAATACTTCAGCTTCCTCTTTCACCTTGTGACAGAGGAGATGAGGTATGAAAGTTCAGAAGAGACTGCAGCAGAACATTAAATATTTTTTTCTTAAATTTTTGCTTTCCTGGAAAACAGCCTTGGTTGATTTAACAGCAATATTAGAGATCTAAATTAACTAATTTTTAATGTGTTCAGAAAGACAAGCGTATCTTTGCAGGGTTAACAAAATCTACTTTTATTACCAGTTTTTGTAAAGAACACATTTAACTTGGATAATGCAACCATGTCTAGGGAAAACCTGTGGTCTTGCAGGGCACAGTCATCAATGCAAAAAGACCCAAATCATCTGCCTGACTAAATGATACTCTGGAGACTTCAGCTCCCAAAATAATTTCCTGTAAATTCACCCATGAAAACACCTCATTTGGGTCTCACAGTAAATCACAATTTAACTTATGTCAACAGTAACAAGCTATTTAATGTCTCTGCACCAATGAAATAGATGGACAAGAAGTAGAAACTGGGAACCCAAGTTTGGAACTTGTGTGTCAAAGCTTTTATGCAGCGATCATTTTATTATTATTTCTCCTGTATTAAACAGACCGGACAAATGTGTTACACGTGTTCAAAAAAGGCAGTGGTTTAAGTAAACCTGTCTGCTGTTATTTTAAACCACCAAAACAATTGTAGTTCAGCCAGTAAATCTTATGATATATTCCATGTACCAACTGGACTGTCAGAAAAGGAAAACAAGTCTCTTATTTTCCATGGTCATTCTTCCATGCTGATGTTACACACTTTTGAAGACTCAAGTCCTTCCAAGCTCCATTTTTTACTACTGCCTCACATTTCCCTTTAGAGAGGACGATGCACTCTGTAAAGCCATCTTCAAAGCAAGATGTCAGCACAGCCATTTGTCCCAAATCCTCTGATAAATCTTGTAATTCCCTTGGTACTTGGTAACTAAATCTGCCATTGGTCTGGTTGGTAAGAAAAGGATGGTATTTGTACTACTGTCTTTTAACTATGGGAAGACTTTTTTGAAATCAAAATGCAAAACAAGCTGTATATTTCTGTATTAAATACAGAAACACAGACAACCAGGTCTACATGTCAGTTCACTGGTCTGTTTACTGTACTGGACAACATTTGAACTCTAACTCAGACTTACCTCTCAACATTTGAACTCTAACTCAGAATTACCTCTCTCTCAAAATATATTTTGTTTTCCCAAACATTATGCATAAGAATACTCTTCCAAAGATCTTTTAAGTACACAGATCATAATACCTCAGAGAACTTCAGAAAAAAAAAAAGTGCAGACAGCTATACAGTTTTATGCACATCCCAGAAAAATAATACAGCATAAAAATAACAAAGAGTATGGATTTGTACCTAATTAGGACAGTAGTTTTACTTGAACAGGATGCCTGCATGTGATTAAATGATACACAGGCAGGGCTGTTGCACCTGGTCAGTACTGGAAATCAATAGTCCTCTTAGTTCCCTTTGATGGCCTTTCCTAGCACTGGTTCAAAAAACCAAGACAAGATTTATGATCCTTTCAGAATGCTATGTAAACTCTATTAACACTTTAAATGGAGACAATCTTATGGTGCAAATTTGTCAGTAAATTCTGCACCTGGAACCAGGCTCCATGAGTTCAGCATCACTGTATCAGTGTTATGAAGTGAAAGCCCCACTCCTTGTCCTTTAGGACCAGCAATGGATGACATCAGACTGTCAGCTGCTAACACCACCCACAATGTTATCCACACTCACCTTATTCTTCAGCTCCATGAGTTCAGCATCACTGGCTCCACGCTGCCACTATGCCCCTCTGCCCCTTCCTATCCTCAAAGGGTGGCCAGCAAATCTACCCCAGTAGCACAAAGAGGGAGATGCTACTGATTGTTTATAGAAAATTTCCTTTTTCTACTCCATCAGAAATACTTGGGCTGTAAAAATACCTTTTCTGGCAGTACTATTGTTAAAGGGATGTCATCCATCAGGTTGCCCAACCAAAACTCATCAGAGCACAGTTAATAAAAATTATTTACAATGTTTGAACCCTGTCTGGGACTGCCAAAACATTTGACGAAAGGGAAGAGTAAGTACAGATTTCCAAGCCTTTTGTTTAAGTTCAGCTTAAAATACTGGCAATGTTCCCTTGTCAAGATAAAGGACAGAAATGCCAATGGCAAATTCTCCTTGGCAGGGCAGAATTGCTGTCAGTGCTTAGAACACAGCTCAGGTTACCCTTGTGTCCAAGCTTGGTTAAAGCTCAGATGTTATCAAACTACTCAGTACTACTTCGCTTCCTCTGAAATTTATTTCCACATTTTTACAAAACATCTTTTGTTGACATTCTGCAAACAACACTATCCAATAAGGTGCCGATTTGTTCTTCCTGTGGAGTAACTTTGTACATCTGCAGAAAAAAACCCAAGAAAAACAGGAAATATGTATAAGGAAGAAAAAAACTCATGACATACCTTCTAAAAATACGAACACAAGAAAAGATTATTCCCCTCTTTCCCACTTTTACATTGGAAATTCCTAACTTCTTGTGACTGCAAGACAAAATTTGGACTGAGGCAAGTCCTGAAACTGCAAGAACAAGGAAAGCTACGAAACTGAATGAGAGCAGCACTTTTAGCTCCACATGTTAAATGCTACGATTTGTCCAATTTTATTCATATGTCTCCTATCAATACTTTGACAGACATTATTAAGATGATTTAAGTTACTTGAATTTTATCATGGAGGACACATGCTTCAAGATACCTGTTTAGCATATGGTAATCTGTTAAGAGCATACATGCCCTAAGACAGCTCCTAATAACTAATTAACATGTTCTTATTTTAACCCCCCCTATTGGGACTATCTATGTACTTAAGATTATGAAACTGCTCAGGACTGAAGTTTTTAATTAAATGAATATTTGCCTGAGAAAACAGGAAGCAAAAGTGCTTGGATGGTAGGCAGCAATTTGGAATTTATTTTTATGGTCAAATTCCCTGACAACATTATTAATTTGAAGACTTAAACTTTGTGGTGTTAGGGTATGACAACTAAAACTTGTTTCAACTAAAATATTCTAAGAAATAATCAAGGTCCACTTAAAACAACTTTCCAGTTGTGCTAAAGAAATACATATCCTAAGTTAATTATGTCTGTTGATATTTAATCAGACAACTAAATAAACTATCCCTTTTCTCCATGTCAGTCTTCTCTTTTGGCTACATACCTTTTTAACTTTGGCAGTGTCTGTTAGCTGGGGGAGTTCATCTAGGGAAACCTGCTGGCCTTCCACCTGAGCTGCTATATCTGCCAGGTTTACAGTCTTGTCTCCATCCACAACCAGCACGATGAGTACTGCTGTGTCGCTGTCTGAAATGCCAAACTTTTTAAACGCATCTGAAATCTGAGAAAAGATTTTAAAAATTTAGAATATTATGAGTCACTTTCTCACTACATATAAGGAATCTTTTCAGTTACTGTGTCAGATACACCAAGAGTATAAATTGACAGACATTTTACATTAATGGAATTCTGACAAGCTACAAACCATAACAGCATATTAATGTTATTAAAAATAAGAGTAATTTCTACTAGTAGCCAGGTAGACTCTTAAATGAATACATGTACTTAGTTTGGCTGTGTGGATCTCAGGAAGCTTTTCTGGCAAAAAAGAAATTTGTTCAATAAGTCTTACATTGTTGCTTGGTGAAAGGCTGAAAATAATTTCTGCATAGAGTGTTCTGGTCTTCATTTTACCTATCTTCTGTAGATGCACTGCTTTGTTGGCTGCCACAAGAATCTGAAAAGGATCTACAATCTGTAAAACACAGCAGAAAGAGTTATACAGAATTTTAACACATTGTTTTGAAATCTGAAAACAATCCTGACTTCATTCTGATAGCCTAATTTTAACAAAAAAAGACTATATTCTAAACTATTTATGGGTTTAAATGAGAACAAACGCACCAAATAGTAGATTTTTGACAGCAGGAAAATCAATTAGCATTAGAGTTTACACGCGATGCGGATTTAAACCGCTCTACCAAGTAGGATGTGTAATGAATCGACAACAATTGTTTCGGCCAATGCTGTTTTACACAGACCAGCCCTTCCGCTGTAGGACACAGTAATGAAATCAAAGGAGGGCACTTGCGCAGAGCCTGGAGCAACCCGTGTGACAGCGACCGAGAGCACGGGTGGTCCTTCACCGAGCGCCCCCGGGCACTTCCACACCGACAGGGCGGCCGTCACTCACCATCGCAGGGTTTACCAGTGCTCCGTCAATGGCTCCTTCCATGGCTTTTTTCCGCAGAGCAGCGGCGTTCTTCACGTGCTGGAAGAGGAGCAGCGTGACGCTGCGCTCCGGGAACAGCTCCAGCCGGTGCGTTCGCTCCATCCCGGCGGCGCCCGGCCGCCCCAGGGTACCGGCGGCACAACGGAGCGCTGCGGCAGGCGGCCCCTCAGGGCGGGGCTCAGCGCTGCCTGCGGGGCTCCCCGGTGTCCCGACCCCTTCCCGACCCCTTCCCGCCCGGCCGGGGCCGGCCCTCGCCGCTCGCCCCTCCCCGGAAGGGCGGCCCCTCGGCGGCCGGCGCGGGGCCGGGCTG
>VZRO01003614.1:187908-358874 GCA_013397915.1 Daphoenositta chrysoptera | reverse complement strand
GGCTCGAGGCCTACGGCTTCTCGGGCGCCATGAGCGGCTCCTTCCTGCTGTCCTGCCTGCTCTTCGCGGCTGTCAGCCGCCGGCAGCGCGGGCCCTACATGGACGAGGTGTTCCACGTCCCGCAGGCGCAGGCCTACTGCCACGGCCGCTTCCTGCAGGTCAGGGGGGGCCCATCCCTGCAGCAGCGCTGTAGCGGCCGCTCGGGGTCGAGGGTGGCCGAAGGCGGGCTCGGTACCGGGGTGGGGCGGCGGCGCGCCGGGCAGCGCTCACGGAGCTCGGAACCTCCGGGCAGCAAGGCCAGGGGCGGTCCGAGCCTCCGGGCCGAGCAGGGGCCGTGGCGGGGTGGTGAAGCCGGGCCGTGTGTCGGGAGCCGCTCCGTAAGGCCGTGTCTGTCGCCTCGCAGTGGGACCCCATGATCACCACGCTGCCCGGCCTGTACCTGCTCTCGGTGGGAGTGGTGAAGCCCGCGGCGTGGCTCCTCGGGTGGACGGGAAGCGTGGTGTGCTCCGTGGGAATGCTCAGGTTTATCAACCTCCTCTTCAGTGCTGGGAACTTCTACTTGCTGCATTTGCTTCTGTTCAAGATCCATCAGAAGCATAAGGTACGGTCAGAGTAAAATAATTTTATGCACGCCTACAAGCAGTTTGATGGCTTAGTGTATGTTCACTACATATGTGAGCTGTTCTCAGTTTTCTATAACTGCAAGTACCACCACCAGTTTGGCCAAGAAGGCGCATTCTTATTCTCTGATTTTTTAAAATATCTCTTTTCTCGCACAAGGTGCAGTCCTCTAAAAATTCATTCTTGCACGTAACTACAAGGAGTCCCATTGAAATAAAAGTTGGTACCTATGCAGGCTCATTATTAAAAGGTCTGAATGCTCATCTAGTTGGAGTTGCTTAAGAGTCCTCACAGAACTTGAACTGCAGCTTCTCAGCTGCTCTGTGAGCAGCCTGTGTCATTTATGTGGATTTCTTCTTTTTCAGCTGCAGGCATTTGGATTTGTCCTTGTTTAACTTAATCATATTTTTGTTACCCCATTCCTCCAGCCTGTGTGGGTCACTGGATGACACCTGTGCTCTTTAGCAAATTGCCTGGTCCCACCCATGTAGTGTCAACTACAGACTTGATGACAGCATACTCTCGCTGCTTTCTTGTCTTTTATAAAGACATTAAACAGGACAGGTCCTAGTAGAGATCTCTGTGGTACTTGGGTTGTTACTGCCCTTTGGGTAGAGTGTGACCAGTTCACCATCCAGCCAGTTTTTACCTGTCTATCTGTCCACACATCCAGACCATAACAGTTCAGCTAGGATACAAGAGTGCTGTATATTTAAAATTCTGGAGCATCCACCACTGTAGTAAATATATGGTTTTAGTGGTTAATGGCTTATTTAAAATCCTTCAAGTTAGTAAATTTACTTAGTTTGACTTTTAAACTTAAAACATTTTTTCCCTGTTCCCTGATAACTGAAGGATTCCTTTACTATAAAGAAAATTTCATTTGGTGTATTTTCTTAGAGGAACCTCTTCATTTTTAAGCACATAATAACACTACAGAATTAGATCAGATTAGATAAATTGTTTCCACTTTTAATTTTATGCTTGGAAGTGGAAACATATAAGAAGAAATTTCATGGCAGTAGTCTAAGCATTAAGAGATACGTGGACGCTTCTTTGACCTCAGCATTTTCTCTATTCCTCTTTCCTGTAAGATGGTGAGTGGCTGTTTCACCCCACACTACATCATTCAGAAACATCATGCAACATTTTTTAATGTTGTGGTTTTTGGTGTGTCATGTAGTGAGTGGGATAATTGGGAAGAGTTTTTAACTGCATGTCTCCTACCTTTTTTAAAGTTTTTTTTCTGACTGATGAATCATAATGAGGATAAACAATGAAAGCTGTATCAAAGATTAGAAACTTGGAGTTGGCCACTGTGTGTGGACTGGGTTCAAAAGAGGTGCTAGTAGAGGCACAGAATGTTGCTGTCTCACAGATGAACAAAATCTCATGATGGGATTGCAGGGGCATAAACCATCGATTTTATTTTCTTCTGCCCATTAATGCAGCCTTTTTATCCAAGGTATGGGAGCAATTATGCTCCCACCATGATTTTAATGCCACAAATACATGCACACTGACATGTGAAAGAAGTTGTAGTATTTTTGTTGCGATATTTTTAACTCACCTGCAGTAGTGTTCTGTACTTTTTGCTTGGATTTTAACATTGTGTAACTGTATTAACATAGCAGGAGCTTAAGAAAAATATAGCATTTGTGCAAGAATGGAAACAAAGAGCATAGGAGATGTTATGTTTTGTTAATGGAATTCTCAAGAATGATAGCAGTTATCTTTTAATGTGTTATTTTATTTATTGGGCATTGTCTAATCACATTTTTCTGCTTCTTCTTTAGGCTGTGTCTGGTTTCCAGAGAATCTTGTCTGCATTAACTCTTGCAACGTTTCCCACCCTTTATTTTTTTACATTCCTTTATTATACAGATCCAGGATCAGTATTTTTTACTCTCTTTTCCTATTTAATGTGCCTTTATGGTAACCATAAAACTTCTGCTCTCCTTGGATTTTGTGGCTTCATGTTTCGTCAGACCAATATTGTGTGGACAGTTTTTTGTGCTGGAAATGTTGTTGCAGAGAAGCTGAATGAAGCCTGGAAGATTGAGTTGCACAAAAAGAAAGATGAAAAGATTTCTTCCAGGAAAGGATCATTTTCAGATTTGACCAGAATACTGCAGTTTCTTGTTGAATATCTCATATCACCTAAACACTTAGTTACACTTACTGCTTTAACTTGGCCGTACATCATATTAGTATCTCTCTTCTTTGGTTTTGTCTTCATCAATGGTGGAATAGTTGTTGGTGATAGAAGTAGTCATGAAGCCTGTTTGCACTTTCCTCAGCTGTTCTATTTTCTGTCCTTTACTGTTTTTTTTTCACTCCCTCATTTATTGACCCCCACTAAAATCAGGAGATTCCTTTTGTCATTGCGAAAGCACCCTGTGCAGTACAGCTTAATCACTGTCATCTCTTTATTCCTGATCTGGAAATTTAGCTATGTCCATAAGTATTTGCTAGCAGATAACAGGCATTATACCTTTTATGTCTGGAGAAAAGTGTTCCAAAGACACGAGCTTGTAAAATACCTGTTAGTTCCATTCTATATATTTGCTGGCTGGAGTTTTGCTGATACACTAAAATCAAAATCGATATTCTGGGTCTTAATGTATTTTGTATGTTTATTAGCAGTCACAGTTCCTCAAAAATTGCTAGAATTTCGTTACTTTATTTTGCCATTCTTAATATATAGGCTCAATATTCCATTTCTGTCTGTATATAGACAGCTTCTGGAGCTGGCTTTTTATATTTCAGTAAATGCTGTAACTTTTTATCTTTTTCTAAACAGAACATTCCAATGGGAGAATAGTGATGAAGTACAGAGGTTTATGTGGTGACTTTTTTTTTTGATACTTTTTTATCTATAGGAAAACACAGTTCTGTTTCAGGACTGGGCTCTGGAATGAAACAATGTGTTTTGCATCGTGTAAGGACTGTTTTCCCTAGTTGGAATTTGGAAGTAAGCTCTTTGCTTATATTGTTACAACGAAATGCAAGATCTGTTATAATGTGAAGATACTCCATATATTGGATTTATAAGAATTTTAAAATTCAATATGAGGGGAAATGTGAGAATACCTTTCTGTAATTACTGTAAATAAGAGAGATGTTTACTGTCATTTTCCATGATAATAAAATATTATATAACATGCTCTTGAAGGTATAACAGTTTATAAGTATGTTTCAGAAGTTTCTCTTTTAAAAAAGAAGGATTTCAGTGTTCAACCTTTTTGTTTATTTATCTATATGCATATTTATTCCTCAGATCAGGCCATTTCCTTCTAGGTTTACTAGTGGTCAAGGTATAAACCACTACTAAAGTACAATGTTTTCAAAACCTCCTACGTGTCACTGAATTTTCATTAGTTTTTTGTCAGTAAATGCTTACGTTAGGTTTGTAAACAGAATGTAGGCTCTTAAATCATTAGAGCATTTTGAACATTTTATTTCAAAGTGATATTTAGAAAACACAGTGGAGGGTATGTGTGTGTATGTTCTTTGAGGCAATAAATTTTACTGTACAACAAAAGATAAATTGCAGTTGATAATGTGACCTATTAGAAGGACAGTAATTTACTGATGTCAGACTGTAACATGCAGTGGATTGCAGCCCTCTTAAATAATTGAGCTTTTATGTCCTGTGGTTCTGTGCTCACAGGTTTGTGCTGAAATCGGCTCTGAGTGCACTCCTGAGTTGCACTGAGTGTTCCAAAGATCTTGGATGTGTAATCTTCAAGAAGTACTAATGGCATGACTGAACTATTCTTTTAAGTATTTTTCATGTTTATACAAACCTACTGGAACTTAAGTGTATATATTTTGTTTTACAAAGGTCAAATTCAATGTATATATACATTTATGTATGTATATATATTTAAAAGCGTCTGGTGTGCATTATCATCAGAATAAATGAAGCCTGTAATGGTTCCTGTCAGTAAATGACTTTATTAAGTCTGAAAAATATTTGATTGCTGAAGTATGTGGCAGAGGAGGCTGGTGTCCGAAACTTCAGGTACTGTGTAGCCTCTTTAAATTCATTATTGTTCTGTAATGAAAATACTGCAGCCAAATCTGTGCAAACATCATATTATTGCCACTGAAGCCACTCTGAAATGGAATTGTTTCTCAGGAGGTCAGTGCTAGTGGGTTACGGACTCAGGTCGGTGCTGTTACTGTTTTCTTTTACAACACGAAGATGGATCCGTGTCCTGGCTCCAGTTCCTTCCCGGTGCTAAGCCTGTGATGGGTGTGGTGAGCTCGGGTTCTCATCAATGCCTTTGCAACCCTGTTTCGCCTAAGCAAATCCTCAAGCCCCTCTTCAATGAGTAGGTGTGTTTGTATTGAATTTAAGATATTTGCCAGGTCACTCTTTGCTTCTTGGCCTTTTGCCAGCCTGGTAATTTGTTGTCAATGTTTACCATGGGGAAGGCCATTTTCAATCATTCCCTATTTGCTTCTTCAAATTGAAGAGACAAGAGAAATCTGAAATGGATTGCTTTTGAAGAATCCAGCGTGGTTCTGGCAGAGTCCAGGATGTTTTGTTGTGATTTCAGTATCACAGATTTGGGAGGGGAGGTCTTGTGTGCCTTCTGCTTCCAATTTTGTTTTTGTGTGCCATGCCAATAAAGTCATAAGATAAAGAGCATTTGCCTGCTTGAATACAACTTCATTTGGGCCCTGAAATACTGAGTTGGAATGGTAGCATGGGAAGGCATGGGGCTCTATCTAGTATTTCAAATTGTATCTTGCATCCAAGGTTTTTCTCTGGTTTTATGTAGGGGGAGAGGTGTTCATTCCCTTGAAAAATAAAAATTCCCTTGCAAAGATCCCTGTGTAGTCCACAGGTGTTTTGCCCAGCATCTCTGTAGTTACTGGTTTCAAATGCCTTCGATGAGAGACTGTTCATGCTTCCTACTTTTAGCAGAAGTAGCAGCTGTGTTTCCAGTGAAAAGAACAGGTTTAAATATGTACCATTTTAAAATATTTTCTTTCGTAGTGACAAGTGAATGCAAAAAATCCACCAAAATTTAGAGCACAATACCTCTCTAATGAGGTCCACCCTAGGAGACACTAAAAAAATTACACATAGAGATGCCTGTTGGGGCTGCATAACCAGTATCATGAAATGGCATAACATTTTATAATGGAATTTGTCACTATACTTACAGATTTTAATGTAAAAGTACAGTTATGCTTAATATATTTTGCTCATTTGAAAGCAGGCTGAGTTGATAAAAGTTTATTTAAAAAGGGAAGTTGATGAATTACTAAAGTTTGAAAGGAGAATGTATTTGTAGAATAAAGCTACGTTTTCACTTTTGCCTATGAGCCTGAGGGTGTTTGCAGGTAATATTTAATGTTAGCCAAGTCAGTCCAGAAATCAGTGTGGTTATATTTGTATCAGAATTGGTCATAAAGAAAGATCTCCAAATTCCATCAATATTTCCTAGAACTTTGACAAATAGCAGTAGCACTGTTGAAATCCATTGAAAAATGGATTCTAGTATTTTGACCCTGAAATATTTCCATTGTAGTTGTTTCTAGTTTATTAGCTGTTTTCCTTAAAGACATGCAGAAAGGGCTATATTTATCCTGCTTTATGTTGCCAAGGTCTTCTAGATTCAATAGAACCATAATTGCTTACTTTAGGTTAATTCTCAGCAGGTGTCATGTGGCAAATAAATTTCTTACAATAGCTTTAAAATGTTCATTTCTTGTAAATTTTATTAGTTATCAATTTAGAATAAAATCACACAAATTTCTTGAAGTGTTCAAGGTAAAACCAAAATTGCATAGCTAACATTTCTATAATTGCTGCTTTAAAAAAAGGCTCCGTTTTAATTATTTTTAGCAAGAAAGAAAATGATTTTTCAGTAACTGTTGGAATAATAAAAATAGCTGAACAGTCACAGCATGGCTGAATTGTTTTGAAGTGGGGGGAAAATACAAATAATTGAAACATCTTTTTTCTTTTAGTGAAAAATATGTTGTTTTTCAGCAAGATAGGAAGTTTGATAATCCTTTATGCTGTGAACTGCATTTCCAGCTATTTGAGAGCATTCTGTATTTCATTCCTTTTATCGTCTTTGACAACACATGTTCGTGTTCAAAATCAGCAAGAATTTTATACCACAAGCGATGCTGAAATATTTTTTTATCTGGTAATTATCTAGAGGGTTGATAAATAAGATGGACTACTTCTGTTAGAAAGTAAGAAAATGTATTCTATAGTGTCTGGGGGCAGTTGATTTTTGTCCTGTTAATGCAGCTCTGATGTTTTTTGTTGTTCACAAGGTGGCAGTCCTGTGCTGTATTGGTGAGGTGACCAAGTGCTTAGTGCCATGCTGCTTGAAATCATAATGTTGTTCCAGCAACACTTTGATAATTAGAATACTTCAAGTTCTCTCATGGCTGGTTGCTTGTTTTAGTAACTGATTTAGCTATAATATCCTTGTTAATTTGAAAATACGTATGTTAAGTTTTAGTAGAACAAGTTTTGTTCATCTTTAAAATGTCTTTCTGGCATTTTTTTTTCTATTTGGGAAATTTTCATGTCTGCTCTAAGAGAACAAAATGAAACTTGAAATCCTATTATTGTGAAGATGTCATTGTTTTTAGCAGATCAGCAGATTTACTTTTGGTGTTTTATTATTGAATTTCACAGTATTCTTACTTTCTTTATATATTCATCCTATTTGTTTCTCTCTAAAAAGAAAAAAAACTAGGAAAAATTGAGAAAAGCAGAGTAATTACGGTTTTGAGACTGACACATGGTGATTTTCTAAAATAGTCACTCTTATTTGGGTGATGCACATTCGAACTATAAATGTTCAAGTGTCTGTTGGGCCTATAGTAGTTGATATACTTCCTTGTTAATGCGTCATCTAGTTTTTGTGTAATGAAAAATTGTAAAGCCCAGTCCTTGAAAATGCTTCTAATTATCTTAAACTTTGTCTATATTCAGCATCCTAATTTTTTTCCTCTGAAAAACTTTGCTCTCTTTGCTTATCCCTTGTTAGATAAGACATGTTTTTTATTTTCAATTCAGTGACATTTGTATGTTACCTGAGGCATATTTTATAAAAAAAATCCTTCTTAAAAATATGCTTTAGATGGATGCAGATAATTGGGTTTGCTAACAAACATCCTTTAGCAAACAAAAAGGATCTCTCCATGAGACAGAAATGCTAATCTACCTAGCCATGTGTAGCTAAAATGTCCTTAATTTGCCAGTTTTTCTGCTTGATCTCAGAATATGCTCAGGACCTCACGCTGTTCCTTCAGCTTCAGGGATAGTTGGGATATGAGGAGCAGGAAGCAAGAAGAAAATTATTTCTGCAGATCATTGTCATTGCAGTGCTGCCATGGCTGGGAGTGTGCAAGGCTGCCAGCAGCAGGAACGAGCGGGTGCTTCTGGGGCTGGAGGGCACCTCTGTATTCAGCAGAGCACTGGGGCTGGCTGAGCGTGAGGTGATGGGGAGAGCTGCTTGCCAAACACGAGTGGGACAGTCTGGGCTGCAAGGAGAATGTGCTTGTTCTAGAGCTGGCTGGATTGTGGGGAGAATGGTCCTGCTGAAATCTGACAGTGAACTGGTGTTTGGAAGATGTGTTAGCGCTTCGCTGTGCATCTGTAAAAAAAAACCTGTTCTTGCTGTGTTCAGGAAATGTGGGCTCACTTGAAACACAGCTGTGTGTCACAAATAGGGAAGGGATTGCTTTCCTTTTACTGGAATCATACAATCATTAAGGTTGGACAAGACTCCTAAGACCATTGAGTCCTGCTATCAACCCAGCACCACCTTTTGCACCACTAAACCGTGTCCCCAGCTGCCACCTTCGTGCAACTTTTGAACCCTTGGAGGGATAGTGATTCCACTATTCCACTATCCCTGGACAGCCTGTTTCAATGTCTCACTACCCTTTCCATGAAGAAATTTTTTGTAATATCCAATCTGACCTTAAGACCATTTCATCTGGTCCTCTCACTTGTTATGTGGGAGAAGAGACCAACCCCAACCTGGCTACAGCCTTGTTTCAGAGACCACTTTCAGACACCCCCTTCAGACCTATAAGTTTAATGTATGTAAATCACTTTTTCCTGTGTTTTCCTGTGATTCCCATTTGATTCCCATCAAATCTCAAACAAAGCATTGTCTGGCTGATTTTCACATTGTCAGTTGCCCAGATACTTTAGTGGGTTTATAATACAAAATTTATGTATATTAAAAAATAAATATTGTTAAAGCAATGTTTCCCATGTGCTTTATCTCCTGGTTTTAAGTAGATGTAAATTAATATCCCATGCATTCAATTCAAATTGGTTTGAACTCCTATTAATAACAGCAGTGTATGCCTTTTCAATGATGTATTTGCAAGAGTTCATGTCCTTAGCTACATTCCCATCTTCTGTAATGAGATCACATTTTGACATTTTGATATCAACACTTCTAAAAGTATTGTCGTGGAAATAATCTTGTGAAAATATAATGAAAAAGGAATGGTGATTATCACTGGCAAGAGTCTAATTTTAGGGCACTACTTCAGACCTGCAAGTTTAGTACACGTAAGTCATGCTGCATTTTCCTGTGTTCCCATCAAATCTCAAAGCTGAACTGAACTGAAATTTAAATGACAAGCTCCAAAAGAACAGAGGAGGCGCAGTTGGGAGCATCACTGATTTCAGGGATAGCACTTCACCTTCGGGGTCAGTGCTGATCAAATGCCAGCACGCTGTTGGTGTGTGGGAGTAGGCACAGCATAACCACAGTCCTGGTGAAGGGCAGCGAGGGGGTTTTGTGTGCTGCACATGGGATTCCTTCCTTCCCAGCAGCTCTGCATTCCTGACCTGCTACAGCACTACCCACTCCTCATCACCAACAGCATTATTTCACATTAGAGGTAGTTGTGGCAGTGGGAATTCGTCTGCCGGACATCTTGCTGGAAGCACCTTGGGGTGCGGGCTGCTTGCCGGAGCTCTGCCTGTTGGGGCCGGGCACTCCAGGACCGAGGCACAATGACCAGCGTTGGGCTGACTCTCCTGGCCACTGCTCTGCCAGCGGAATTGGAAAAGTTTCAGCCCAATCCAATGTGTTGCTAACTTGCTGTAAAATCTCAAGAAACCTTGTGGAATCGCCTTCTCTCTTCAGGTCCAGCCCCCTAGGGAAAGAAACAGTAACACGTCAAAGGAAAAGGAATTTATTTGCTGTTTATAGTAAAGAGTTGTATGTATCCTTGCTGAAACTGTATCAGTGGACATTTGCTTCAATAACAGTGAGTTTTGTTCCCTAAATTATTACTAGGATGGAATTTTCTGCCTTATTTTCTGAAACAGGGAAGAAGAATAGTTTGCTTAAAACCAAAAAGAAATTAGGTGTCTGGCAGTTTTCTTAAGAATTAAGAAAATATATTTGGGATTCTGGAAACAGCTCTTGTCTGAGAGAGGCTTTAAGTTCGCCTTCAAGATAAATACTAGTAATTTCACTTCTCCCTCCTACACTGTTTATAAAATACATATTACTTAAATTTTGGAAGGGTGGAAGAGGGGGGTAGCATTACAATGGCCTGATCTGGCTGTTTGCCTGACAGGAGGCCACAAAACTTTATCTGAGAACTTCCACCAAGGAGGGAGTTACTTTCCACACTATGTAAGTGAATCCTGTAGAGTTTAATATTTTGAAGCTGAAACGGAGCACATCTTTTGGAAACACACTCTATTTAAAGCAGTCAAGTAGTGATGAATTTGCCATTTCATTAGACAAGCTTTTGCAGAGATTAATTACTTCTACTCTTAGGAACCTTTTCTCTCTAGTTATAATCTTTTTGTTAGATCTGTGCAAAGACAATTCTCATTTTCTTCTTCCACTTGTGCAGATATATATCATTTATGCTAGTATGTGCACATCACAACAGCCTCTTAACCTACTGACCTGCAGAGACAAGAAGATTTGGCGCTCCAGATTTGCTTTTCTCTAGCTTTATTTTCAGCATATAAAGAAGTTGTGATTAATATAATGGAAGACTTCACAAAGCTTTTGAGATCTTCTTTTTCTATAAGGAAGAAGTGTCATCTGCCTAGACCTGTGCACCCTGCTCTGTTTAGCTGAAACAAGGTCTGTGGCACCTTGTATGCATGGATACCCTCACTGTGAGGAGCATGCTGGCTACCTTGTACATGAAGCCTCAATTTTTGACTTTTAAAGTTAAGCTAATGGAAAAAATCAGTCCAAAATAAATATATTAACAATTCCCGTAACAACTGCTTTCATCTTTTTTAGTGCAGTGGCTGGGGATACACACAACAGTTTGCTTGCTTCTCCTTGATTATTACTACATTAAGAGTAGTTAGTGCATGTGAAGTTTGAGTTTGGCTGAGCAGTTTATGATTTGGCTGTTTCCTGTAGAGCTCCTTGTAGTTAAATGCTTACAAAGGCAGATTTAGTTGATTGATTACTGTCTTGATCTGTAAAGCCAGGGCTAACTCGAGGAGCTTGCTGTTGTATTGAGAAGTTGGCTGTGCTTGCCTTGAGACACAGTTTCTTTGTGGAGTTCGAGCACAGGAATTTTCATTTTCTGTCCAGTTAAAAATAAAGGTATTCAGATTATGAGAATTGGCTGGTTCTGTAAGGAAGCCTGCTTTTCTTATCCTTATACTGATTAAACCAAATTTCATTTGCCCTGATGGGACTCTATGTGCTCTAATACATGGAATCACTCTGCTTGAGAGCTAGAGGGCTTTAGGTGTTGTAAACAACTATCAGATCAGCTAACTTTGCAGGAAGCCTTTGATTTTGAATAACAAATCACCACCACCATCATCAGTTGGGCTCATTCCTCTTGCACTTTCAAATCCCAGCTTTATAATTAAAACTTCTTTGTGAATAAAGAGTCTTTCTGGAAAACAATTGTCAATCCTACTAGCAATTAAGGCTTCTATAAACTTTAGCATGCAATTACAGCAAAGATCAGTTAAAGTAAGTCGTTTGTGACTGAATCTGAATCAAAGATGTTAACACCTGTGAAAATTCGACCTTTTTATTTAAGTCACACACAATAGAAAACATGATGCTCTTGAACTTTCTTGCCCATCAGTTTGTCAGAGAATAAGCAAGCAAGAAAAGCCTTTAAAGTCAGTCCTAAAGTCTAACTAACTGATAGTCTGCAGTTACTTGGCAAAAAGCTAGCCTGTCAAAATCAGCTTGTAGTCTCTTTTGTAAAGAGCTTGAAAAGATTTTTGGGGATTTTGCTGTGATGGATTTCGTGCTAAATGTTCTTCAGCCCTTTTGGTATTTTCTTTCACAATGCAAGATCCTCTTCCCTCAATGTGGCTTTATTCCCTCGTGGATAACAAATTGGTTTGGAGGTCTCTTTCATTACATTAAAGAAGTGTATGCATTAACATGAGTAATGCTTAGACCAAATGGATCTATACCCTGCAGTCAAAATGCAAACAACAGTATGTATTGACAGAATATATTCAATACTTTATTTTCTCATTAAATCTAGTCTAAAGTAGACAGGATAATTTGGTATCAGATTTAATCTTTCATGTTACTCTGCAAGTGTATAGATATTGACAATTTGTTTGGTCCTTTGAACATACACTTCCAAGGTAGAGTTGAAGAAGGTCATTACAATCCAAGTCTCTTTTCCATTACCCACACACTAATTTAATTGAAATTGTTGTAAGTACAACTTCACAAGATGGATCTATTTTCATTTCAATACTGCATTCTCCAAGGACACTAGAGGATATAAATCAACAGGAACTACACACTAAAGAAATAATACTGCCCTCTGGAAAGTCTTCAGCTGTGTGCTCTCAATCTTACAGCCTGAAAGAACAGGCATAAAGACCTTACAGAATTTTGGATTTGTATATTCACTAGAATGTAAAATGTTAAAAAATAAAAAAACCTCAGGGTAGTGACTACTTTTTTTTTTGGGGGGGTAAAACCACCATTTGATATTTACAACAATGGAACAATACAAGGAATTTTTGGGCTGAAAAGTTTTCTTTTGAATTTGAAGTGACAGATTTTCTGTTGTCAGTTCATTTAAGGTAGAAAGCAGCAGTGCAGCAAATCTGAAAAGGTGTATCTACTTGTTCATGTGCTCATCTGCATTTTTATCATTCTAAATACCTTTATAAATCTGATATTTTTCTTTGAACTTTCACTAGGACTTTTGTATTTTAATAACAAATAAAAGAATAAACTGAAGGGTGTTCCTAGTACATTGCATGGAGAAAAAAGATAAAAGTAATGCTGTGTGCATTTGCAGGAAGCTTAGGCCAGGAATAAATTCCATAAAGGCCCCTCAGCCTCCACTTTCATCCCTTTCTAGGGTGAATGATCCCATTCCTCCCACCAGAGGCTGTATCTCTTTTTGCTTGGCTGTTCTTCCTTTTGTGAAGGAACCTCTCTTCTCCATGTAAGCATGTGCCACAGACTGTCCACAGTTGTAGCTGGCTTTGTTCCAGCCACCCTGGCGTGCTCAGACTGCTTCTTTATCTCATTCTTGCTGCCGAAAAACAAAATTCAGTGTTCCTTTAAGCAAGGATTTCAAGAGATGTAAATGTAGGCTGTACTTACCATCAGTTTGATGGGATGGCATCAAAAAGACTGGCCTGGCAAGAGGAGGAGTGTATGATAATCCTATCCTGGCTGTCAGAAGGAAATTTGCAGCGTGGGAGTTTTGCTTGTCTTGATTTTCCTGGTAGAGTCTCTTCAGAAGATTGATATTTTTTAGTTGGGGTGAGCTGACAGCCCTTTTGCCTTGTCGTGAGATAATGTAACAATGCTCTGAGCTCAGCAGACTGTGTTGCTGCACTTTCAAGAAGCAGTAAATACAGCCATAAAATTAGATGTCAGTTGTTAGCCCAGCCTGGCCTCCTCCTCTGAGATTGCAGCATCAGCATCTGCTCAACCTGGGAGTGGATGGGTCTTCAGCAACCCAAAAGCCAAGGGTGGTTTTTCGATGTTTCCTGAACTCTGATAAACTATCTGGTTCTTATTTCAGCTGATAAAAATTGTGTCCCTAATTCACCCATGGAGGATGTTTTGAAAGGCACAAATGCAGACCTGCACTTAAGTCTTATGATTCAGGCTTCAGGAGTCCTGAGATTTACAAACAAAGGAAGAAACAATTTCTGTTGTGTTTTCCTAATTTGTTGTACTTAAGGGTACACTAAATGTAGTTTTGTTAGAACTGAAATGGATATGGAAAACTGTTCACCTTATAACACTCTTGCTTTGTCCTGTACTTTTTGTCATGTAGTTCCCATTGAAAGTAGTGGAGGGTGGAGGAGATAATGCATGAAAGAATATTTTTTATTAGACACATGACTTACAGAATAAAATACACTTTTCACAGTTTTCCATGTACATGAGTCTCTTATCTAAAAGACTGAAAGACCTTACATTGGTTTCTGCTGGTGAGACAGGTTCTCTGGTGGCCCATTAGAGCTTGATGTCCTTCAAAATGCTTGAGTGCAGCTGGTGATGGTGGTCAATTGGCACTCATTAATAGCTTTTTTCTTTAATTTCAAGTCACTTTTTTCTTTTTTAATTTTGTCTGTGATAAGTGACAAACTAGTGTCATTGGCTTTCCTCTTACTGGATAAGGATTTTTTTTGATTTTGTGTGTATTGCCTGTATTTTCTCCCCGCATCTCATGGCTTTTTACAAAGCTTTTTTATAAGCAGATGATGAGGTATTTATGTAGAATCAGTCTTGTCCTCTTGTTCTATACTTTATTTATTTTCTAATACTTAAAAATTGTTTTGGATAAGTATATTTCTAATACACATAACCCAACAAAAAATTGCAACCAGTGTTTTTTGAAGGAAATGTATTGGATAGTCTTCTTTCTTTGTAGCTATTTAAGAAAATACAAGTCCTCATGGAAGGAAAAACATTAAACTGATGATTAATATTTTATCATTAATTACAAAGAGATTTTGCTTTAAAACAAAGTTGTAACAATTAACCTTTATATTTTGACTTCAATCATAAAACACAGGTTGGATTTATTCCCTTCTGGGACAAGGAGAGTCAATTCCTACTGCTCCTACTAAACCTTCCCTTTATTGTTCAAATTAAATAAATAATTTGCAAACAAAACATAAATAAAAATACATTTTCTAGAAAAAGAAGAACCCAAAGTAGGTGGATGAAGAAGAGAAGCCTGAGTACTATGTATTTATCAACAGTAAGATTTCAGTTTCCAGGTATCTGGTCAGATGGCTGCTTCCTTCTGTCTGAAGAGCTCCTTCACAGGAATGAGCGGTGGTGCCAAGATGGGGCTCAAGAATTCAACACAACTATTGCAATACTTCCTGTATTTCTTGAAGAGCTGAGCTCCCATCAGCTTTTGCTTTTCTGACAATGTGCCCAATTTGCTCCTTTTCCTTCATGGAAACTTAAAATAATTGCTGACAGTTTTAAACCTGACTGAGAGCAGGTAGGTGACCTACTGATGAAAGCCACCGTGCTGAGATTTCCTGATTCAAACAATGACATTTTTTGTTCTTCACCTCACCTATTACTGTACAACATGGATAATAAGGATAAAGCTGAGACCTTAGCACTGACTCTGTCATTTCATTTTTTCAGTTCATTGCAAATAGAGCTGTGTTGCTCTTAAATACCCAGGATTTCTTGAGTGTGTTACTATTAGAAACATACTGCATTGGATTTATAGCATTTCTGTAACAAAAAGCATTCCTGCCTCAAAAAGTAGTAATTTTCTGTCCAAATGAAAATAAAATGCTGGTATGCTTGGAATTAGGTATTGCTTAAGCAGAGCATCTTGAAAGATATTCCTTTATGAAGCTGTTGCTTGTTTCTTTTTTTCCTTCTCTTGGAGAGTATGAGATTTTCATTACAAAATTACTAGTGGCACACGTTGTAGTAAGTCATATCTGCCCTGCAAGTATCTGTGCTAACCATAAACATGACTCAAGGCACATTAGTCAGCCATAAAGAATCACTTGTCAAATAAACCTGTCTGCAGGAGGACAGAAGGTGCTTATTGGAATTCAGTGTGTGTCAGGGGTGGTCCCTGCTGCCACTGCCATTGCTCCTCCAAAGGCATGTTAATTAAACAAGATGCAAAGAAAATAAGTCTGTCATGTTCTTGTGGTCAGAATCCAGGGAGAGGTAACAGATGATGATTTAAATGGTTTCTGAAAGCTTTGGTTTGTTTTTGTTAAATAAATTGTTCAACAGATACCAGGTTCCTTGAAATTAAAGTGAAAGAGTATTTTAACTTTCTCCTTGTGTTTAGTTCCTCCTTTGATACTGCAGAAGCCCAGGAAATAAAGGGCTGGTGTGTATATCTCAAACACTGATAGCTGGATATGTGCTTAAACTATAAGATAAAGGACTAATTTATACCAATTTCCATGGCAAGTGTGTAATATACTAATAAAACTCTGTAAGTTTTGCAGATCCTCTGACCTTTGTCTTTATTTTTTTAAGTGAGCATCTACTAATGTCAGGAGCTTCCTTCTCCTTAAGAGTGGGATGTCACAGGATATTAGACATATCCCTGTATGAGGAGCTGTTCCAAGTACATCCATCTCTCACAAGTAAGTGACTATGCAGCTTGGAGAAAAAGAGCTTTCTGATCCCATTGGATTTCAAACAAAAGAGTATACTTTTACTCAAACTTTGGTAACTAAACTCATTCAGATTTTGATACACCTGGCCGGAGACAAATTATTGTCATTGAAGCTGATAGTGACACAGTGATCAATAAAATCCTAAAGTTTCACTGTTAGTGTTGTAAGCATCCATTAGAATCACTTCGCTGAAGGCTCACCTATAAGGACTCAAAGGAAATTTCTGTATCAGGCTCAAACCCTATCTAATTCTAATTTATGTATTTTATCACAAGGTCTTGTGTTGACCCTTAAATCTAGTACCAATCATAGTACAAACACAATGTGCTGTAATTGAAAAATAATTGTATTTTCATTTTTATTTTTCTTTCAAAACTATAACTTCTCTTTACTATAATGTATGCCAAAACTTTGCCAAAGCATCCTTTTTCTATAGAGCACAGCTTCCCCAAAATAATAAAGAATTTGTCAGTATCATCAGGATCCCTGAGGACGACTTAGGTAACTCCAAAAATTGTGTTCCTATTATAAAATAACAAGAAGCAAAATAGCAAGAAGTATGGATTCACGTATAAATGTTGCCTAGTAACTGGGAGTCTCTATATATGCATTATAACCTAACAGGGTTAGAAGATTGCTAAGTTATCAATAACTCTGTTGTCTGCAAATTGATCCACTATTTTAGTAACAAAGCCTGTAATTCACTTTGGGGGAAGAGAGACAGAGTCTTTGTGTGGGAGATTAGTCTTGCAGTAAGTAGTACTTTGGATCTTCTATTTTAATCATCCACAAAACAGTGGAAGAAGTGCCCTGTGTTGTATTGTGTCATCATCTCTACAACACTTAAAAACCACATTCCCAGAGATATTTTTAAAAGCGTGAAGCGGAGGGAAATATCATATTTGATGAGAATGTGTGATTAAGGTTGGGAGTTTTTTAGGGAGACCTGATTTTTTATCTTTGTTTTCTCATCTTTGTGATAAGGATGGAGAGGGGAGCTTGCATTTCATTTTAGAATTCTTGCCAGTGAGCATTTACCTGCTGAGCACCCCTCAGTAATGTGAGGTGCAGCCCATAGCCCCTGCAGTGGGGGTTCTGCCGTGGGGGTACCTCCTGCGAGGTCCTGGCTGGGATGGGGAGGGCACTGTCCTCTCCTGGGGCCACGTGAGCTCAAAGTCCCTCCTGGCCTTCATCCCTTCACCCCTGAGCACCACCTTGGCTTTGCTGCATGGGGACAGGAGAGCGATGCAGGGGCTCTCCTGGGCCAGGATTTCTGGGTGAAAGAAGCAGAGCAGAGAAGGTGTATTTTTAAATTACTTCCCCATGCCAGCCTGCCTGTTGTCCATAGATCTTGCCAAATGGAGCTTTAAATAGCGTCAGACAGTTTTTACAGACTAATGAAATGAGTCTGTGTTGATGTTGGTACTCGAGCCACTTTGTTTCCAAAGACTGTTCACTGAGATTGGAGCACAGCCACGACCCCAGGCACTGGCCAGGGACTGTGGTGGTACAGTAAAGTGATAGAAGAAACAGGTCAGGAAGAACACTTGCTTGGAAAAATGAGTCAAGACCTTGTCTTAGTTTATAGCACAGTTGGAGGGGTTTCATGCTCTCTGTTGTTAAGGTCCCAGGTCAGGGAAGGAGATGGAAAGCTGGTCTTGGTGTGGTCTGATGTGGCCACTGGTGACAGGTGAGCCCTCTTCAGGGGCATTCAGGGCACTCAGGTCAGTGACTGCATTTCTGGATTATTATAAAATTTGAAAGTGGCATTTTACTGTAAGAGTTTGATGAAAAAGGGAAGAGGGATATCCCAGAGGTCAGCCTGAATTTGGGAATGACAAAGTCTCTCCTGCAAGCCTAAGAAGTCAGATCATCTTTGGCCAAGAATTTAGTTACACGTGTATAAATCACTTCCAACAACTTCTGAATTCTGAATTTCTGAAGTGTGCTCAAATATACATAGTTTTTTTTCTAAGACCATCTGTCTGGGTCACGTGAATATTTGGCTGCCTTTACTGTAGTGGTACTACGTGTCACCTCATTTAGATGTTCATCCGAATGCTCTGGAAAAGATCCCTACTACAAGGCTGGCTAAAAGCCACTCCTCCTGCTCTTGTTTGCTCCAGTTGAGCCTATGGTTGCAAATCTAAAAGAAGCATTCTGAAACCAGCTTTTCTTTGATCTGTAGTGAAGCACATCTCTTCCCATTGGAGTCAAAGGCTGCATGTCAACTTGTAAAACATGAACAAATTGAAGGGGGGCTTCAGATTTCTAAGCAATATGGGTAAGGAACATTGAACATACCAACAGGCCATTTGCTGTTATTCTAGTGAAGGTCTTCCACTAAGAAGACCCGAAGAACTTATTTCTGCTGATGTTGGTACTTGGTGGTGTTTATTTGCAAGCAGCAGCAGCAGGGTTGTAAAGCCATCTGTTTACAAATCACAGTTTTTAACATGGGCTTAATCACTCAGCTCAAGACTGCTGTAACAAACTATTTACATCTCTGTGCCTGGCAGAAATGTGTGCTCCTTCCATTCCCTCACATTCCCTCCCTACTTGCTCAGCATCTCCTTGTAAGAGTCTGTTCTGCCAAAAATGCTGAAAAGCAGATCACTTAGGGGACAGGGGACTCAGAGCAGGGTATTTGCTCCTAAAAGGATGTCATTTGTCACTGGCAGCCATCAGGTTTACCAGATCCTTCTGGAATGTGGTTTCTGAGCTGACTGCAGTATTGTGGCACTGCAGATCTTGCAGAGCACACGACTACAGTGCCCATGTTTCACCCTGCTTATTTAGCACTTCCAAAACCTGTGTGTGCTACATTTTGCATGTTTCCCTACATAACTGCACTTGGTGCATATTCTTATAAAATATCTGGCTGCCTCTGGGTGTACAAGAGAAGAGGAGAGTCACAAAAATTTCTGTGTCCTGATCCCTATGGTGAATTTTCTCCCAAAGAGCCACAGGTGCTTGCTCCACTTGGGGCTCTCAGTGTCAGCAGGAGTAGCTTCACATCCCACACTCTACTAGTTCCTAGATTTTCTGAAGTTTTTTTTATGAGTACTTTTTAGATTAGCCAGTGGGCATCTAACACTGCAAGCATGTTTCTGTGGAAGGACAGGGTTCCTTTTAGCATTTTTGTAGACAATGCAAAGATTTCATGGACTTTACACTCTGTGCCTTGTGTTTAAACGTATTCAAAAAACTGTCTATGCAATTTGTCCAAGAAATCTTAAAATTACATTTGGATTTACTTCTGGAACATGCAACGAGGTGGAATAATTTAACTGGATTTGCCCCATTGACCTGAAAGTGCCACTTGCATGGACTGACAATCAGCATTTTGATTGTAAGTCCTTTACTTGCATTAGTTTTCCTCTCTTTTTATTGGCCTTAATTTTCTTCTCTTCTACCTAAACTCTGAAGGAATCTTTTGTTGAAATAGGTGACCAGGAAGATGAGTCTTAGCACTCTGATGGAGACATCCAGTCCAAGGACTAGACAGTCCAGCTGCCTCTAAAACCAGATTTAGATCTCTTGATATTAGTAATAATAGAGTTTAATCACACTGGTATCTCGTAACACCTCCATATAATTATTTTATAATTAATAACAGTAATAGTATTACACAGCTTCTTTACTAGAACTATCACACCTTTAAATATGTGGAACTTCTCTGCAATTTAATGAAAAACAAGTTTGAAATCTCAACAATCATCATTCTCTGAGAAAATGAAATGTTTTTTCAGAAATTTTATCCATCAGCCCAGACCATGACAAGCGACTTCAAAGCTCCCGTCTGTGTTTCTCTTGTCATTAACTATTTGTGAGTACAGTGATTTGTGCAACATTTGTAGTATGATGGCACTGAATCACCAGTCTGGCTGATTGGGTGAGCACTGACATTGGCTTGGAGGGAACATGCACCAGTGCTTTCACAGACACAAGCCAAAACGGAATTCATAACTTCTTAGGAAAAAAAAAAAGNAAGAAAAGAAAAGAAAAGAAAAGAAAAGAAAAGAAAAGAAAAGAAAAGAAAAGAAAAGAAAAGAAAAGAAAAGAAAAGAAAAGAAAAGAAAAGAAAAGAGAAAAGAGAAGAAAAGAAAAGAGAAGAAAAGAGAAGAAAAGAGAAGAAAAGAGAAGAAAAGAAAAGAGAAAAAGGAAAAAAGAAGAAGAAAAAAAAGAGAGAGAGAAAGCAAAGAAAAACTGCAGGTGGAATGAAGCATAATGCAAAAAGGAAGACCCCTATATTTCTGAGGTCACCCAGTCTAGCAAGTATTATTCATTTGTGACAGAATCCATGTAGGAGCTGATAAGGTGAAAAGACCAGAAAATATATACTGTACGTGTCAATGTTTGCACCATTCAGTGTTGTTCCACTACAACAGACAGTGTAATGGGCTGTATTATTTATGTCCTCCATAGCCCTGCTCCCAGAAAAACAAACGCTATCCTTGAGTAACCAGGATATTTATACTGTATGTCCTCAGTAAGGATAGATAAAGAAGTTTAGTGCTTTAAAAAATATTTGAACTTCTGAGCTCAGAATTTCTTTAAACAGTTTAAAATAAAAATAATTTATTTTTTTATGCTTCTGACCATTAGATAGGGTTTTTTTAAAAAAAAAATCTCTTTTAGAATTATTTATTTCCCATTGGACAAAATGTGGGAAATGTCACCAAGAAAAATACCTTAATTAAATTAGTGATTTCCTTGTATCAAGAATCCCCTGCTTTCTCTGCTGTTTATTAATGTTTTTCATTTCTAAGCTTTGGTTTCTCCCAGAGTCATCATCAATGACCTAAGAAACTATTTTGTAGCAGAAGGACCAGCCTGCCCAGGGCTCCCTGGTCTCCTCTCAAAGGCCACAGAAGCAATGTGTGGCTTTCCAGTCTTGTTGTTTTTCCATGTAGGAAATAAGTGAGGATTAGTAACCATTATGCACCTCTGGAAAAGCAACAGACAAAAAAAAATCCTTCTTAAATAGACTAACAAGTAAAGAGAAAAACCAAACAGCCTACAGGGATGGATAAAGCCTGGGAACGACTTTCTGTGAGCAGACACACTTCCAGCTCAGATGTTACAAAGGACTGTCCAGTTTGAACTATCAGAGAAATGGATCAAACAGCACAGTCAGATAGAAGAAAAGGAACAGCAGGACACACACAAAATCAGATTTAGGCAAGAACAGAATTGTGATGATGCATCAATGAAATGTAGTAACTTAAAAAGGGATTGCCTGGTGAAGGAAGAGAGATAACCAGGTAGCATCACTTCAAAATCCTCCATAATCCTCTGCGCTTCTTCATGTCCTGCAAGTAAGGATGCACACTGCTTCCTGTATGGTAAAAGCAGAGGATTATGCTTTCTATCCCATTTTTATATCTTGTGGTGACAGGCAGGGTCTTCGAGAATGTGTCACTGTCCCGAGGGCACTCATGTCCCTGCCCCCTGCCCATGGCCTGGGATCCCATTCCAGCACAGTCCAGAGCCACCAGTCCCTGTCCCTGCCATGCTGTCGGGGCCTGTCTCCAGCCCTGCCACAGCTCTGCCTGAACAGGAAAATTTGGAGTTTTTTCTGGTTCACTGAATGAATTGCAGAACTCCCCATGGCTTTGAGGGGGCCAGGATGTGGCCCATGGCATGGTTCCACTCATCTACTCCATGGTGTAGCAGGTGACCATTTCAGCTCAAAAACAACGAGTTTTTTGAGCATCTTTTTTTCATAATGCATCCTTATTTTTAAAAATATGTTCTCTTGAAATAGACACAGCCTGTAGCATGTATCAAATATGTTTTTCCAGCTAATCTCCAGTATCTCATTGCTGATACTGTCAAAGATGATCCAGTATATATTAGTTGTCTTTTTGATATGCCACAATAAGGGAGTTTTGTAATCTTTCCTGTATATACCCAAAGGGGATATGTTTTTCACTGCTGATTGAAATTCTCCCTGAATGCCAGAAATGCACTCATCAACATTTCAAGTGATGTATTTATCTGAAGTAGTTTCCTTCTGATAATTTCATTTGATGAATCAAAAATGCAGCTTTCAAATCACTGCAAATCAAGACAAGAATTTTTGGAGAACATTTATAAAAGTAATATTGGGGTCAGATATACTAGCCTTGATTCCTAGTGGATGTTTTATTTTCTTTTGATGTTGCCACCTTACCGCAGCCCATTCAAATCCAACATCAACTTATTACAGTTCACTGTTCAGCAAAAGATACAGCTGTGAGGCTTGTGTGAAGAATATGGCCATTTAATTCAGCTGGCTTCAGCACACAGGGACCTCCACCAAGATTGCACAAAAGCACAAATCTCTCAAAGCTTTTACCACTAAATTGTCAGCAAGAGAGTAGTCTTTTATACTTTTTTTNTTTTTTGGGCCATTGGGAGCCAGTTATTTAAACAAAGCTCAGACTCTCCTTCCCCATGCTCTCAATATTTTGCTTCCTCTCCCCTGCCATTGCTTCTACTCTGCTACATCTCAAAAACCAGCTTCCAGCATTCCCCACAGACTTCATTCTACTAAAAGTAGGGAAAATAAATATTTTGTCAAAAATATTTGATAGGTGCAGATAAATCTATGAATTTATTTGAAGTTTCCAGGAAAAATAAAATGCTTTGGATGGATAATGAGCAGCTGAAGACAGTAATCTTAGAATATTAAGCTAGAAATCTGAATTTACAGCCTAGCTTTCTGTAAACACAATTACTGATATATGCAGGTTGATTTTATTAACTTCCAAAAAACTCCGAGGTAGATGAAAATAAAAAGTAAGGGCCATAAATTATTCCAGGAATTTTTTCATTTAAAATTACTTAAATACCTGCGGAGGCCCCAGCAACTACTGATAAATTAAACTATACTTAGAAAATGTTACAATACTCTTTAATAGATTTCAAGTTGCCAGGAAAGGCAGCCATTGCCCTTCCCACATACTCTGCCGTGCCTTCATGTGCTGCAAGCCAAAGGAAAAGGTTTTCTAAGTTTTCCTTTGCAAGAAGGAACTTAAATAGCAGCACTGTAGAGGAGTCAGAGGAGCCCTGTGAACTGATGCTTTTTGCTGTGAATTCCTCTCTCTCCAGCCTAGTGCTGAGCTAAAACTTTGCCATTTGTTTTCAGCACCAAGCCAAGCACAGACAAGATGCCGCAGAACAGTCTGTCTGTCTGGCAGTGCTGAGGAACCTCTGTGCTGCTTTCACGTGCAGCGTTTCGCTGCTGCCCTGCCACAGGCGGCTGGACGGGGCTGTGATGCCAGCCCAAGGGTTTGCATTTCTCTCCCTGCCTCTGCCGGCTCTCCTGGGCTCTCCCACAGCAGTTTGGAGAACGAGGCATGGCCTGCACCCCTTCATGGTCAGGTGTGACCTCAGGTTGGACTTGTTGGTGCCTGTTGTCCCATCAGCCTTTCCAGCCCAGCTCCACGTACACCCAGTGCCACTCATCTGAACGAGCCTTCTGCACTTCAGGACACGACCCCTTCCAAAAAGTGCAACCGTTTCCTGCTAGGGAGCAGGGCAAGGGCTGAGCAGCCCCGGTGCCATTAATGCCTCTGTTCAGCAAAGGGTGCCACGCTGTGGGTCTGCCCCCAGGAGCTGCCCAGGCACATCACCAGCTCCCATCCCACCTCCCCTCGGGGACCAGGGCAGCACTGGTGGCTGAGTCAAATTAGGGATGCCAGAAAGGCATCTTTAGTTAGAAAAACATCTGGCAATTCATTACAAACATTTGTGCACAAGAAAAAGCTTTGTTTAATGCTGCAAGTCCTTCTGGGGGTCTGTGTTCTGGCTATGCGGTGGCAGTTCAGCCATGAGCCTGGAAATAATTTGTGGGATTATTTTTGGAAATGTCCAATTGTCTTATTATGCCAAGATTAAATGGGGTAACAGATGTAGTAATTAAAAATGAAAAAGTGACAGTAATTTTTGGCTCCAATTGATGCTATTAACTGACACGGTAGATGGGCTTTTAAAGCCAAAAATATATGCAATAGCAGTCAGAATAGCTGTTATTTCCCTGCTGTTTGTGAAAGCCTTATGAATCATGTTCTACACCCAGCCAATGGCATACCTTTATTTCAGATGCTATTTAAATAACACTTAATTTAAATGAAGAGGTGGAACTAAGGAAATATCTGTGGGTTTTTTTCAGGCTTTGTCTGACATCAAAAGTCAGATGACTACATATCTTGATTTCCAGAAGTATATATGAAACTAATTAATACAATAAACAGGAAATGTACCCCATGTTGACCTGTAAAAGGATCATATTGAATTTATAGCTGCAATGTCAGAGTTAATTTGTATTCCCATAAGATCAGTATTGAGAATATACTTATTTTGCTTATTAATATTATGTGGGAGAAACTGGTCCCTTCTTATTGACCCATCATTTCCAGAGCATTGTATTAACAAGTACCAGTAGTAACTGCACCAATTTTTTTCTCACTTAAAATGAGTACAGTAGGATTTGGCTCTGCTTCTTGTATACTCCTAAATATAGCCCTAGACAGAAAAATGATTTTAAACCCCCACAGCTGTTAAGACATATCCTACAACTAGGGACATTCCCTGGCTATAAGGATTTTGACTGTGTATCTCTGAGCTCATTTGCACTAGACTCGCTGCAAGCCTTAGATAAATGCATTAACTTTTAAAAAAGGTAATCATGATATTAATTTATCTCCTTCATCTATAATGCCAGCTAATGCATTTTGGCAAGCATCACTTATAACTGGAATTATTCTCCCCTGGGAAGCTGCAAATGACTCCTCTTCATCCAGATATGTTTTGCTTCTATGCACAGAGACGCATAGGCTATCTCCCAACTTAAATCAATATTATGATCAACACTGAATCCAATTAAAGCATATTTGTTTGGAATTTCAGATGGTGAAGCAATGATCTTCCCCAGCTCCAGCAAGACACCGGAGAGGTGCAGAGGATGATGGGGGAGCCTGGACAGCCCCTCCTGGAGCTGTCACTTCACCAGCACTGGAGCGTGGTGGGCAAGGCCCGTTTGGGCTGGCAGAGAACCAGGTGCTGCAGGAAAGCTTTCCTGGCATCAACAGCACAGGGTTGCAGCACTACAGATTTTCCTTGGGCAGAGACACAAGCAGGCAACGAGAATTTATTGTGCTGTCTTTGAAGCCTCCACTGGGGGAAATCTGCTGCAAATCAAGCCCTTGACTTTCCTGGCCATCCTCTGCTCTTGCAGCTCCTCTGGGGTAAGATGATCTGCTCCTGCAGTGGCTGCTTCCCCTGCCCACACTTTGGCAGGGCTGCTTGACTTAATTTTAAATATATATTGGACATTTAGTGTAATGCCCACTACTAGAGAAATGTCTCATATGATGGGTGTAAAAGCAAAGACTGACTTTTTTTGCAAGAGGCTGGCCTATAAAAAGCACTATCCAGCTGTTCATTGCTGGGAACACACATTTATGGCATTCCCCTTGGAGTGACATTTCTGCAGCACTGTACTTTAGGTGAGGTGCATCCTTTCGAACTTGCAAGGCAGCTCAACTAATTTGCTTTGAAAAGTAGACAGTAAATGAGAATTTATTTCTGATAAACATTTGAAAATTTTCTATCTGGACAGAACACTTGTGATACAAGAACAAATACTTGATGTCTCCTTCAGGACGAATTGGAGAAGCTCAGTTAGAAAGTTTGCATGGAAATCAATCATTTCCAATTCCACATAAACACTCTCACAAATTCTGTGTTCTGCAAAATCAGGGGAGTAAGCACATTTGTTACCATTAGTCACAAATATGGCACTCTGCAATATTATCTCTGATTCTTTGTGCCAGAGCAATAGCTTCCAGCTCAAAATGCAGATCACGCACCACAGACTTTATTTATGGCCTTTATCCCTGCTTCCTTGAAAACAGCAGGGCTGGATGGACAAAATGTTAAAAAGAAGTATCAGAAATCTCTGCAAGGCTTAGGAGAGCAGCTAGAGCCTTTTTTCTGGAAATCCTCTTATGCCTATGTTTCCACATTTTAATGGTTTTTTTTTTAAGTGTCTGAAGTCCAATTTTCAGGGGTAAATGGCTGGAGTAGGTTATTGTACAGCTGTACTAGCAGCATGAACTAAGCCAGTCCCAAAGTGTGTGCAGCCAGAGTGGGTAGGGAGGCATTTCAGTGTCGTGCTGAAGCAGTGTCTGGCACCTGACACTTTATCTCAACTATCTGTCCCATGCTCTGCAGCTCACCTTCAATAACCACCTGACAGAGGGAAAAAGTGTGACCCTGAGGATTTAAACAAAACAGTCAAAGCTTGATTTTCTACCGTTTTGTATGTCTTGTGATGATCTATGGCTCTCTAGAAGGAGGGCAAAGTTGCTCTGAGATGTGGCCTTCCTTGAGAAGAACTTCACACCGAATTTGTTTCCCTGGTGTAGAACGTAAATCACTGCATGACCTACAAGGTGAGTTCTCTAAGCAGACTTGTCCTCTTTTTCTGCCATTCTGTTTAAAGCCCCTTTCACAGCTTAAGCTGTGAATTAAATCAAGGGCAGGGCTGCTGGAGAAGGTGGGTGTCTGGAGGAGCTGAACCACAGCTGTGTGCTGCAGGCTGTCCCCAGCTCCTGATGTGCACACAGCACTTTGCCAGGCACTCAAAGGTAAATGTTTCAGCTGCTTGTGCCCCCTGAGAGCACAAATTACAATGGTGTTTTTTAAAGATGTCTGTATCTCTAGACATTGCCTACACAGCCCTTCTTACAATTATAGATCCGTAATTATGTACTTAATGATGACACCCCCTCTGTCTGTTGATAAATATATTTTTCCATAATAGCACTTAAGCATTGCATAGTTACTAATCAAAAGGAGATTTGCACTGCAAGTGAAGAATTACAAATTAATTATACCATACCTTTAATTATACCATAAATAATCTGGATCATTTCCCAAGAAATTAGACATTAGAGCTCTTGTAAAGGCACTTACCCTGGGTGCCTGCAATGGTCCACATCTCATGCTTACCCTGACAGTGTAAGAAATCCAAAGTGCTAAGTTTTCATTACTACTGCCTCTGAAGTAACTGCAGTGCACTTAAAATAGATGTACAATTCATGAAAATGAATCATTAAAAGGGATTGAGTTGAATCGTGCCTGGCAGATGTTGTCACAAACATTGCTGAAATACTTAAACACTTCTTCCAGCAAGTGATGATGGGATGCTTGGCAGCAAAATTATGCCATAGGCAGAGAAGTAATGCTTTTCATGCTAATGAAAGAAAGCCTTCATAAACAACCTCTTGGAGCTCTACTGCACAGTTATGAGGGTGCACCTTCCTCATCTGTTGGATAGTTCTTGGTCAAGGCTACATCATCCTACCCATAGTGATTCCCCACCTCAGCCTTGGAAAGATGAGAAGTTGCAAGCAGAAGGAGGCAGAGGCCAGTCTGGTCTGAGCTGTTCTCCATCCCCTGGGCTGTGTGTGCAACCCTCCCTGCTCCCTGCTCACCATGGAGCTGGTGCACAGGGCTCGTCTGCTTCTCTCTTCTGGAAGCAGCTTGATAGGGTTAATTTTTAGCCACACAAACCTGAGTGGGGCAGAGGAGGAAATCCTGGACAGCAGTAAAGAATGGGTTGGTTTAAGATGGCCAATGCCCTGTAACCAAGGTTTTGAAAAACACGGTAATTTTCTGTGTCCTTCCTGCTGAAGAGCTGGGTCAACCCCAAAAAATGCTTTGGCAAGTATTGTAATTGCATGATCTGCAATGGCTTGTTTGCATCATCTCCTTGGGTGCAGACATTTTTTGAAGAGGACTTGATCATGGGCAAGACTGCAGGCTCTCCAAGACACAGCTGTAAGCTTGATTGAACCCTGTCTTTGGTGAGTTTATTTTGGTGTTTAGGTATGGCAGGTCCACAGCAGACTCCTTTTCATTTCCCACATGGTAAATGCCCTGGCCATCTTCCTGTGATCCAGGGAAAGCAGACTGATGGGCAATTCCACTCACATGACACAAAAAGTAATTTTAATTTTTTCCCCTCATTAATGGTTCCCCAAATAAGACTAGTGTATGTAGAGGTGAGTTCTCACTGGCAGGAAAATATCTTGGTTGGAGGCTTATTTAACTTCTGGAGTAAAACAGCCTTATCAGATTCCTCTGCAATTGAATGAAGCATGTGGTCTCCCAGCTTATCTAGGATTTGAGTAAGATCCACGCTAATGCTGATGGCTTCAAAGCACACAGCTCCTAAACATACTTTGACAGAAGATATTTCTTCTGTGTGTAACTGAAAAGAGTACATCCTGGTAGAGCAGGTTATCAGTTCCAGCCTAGCTAATGAGCTTAGTCTTCTTTCTGTACAGCTGAAATTACAGAAGTGCCTGCCTGAAGGAGGCATATTGATGAAATTTTGCTTCAGCTCTAAGCATTGAGAAGCTAAATCACTTGGATCTCTCACCAAGAGAGTTTCCTCACCCACTGCAGGGTCTGCCTGCAGGCCAGGCTCTTTGCTGCTCTCAGCTCAGCTGTCAGCACCCACTGATCTACGGTGGGTTAGCCAGGGAAGCAGTGGGTGGTTGGGCTACCTGAAACATTTTTCCTTGCATCATCTGTGCGTGATGGGGAGCTGGCCTCCAAACTGACCATCTCTCTTACGGATAACCTCTGTGGCTGAATCTCACTGTGTTTGTGGGACTTCAAATGTGCAGTTGTTCTCGCTATGGGATCAGTCATTCCTTCTTCCTCTGGGTTAGCAAGCTTTCTGAGGACTTGGAAACACTCCTCATCTGACATTTTCTGTTTTAGCAATTCAGAACGTGGACAACCTACTTTGCAGTATTTTACACTCTTAATTTCATCCATTTCTGGTGCACAAATGCTAGGACACTTTCTATAGTACATCATCTCTAAGCAGTGTTACCAGTGCTTCACAAATCCTTTGCACGTTGTTTTTCCTTCTGAAGAAAGGTCTGCTCTGTTTCCTGGGTTATGAATCTCTGCAGAGCCCATCTTGGTAACTCCCTAAAGCTTTCTTCCTTCTCAGAGTTATTGCTGCCATGCTCCTTTACATAACACCATTCAAAAGCGGTTTTTTTCTGTACAAGCACATACTCACGTTTATAGTTCCTCTGAAGCCTCGTCCCATCACCCTCCTCCATGGTTTTGCTGCTATCCACCAGCATGATATTGCTTTTTGAAAGCTGTGTGGCAGCTGGCAGCTTGTGCCCACGTGAGACGGGTCTCTGGGCTCATTGCACGAGCACAGGGCCGATTGCCACAGCTGGTGGTGGGACACAGCTCTGGGCACTTAAAGTGGTAAATCCACGTCTAATGGGGCAGCCAAGGCTTGATATCACTAAAGCAGCATTTGCTTTCTCTTTCTTCTTCTTATATACTCTCTATACCTATGGCACGTCTTGCCTGAAGCCTCTTCTGAAGGTGAGAAGGTGAAATTGTGGCAGCCTGAAAGCAATGTTTGAAGAATACAATGTTTGAAGGATACCACAAAATGGCTCTTTCATTCTGTTGCCAAGCATTAACCTCATTTAAAAATGCCAGTACAGCATGTGTCACGTATGCTAATATAGTTTTGCTTTTTAACTGAGAACCCTTCTTTCCTTGTAAAGCTGGCAGTAAGGATGTCTGTTGAGGGATTGGTTGGTGTCTTGAGCCTAAGCAACCCATCTATTTATGTTAAAAGAGTGAAAAGTTCCACTCATTATCGAAACTCTGTGACTGAGCTCTCCAGAGAACAAATGAATCAGAGAGCACTTGTGTTTTCCTGAACGTAACAAATAGTAAAGATTTCAAGGGACAGCTTTCTTTTTTTTTCAAGAAAGGACATATATTTTTACTAATTTTAGTAAAGAAAAAACATGAAGATGTTAGAGACTTAATGCTTTCTCCTGAAGGAATAACTAGCTCTTCAGAGGGCTGGAAGACAAGGCAGCACCCTGGGAAATATCCTGGTTTCAGGAAAACTGTTGCTGGTTCCTGTTACCAGCACAACAAAGAGCCCTAAAACCTTGTTCCTGTGCCTTATGTAAAAGCCCATCAAGTTTTGCTTTGCAATTCAGAGTCCTCACTAATTGATATAAATTAATAATACCACAATTTCATTTCCATGTGAGGGTGAATTTAAGATTCTTTACAATTTTGTAAGAAAACTGGCATCCGTGTTTTATGGTTGGCCCATTACTTGTTTTTGGTGGTATTCACCAGTTCGTGACAGCCCCCGCTCCAGATTCCTGCTCCCTCTTAGCAAACACTTGCAGACGCAGCGTGTTCTCCCTGCCGAGGGCCAGAGCACACATGTGGCTCACTCAGCATTTGGCTGCTGGTGCCAGAGGAACAAACCCCTCCACAGAGAGGGGAAGGATGCATCAGGGCTGGACCCACTGGCCAGCCTGGTGGAGACCACATATTAGGCAGGTCTGCAAACAGTTCAGAGCAGGAGCTGGTATTTCATGACTTGCAGGAAGTCTAGAATGTAATTACCACCGAACAAATAGCACTAACAATAACAGTTGTACTGCTGTACTTACAGCTTTATGCTTCTCTTTGCACTGTTGCACCATAGACCTTACCCTGGTTTTAAACCACGAGCCCTGATTATTACAGCACACAGAGAGGAATTATACCCTCCTGCACAGTCTGTGCTGCAAACAGGGTGGCTGCCCCAGGTGCCTCGGTAACAGCATTGTGCAACACACAAATGCCTTTAATCATCCCAGCGCTGCTCCCACAGTGTCTTGTTCAGACTACTTAAAATAAGCTACCCAAATTATGAATCTTTGCATAAGAAATGATGTGTGTTTCAAAACACAATGAGACACATTCTGCACAAAGGTTGGTTAGGAAGTGGGAGTGAGCCTCTGTGCAAGAGGCAATTCAGCACAGAACTTGCATTGTCTTTAACTCTGCAATTAACCTAAAAACATTGTCCTTGTAAATAAAAAGATTTGCAGTGTGGCCACTGCTGTGGAAAGCTTTTGATGAAATATTTAGGACAGTGCTTTCTGAATGTGACTAATTTTCAGAAGAGATATCAAAGTTTCATAGGGGCACTAATTTAATCACACATGATGAATGATTTTATTTTTATGTTGGGCTTTAACAAGGCTGGATGAATGTGGGGTGGCTTAGAGAGTCTCTGTGTGTGCCGAGGGCCGCCTGAGTCACAGCTTTTGGAGAGCTGCTTCCCTCCAGCTGAGCACATCGTGTCAGCCTTAACGGGGCTCCGAGCCCTCCTGCTGCCTTCACAGCTGAACCCAAATGCAGGGAAACCTGCCAATTATGAGAGAACTGCACAAACAGCAGCACAGCCTTTGGTTAAATCCTCATTAACCACCTCTACCCTGCTCCTGGCCCAGTCTCTCCAGGCACAGACAAATCACATTGAGATGAGAAAAAAAATGAAGCAGAAGCATGTTTCTGTGAGGCGCTGGTTGTACCTTTTGTATTACCAGGTTGTCCTCACACCCTGCCAAACCAGCTCAGCTGTGGAGGGAACTGTGGTGGTGGGAGTTTGCAGGGACAGTCCGAGGTGCAGGAACAGCACAGCTGCTGCTGACACCCCACACTGCTCCTACACTTCCATCATTGTGCTGCAAAAGATCTGCTCCTCCAGCCTGATCTAAAAGTTCAGGAAAGTAGAAAAAAGTTTTCACATAAAATTGCACAAGAAACAGAGTGATGTGGGATGATGTACATAACAAACCATTTAGAAGACGGTACTATGGATCCCTTTTCTTGGGATCAGATGAAGACTACAAAGAAGACTAAAACATGTCCTATTTCTCCATCCAACAAACAATGACAATTCAATCGAGATCTGTAGTGCATGGCTGGATCTCAACACAAACCTGTCCCCCAAACCTGAGCCCCAGGACCGCCTGTGCTGCACAGCTGCCTGGCAGTGAGAGCACAGAGACAGCAGAACCCCATCCTTCTCTTGCCTCTGATCCTCTGCAGCAGCTGGAGCACTTCTCTGGCAGCAGAAGTGTTACCCAGGAGCTGCAAGCAGGCATCAGCGTTGCTCAGGGCAGGATGAGGCTGGCCCCTGCCACTCTGCCTTGCTCAGGGTCAGCCACAGCGGCTCGGGGTGCAAAGTGGGGTTGATCCCCACGGGCTGTGCAGGAGAGCACGGGACACATCCTGCCCAGACCACTGGGGCTGCTGGCACTGGGAAAGGGCACGGCACCCCAGCAGGGTGCTGGGAAGGGAATGGAAGGGGGGAACGCACTGGGTCAGCTCTGCAGTCACAGGTTTGCCGAGCAGATGAGTGCTGGCCTTTTTTGCGTGCTGGGAGATTCCAGCACTGCCTCAGTTGTGCTGGGAACACAAAATACTTTTCTGTTGTGCCTGTGCCAAATCGGTTACAGCATCCAGCATGTGCTGGTGTGTTTTGACTGAAAAGACACCACTTGATGTCACCATAAAGTAACTAATTGTCAATACATTCACCCACATTCACATTTGGGATTTTCAGAAATTATTACCATTATATTAAGCTGTATGTTTAAAGCTTTGCAGCTAATTAATATGCACAGATTAATATAGAGCTCAGCCTCAGGTACTGGGAAAGTTTCTGATATAATAAAGCTAAAAGCAGAGTGACAAGGACATATTACCTTACCAGATGGCACAGTTTGTTAAAACAAACCAACGCATTTCTAAAAGAGTGTTCTAATCTCCACTTGAAACACATTTTAATTTAAAATGGAGGGACATTTACATAAAAAGGGTTCAGAGGACAAATATTTCCCAAGTTAGATAAGGGAAGTTCTGGTTTAAGGCAATAGAAGGTGGGAAACCATAAGCTAATTAGAAACATTCTCGGTGATGGAATTTCAAGCATAACTGCTGTTTGTGAGGAATTTAGATTGTTATGGAAAGCTTTCCTCTGGAAAGTGACAGCCAGTACAGTCTGTGTTCAAGAGTCATCAGCACAACTGAGGTACAGAATTGTGCAAATAACAACTAATCTGATGGGAAAACAAACATTTTATTTTGGAGGGCTGAATCGTTTGGGGGTTTTATTAAACCTTAGGTCACTCTTGGAATGGAAACGCTGTTCTGTAATGAGATTCTGAATATGCTGGAGCATAAATTAAAGGAGACAAAATGTATTTTTTAAGATTATAGACTAATTAGGCCAGTTGCTGTCTGGAAAAAAAAGAATTAACATGTCTTGATGAATTCACTATTTGAAGTAAAAAAAAACTTTAAAAATTGCTGGATCTTTGGACGTCATGGAAGTAGGTAACAAACTCAAAGGTGGACGTAGGTGGTTTGTCTGATTCACACCTGTGTTGTAAAATCCAATCCTTGAGTTGTTACCTTTTGGCTTTTTGGCTAATCTGAGTTCAGCTTAAAGCAATATGGGTGCCTAAATCTTTGTAGGTCCAAGAGCCAGGAAGGATAACCAGACATCAGCATCACGCTCTGAGGCTCTCCCCACCTCTGCCAGGAGGCTCGGGCAGCCTGCACTGCCTGCAGGGGCTCCCCGAGGGGAACATCAGCTGTTCTGCTGGGCTGAAACCCCAGCCCTGCAGCATCTCCTGCAGCCTTACCCACAGCTGGGTGTCTGTCCAACAGAGAAACGGGGAAGGTGACAGAGACAATCTCTTTTCTTCCAGAAAGGGAGCAGAAGGTGGTTGTGATGGTGTTGGGTGACAATTTGAAGGATGTGGGAGAAGGGCTGTTTTCCAGCCTGCCCAGGGTTTGCTGGGCTGTCACCTCTGTCCAGATCTGATTTTTTGGCTTGCTGTGTGTACGAAGTTTCCCTCTGATGTCCTCCCTCTGTTCTCACACAAAAGGTAAGAAACTCTTTCTTGCCCCATTCTTTTTCATTTCTTTCTGCCATGTCCCCTCATCTCCCTTGCTCCATCCTTCTGCTGTCCATCTCTTAGAGCAAGAGCTGTCCTTTTTCTGACATGTCTTTGACTCTCATGGGAGACCTTTAGCACCTTCATATTACAGAAAAGAAGACGGATAAGTGTTTTCTACTGTTTTGCTGAGGTGAACCACATGAGACAGTTAAGAAACATTTTGATGCAGAAACTTTTTCACTGCAGATAAATTGCAATATTTGGTGTTCTTCACAAAGAAACAACACACAGAAGGGTAATTCAGAGAGCTGACATTGCTGTCCTGATGCCTTTCTTATGGAAAGACATAGCTCCAAAAGAAAAATTGTAGCAACCAGGAGGAATCAAAAGAGCTTGACCAATCTCTACTTTCATCGATAGATGCAATGGGAAAAGATGAATGGTAGAATTTTAACCTCATTGACAGGGCTCTCACTGAATGAGAGCAGATCTGAGCTTCACTCCTGATTCCTCAATTATTTCCTAACATTTTTAAAAACATGAGATATAAAATACATTAACAGTCTTTGACTGGAACTAGAAACAGTCAGAAATTCAGAGATAAATGGTATTTTGCAGAAAAGCAAGGTGTTGCCACTTACTGAATAACACAGGTAACTTTTTACTGCAGCTCACCTCTGTGACCTCCTCTTCCTCCAGCAACTCAGCATCTTGGCTGTACTACACCCACTTTTCATTTTTTTTGATACCTCTTATATATTTTTTAATTTTTACTTAAATATTTAGATTCAGAATCAGCACATTCATATGCTGACCGCACTTTGCTTCTTTGAGAAGTTATGCTCAGGAACCATTATTTTTTGATGTGGACAACAGGCAGATATCCCAAACATCTGCAGTTCATGGGCCTCAAAAAACTCATCCAATTTGAAAGATAGTGAAAGAAAAAGAAAAGCCTAAACCAAAGCAACTATTAAATGGCGAGTCCAAAGGCAGCTCACTCGTTACCATCTCAGCCCTCCTCTTCATCTGCTCACATCAGCCATACAAGCTGTACCTGTTTAAATAAAACATGGGCAAGTATTCACAGTCTGGTGAATCCAACAAATTCACTTTCCCATATTCTCAGTAGTTCTTAGGAGCATCACAAGGAAAAAAACCCACCTATTTAGTGTGCTTTAAAAGCAGCTAGAGATTTAGAAACACTTCCTCCCCACTCTCTTTTTCAGTATTCTTTACATCAAAAAAAAAACAAACAAAAAAAAAAAAAAAAAAAAACTCACAAAAAACCCCAGAAAATAAATGAGCAAAAAGTGAGATAAGGTATTAAGTTTATTCAGGAGCTCAGAATTATTTCAGAGGGCTGCTTTTCACTCCTATCAAATGCATATGTATAAGTTTTAAGGCAATACGTTTTGCTAGCACTGTTAAGCCAGAAAGCTGCCTGCTATCCCTTGTAGCTAGATGCCAGGTAAATAAACAACCAACTGGCTTAAGCAAATTAGGTAAATAGTGTTTGTGGGCAGGTAGTTTTGTTCAGCATGTGGCATAAAAATATTTTTTAATGCTGTTAACTTGGAGAAATGCTGAGGTAAAGGAAGAGATTATAGCAAAAGGACAGATTAAAACAGAAACATTTGTCAAAAACAATGTGCATAGAAGCAAATAGTAAACAACCCCATGAGTTTGCTGAAGCCAAATGCTCCCATTTAATAAATGAAACGCTTCATTAATCCTCCGTGACAGAAGTAATGCTTGGAATGGAGAACAGAACCAAAAGAAAGTATTTTTTGAAGTCACATCCCATGAGTCTTCCTGGCATCCCAGGCAGGAGCCACCGCCTCTCCCAGGCAAGGAGGGGTACAACAAAGGCAGACCCTCTCAGCTCTTGCTCTTGCAACTCCTACCTGCTGCCAAAATGTTTGGGGCTGATAACAGAGCAGCTGGAGGAGCTATTGGTTGTGTGGGTTGCTGTGGTCAACAGCTGCCTTAGAGATCCTCCTGGTCCCTGAGCGCTGTGCACCAGCTGTGATCCAGATGCCAAAAATGTGTTGTGACAGAGTTGTCCCAGTGCTGTGTCCTACACTTACCACTGTGGCACTTGCTTTGAGGGTTGCCCAGAAGCAAAGCACGTGGTGGTGGCAAATCCCTGTACTTCAAGTGAGCCCTCCAGCACAGGGTGCCTCCTGCAGGAGCACTCAGAGCTCTGTGATCACTGCATGTCCCATCTTTACCCTAAAACAATACGTTTCCATTTATCAGGGTTAGGTCTTGAGACACACGTTGGATTAATCGTCTTTAACATCCAAGCACAATGGAGGTGTCAGGCATAGGAAAGTATTTTGATAGAAATCCACCCACATATGGCAGCATTGTCTGAAGGTCCATCTCATGGCCTGAGCCTGAGCTGCAGCACTACTCTAGTGTCTGCTGAGCATGTCCTGCTCTGCAGCAGTGCCTAGGAAAAACCCTCCTTTTTCTGTAGCAAATAGCTTTACACAGCATTGACTTGGCCTCAGTAGCTTGGAGCTCTTGGCTTGCCCAGAGCATTGCAACGTCCCTGGTATGAAGCCTCAGGCAATCCCTGCACCCCAGCTGGCACAGAGGGCTAAGGCATGGCTTGCCACCATCATCACTGTAATGCCTTCCCATGGAATTGCTCATCAGCTTCCCAGTCCCTGTGCCTCAGCTGCTTCATGTACTCACCAGATGAGTTAGGGGACCAGGACAAAGAGCACAGACAGGGACTCTGCTCAACTGAGGCCCTCCATGGCACCCATGAAAGAACCCATGGTGTGGCAAACTGTAGGCAGCATTGGCCTAGGAAAAAGAGCTGCCACAGACATCAGTAAGGTGTTCTATGAAGTTCTCTTTACCAACAACAATGGGTGTTCTGGAGCTGTGGTCCCACCACCTGAACAGGGACGAAATCCTGCTGCAGATTCTTCCTGAGATCAGAGACAAGAGACACTCATCTCCCTCTCTCATGCCTGGCCCTTGTCAGGGCACCCTGTCTTCAGGGCCGTTGTCCCTTGGTGAAATTAGATCAAAAGTGAGCAGATGGTCTGGTAGTGGCTGGGGTGGGGAAATGACATACATAAGCCCTGCATAAGGAAAATCAAGCTTAAAATAGATGGGCTCAAAGCCAAGATACTCCTTTGTACACACTTCTTCGCCTGGGCAGAGGAGGAAAGTGCAGAGATGTGACAGGTGCCAGTCACTTTGATTCATGTATTTCTGGAAGGAGATTAGAAACTGCAATGAGAACAACAAAGTAAGAACTTGAACTAAATACTGAAGTCCTCTACCTTCCTGGGAGATGGTCCAAAAGGGCACCATAGGAGAGATCTGGCATGAGAAAAGGCCACACACCTTCCCATTTGTCAGCATGGAAAGCATGGGGTGTTTCTGTACTGAAGATGCAAGACCAGGAATGAGCTGTTCTCCTAACATGGGAAGCTTTAAGAGAAAAAATGGCTAAAAATGTGCAAAGGAGTGCCAGACTATTAGCTGAAAAGTGGATCAGAGTAAGTTGTTTCAAGGAGACAGCTCAACTGAAGATCCCAGGAAAAAATTTTTTTAAAACGTAAAATGGGGAAAGAAAGAGTGTTTGAAACATAGCTGTA
This sequence comes from Daphoenositta chrysoptera, assembly GCA_013397915.1. Taxonomy (NCBI): domain Eukaryota; kingdom Metazoa; phylum Chordata; class Aves; order Passeriformes; genus Daphoenositta; species Daphoenositta chrysoptera. The sequence goes on along the minus strand of VZRO01003614.1, from coordinate 321,177 downwards.
ATCCAGGTAGTATATCACTGGGAGAAGATGGGGAGAGGAGCTGTGGACCCCATCCCTACCCAGGAGCCAGCTGAGCTCCTGCCCACACTATGGTATGTGTTATGGTGTCCCAAAGCAAACATGGAAATGTCAGGGAAATGCTTTTCTTTTTGGTTCAACAGAGTTTTGGTAGACTTGCTGAATTCTTACACATTTTGTACAGGGAAGTGAAAGTAAAACAGATCCCACCAGAAACCTTCATGCCAGAGTTGAATTTGCAGCACATGAAAGCTAATGCCATATGGCAGCTGGGGTTCAGGCTGAGCTTGCAGTATTTTTGTGGTGAAGTGAACACTGGGATGGCCAGGGCTGCAGGAACTGAATTGCACCGAGCTCCTCTGAGTCTGGCAGCTACATTTTTTACTTTGTGCTGCAACATGCAAAGAGAATTTGTTTTGCCTTCTGATGTTTATCTTAATTTTACATGTGTTCACAACTCACAGGAGAAAATGACAAATTGAGAAAATATTTGTTTTCACAAAAGCCAAGAGACTATTGCAGCAGACAGCCAGACAAACACAGTGTAAGTGCCAAAGTCTGAGCTTTTCTGTACAGTGTGCCATGTACGTGTGCAGTTTTACCTGCTTAAAGGGCAATAGGAAATTTAGTCTGTATGCTGCCACAATCACTGCAGTCTCTCTGCACAAGGATTCCTTGTTGCATCCCACTGCAGGTTTTTGGAACACCACCCAAAAGGGAGGGTGAAATCATCAGCAACATTTCATTTAGCCACACCAACTGAATCTAAACAAATTGAAAAATGACCTGCCTGTAACACTTTGAGGCATACAGCAGAAAATAACTCTGAAATAGCTGTTTATGTTCACTGGAGAAAGATTTATTTCTGAGCTTGAGTAGCAGAGGTAAATAGAACCACCTGTAAACCATTACCTGCCATGCCCCACTGCCCCCATGTGAAAAAACAAGAACAGGCATTGCTTGGAGTGGAGTTGGTCTAGTAAATGATGAGGAAAATGGAATGTTTTCTCTCAAAAAACAGCAAATGAAGAGGAGCTGCTGCATCTGAAATGATGTTTACCTGGAAGGTCCCAGCTTTTGACAAAAGGCCCATGTGTCTAGCATTTGCTTTCTCTCTTGTGGTGCAACACAGGCCACTTTGCCCTTTACTTCATACTTCAAAAGGGATTTTGCTGGTGAAACAAACTGACCTATAATACAAATGGATTAAAAGGTTCTGCACTGATAGCCAAAATGGAGAAGAGCTCTGTATAGTAGTGTGGCTAATTGTCTTTTTACTTAACTATTATCTATTTATTTAAGTTTGTGGGGTTTTTTGTTTGTTTTGTATTTAATAATTGATGTTGGTGCCATGATATTACACATTCCACGTAAATCCCTGAAAAAGCTGAACTTAAAAATGTTTGCTTGTAATACCAAGTTATTCAGGTCCATGGTTTGCTACCAGCAAGCAGCAGCATGATTTCCAATCATGGACAATGCCAAGGTTCCCCAGTCCATGGCATCCCAGCTGTCCTAGACAAACACAGCACAGTGCATCTTGCCTGAAGCATTTCTCTAGTTCCACTCTGACTGTGGCCCAGTTTCCTGAAGAAACAAAACCATCTGAGCATGACCTTTATCTTTCCCTCTCCTCTTTTCTCTCAACTCCTGAACCCATTGACTGGTTTAGCCCCCGTGAGACAGAGAGCTGGAAGCCTCAAAGATCAGTTTTCCCTATGGATTGTGTGCAAACTGGTGGGAAGGTGTTTACAGAGCCTTTAAAAAATACAGCTTTTAGTGCTTCCACCAAGGAAAGAGCTCAGAAAACTTTGGTATTTCCCGTTGCTTGTCAGCCCCTAGATAACCAAGCAGTAAGTGCAAGGCCTCAGCTTTAATTTGGATTAACCACAGCCCTTGTTGTGTCCTGCCAAGTGGGAATGCCATAGAGGACAAGAGAGGAATGGAGGTTACTTAAGGAAGGAGGATATTCAGGGGACAAAGGAATTGTATTAGTAGGACAATATGTCCTACTGGCTTGGCTGCCCACAAATCTGCTTTTCAGGATACTTTTTAGTTTTTTCTCTCTTCTGAGTCCCTGCAGGCAGCTGTTGGTCCTTGGAAGATGTGGAGACAAGGAGAAAGCTCTTTGATGCCTATAGAGAATGTAAAAGTGAAAATACACCTCCCAGGGCCTCACCACAAGCTGAAAGGAATTGTAGAAGTACTGTTTCCACATCCACACTGGCTACTGGAAATAGAGGACAAGTACAGGATCCTGCCCTGGCACTCTATAAGCAGAAGGAAAAGAATAAACCCTGAGGGGAAATGTCAGGAGTGCCCAGAGCCTGGGAGCTCTGTGGTTATCCAAGAGGGAATGGTTTGCATGGTCAGCACATGGTTACACAGCAAGCTCCTCCTGAGGGATTGCCAGGATGCTGGCTGGGAAAGACAAGGTGTTGCTGGCATATCACTGCACCTTGGTGCTGTCACCAGTAGCTCTCCATCACTCAGTAGCCCTTCTGCTCCCTGCCAGGCCACTCCAGTCCATCAGCAGAGTGTCTGGCATCTGCTGCCACATGCCTTTCCTTTTCTTCTGGCTTATATATAAGCCCTCTTGACCTCAAGACTGGTGTGACACATAAACAAGTTATATAAAAACTCCCCAAGTGCATTTTTGCAGATCAAGGTCCCCTATATTTAATAGTCCAACATTTGAAGAGAGTGGCTGGGTTCAACATGGGGACAGTTCTCCTTTGAGGGGATTACATTTTATGCCCTTCTGCTGCCTCCCTAAACAAGAATTCACATATTTCTTGTTTGAATGCTTTGTTTTTGTTATGAGAGGTAGAAAAAAGCAAGACCCCAGGTGGTCTCAGCACACAGGAACTGGGTACATGACACTTCCATTGTGTTGTGCCACCAGATCATAGAGGGGAAATTCAGGCCCTGCAGCTGTGTGACTCTGTTAACTGCTGATTCCACTGCCAACTTTAAAATCTGGTTCATTAATGTGGTATGCAGTGAAATAGCCTTTGTCCTATGTGCATTATTTGAAATACCTCTCGATGTTTTAAGATGTTTTCCACAGGAACTTGTATTTAGGTGGTAAAGCAACGCCCAGTCTGAGTGTGCTGAAGACTGGGCTGATCTTGTCCCGTTTCAGTGCTGTTCAGGCAATGTGACTGAGCACAGAAAAAATAAAAATCAAGAAGGATTCCAGAGTGAAGTTGGGAAATGTTGATGCTTTTAGTGTCTCAGATGGACCCTCAGGCTCCCTAAAACTGCCTCTGAGCTCCCAAGGCTGCTGGACCACAGCCCAAAAGAACCAAGGCTCCTTATCAAGATGTGTTTATTTACTCAGGTATCTCTATGAAACATTGGAACAAAAAGCATATACATAATTAGTTCCCAGGTGTATTTCAGATGTCTGGTCCTGTCAAAGCAGTGTCAGGAAAACATGGACTAAACCACCTCCCTGTCTGCTCCTGCAGGAGCAGATTTGATCCCTGGCACTGGCAAGCTGCTATGTGGATTTTACAGATCCACGAGAATAAATTGATCTTAGTCATTTCTCACCAGTTTTCCACCAAACCAAAAGTATTTTAATTATTTGAGTGTCAAGCTATCAAATGCTGTACCTCAGACACAGCTATTCTAGGAGAAAATTAGAAGCACAGAGGAGCAAAAAATATGCCAGAGGAACTATGATTGCAGTGTGATCCGAAGGATAACTTCAGTAATGCAAGTGTTTCTTTGCTGGATGACTCATGGAAGGAAGCAAGGGCTGGTGCTGCTGAAAAAAGAGCCTGCTGCTTGGGAACATGAGTGAAGGTCAAGGATCAACTGTGTAAAACCAACTTTTTGTTTGACGTTAATAATCTTTAGGAAATTGATGGAATGAGAGCAAATGTCAGCTCCAGTAATGACTATGTAACTTTGGGACTGTATAGAAAAGTGATAGCCCAGCTCACACGTTGCTGGTAGAAATAATGGGGAGAGGTGAGCTGAGGATTCAAGCCTTGCTTTAATGTTTTCTTTTGAGTTTCTCTGTGAGTTCTGATTTATAAAAGGGACAGGCAGCAATCTTCAATATTTAACTCTCTGTATATATAGCATATAGGCATTTATATACATATATATACTCTATATATATTATAGAAGCATTTCTGACCATTGTGTTTTGTCTGTGCAGCAGCTTCCCAAAGATGCACAAGAAGCATCATCTCACTGTCACTTTTTAAATTTTAAAAAGTATAAATATCTGATAGTTTTTATGTTAAGATCCATCTGGCATGTTATAATATTTAATTCAAAACATAAACATGTTATAATAATATACATATTATATAAGAATATGTGTTCAGTTGTTAGATTTTACACACACCACTCAGACCCACCTTACACATATTTTTTCTGTGGTTTTTTTCAGTGTACCTTCTTCTAATAACAAGTTGTCCAAGCCTCATTCCTTCTGACTCTTGCCAAAATAGCAGCAAGTTTAACTTTATTTCTCTCCCAAATTGTGGCACAGCTGGCAGTGTGTAAACCCAACAGACTGCTCTACATTTGTAACTGTGCTCTTTCCTTCCAGAAGAGGGGTGCCAGGTCTGTAAATTCAGAGGCCAGATCACATTCTGGCAGACGGTCAGAGCATTAGGGGAGAAGAAGGTAACATGTCATTCTGCTGTCTGTTGTTTTGAATTTGGTGGCATTTATTTTTAAATGGAGGCTTGTTGGTTTTTCAAGCTGTGATCCAGCTCTGCTTGGCGTTGATGAAGGGCAGATTGGTTCCCCCGCCAGTCCACTCCTGTGGTTTGCTGTCCTGTGTTGGAAAGATTTCCTGACACCAACCTCAAATGCCCCTTCCTCTGGCAGGTCGGTGGCCCTTTGTCCCACTCATAGCAAACGTGAAAGTCTCGATTGGGAAGCCTCTCAGCTGAGAACAGCTGGGGCCTGGAGTGCTTGAGGAAAGTGTTTTTCATATACTTGTCCCGTTTTCTTACTTCCCCAGACATTCACTTTGGTGCTGTCAGAGATATGATCCTGGCAGGCAAAATTTTAGTCTGATGCAGTACAGATATTTTTAGGACACAAAATTCAGTTTATTGCTTCTTCACAACAGCCTTTTCCGTCCTCGAGGAGTGTTACTAATTCTCCTCTCCTCCTGGCTATACAATTCCAATTTTTTCAATTTTCCTTCAAAGGACGGAACCTCAGACCTCTCATCTTCATCCTCTTACCTCCCCCTTGCCTGCACCACCTCTTCCTGGCCTCACATTGTCGCTCTAGGACACAAAAAGAAGCACTCCAGACTCGAGTTCTCTGTCAGGTCACGCCGAGCCAGGAAAAAAGAGCCGGCTGTTTATTTCTTTCATATATATATGTTTCTAGGAATGACCATGGACTGGAGGATGAGGTTACCACCTCTTCCATCCACATCGGTTAATAGAACAATCCATCAAACTCTCTCCACCTCTGAAGCAAGAATGAAAACAATAGAGTACAGTTAACAAAACATGACTATGTTTACAGAAAGTGTGTGAGAAACTTTATCAAAAAATGAAAACATAGAAAGACTGCAAAAGTCAGGGCAACAACACATCACTCACAGCTGAACACAGGGCTGCAGCAGGGCCACCAGCAGCACTGGGAACCACAGAAGGGTTAATCCTTAGTCTTGCAGCACAGGTTGTCTGTTCACCCCCAGGGTGCTGCCCTTCTCCACAGTGGGTCAGCACCACTGACTGGTGCTGCTCTCTGATTCATCCTGGCCCATCTCTGCAGAGCAGTTTCTCAGGCAGTGGTTCTCCTGCCACAGCTGTGCAGCTCTTCCCAGCCCAGCCAAGGGAAACGTGTCTGTATCGGGATGCACACGGGTGCAGCTGCTGCCAGCCTCCCGGAGCTCTGGATCACCTCCACAGCCCAGGGCACTTGGCCAGGGCAAGGGAGGGTACAGAGGGAATGCAGAAAGATAAAGGGAGAGTGTTCCCCAAACTCAAAATTTGTTTGCAGGCCTCCCAGCATGCAATAAAGGCTTTGTTTATAGTTTTGGAAGTTGATAATTCTTTTGTTTTTACGCTTTGTTATTCTGCGTTTTTAATTTGACGTCACCTTGCAAATGTAGTTTCTCTCACACCAGTTGTGAATGCTCCAAATCGAGATCTGAATTAATATATCTCCTGAATTCAAATAGAAAAGCCATAATACTGACTTCTAAGACAAGTACAAAAAAAACCAGGGAAAATCAACTTTTATTTCAGCTGGAATATTTTTAAATGAAAGGGCAGAAAAATGCACGTTCTTTCTATCAAAAAGTATAAAATGGATCTCCTACTTTTTGTCAGTGCTCAAGTGTCGCACTTGGACACAAAAGAAGCACGCCAGACTCAAGTCAGCCAGGTCAGCATCCAAAGCCAGGACAGGACCCCAGCTGTTTATTTCTCTCATATATATATGTTTCTAGGAATGACCATGGATTGGAGGATGAGGTTACCACCTCTCCAACCACAATGGGCAGCTGAAAAGTCCATCATTCTTCTCCGCCTCAGGAGAAAGAATGAAAACAATCAGGAACAGTTAACAAAACATGACTATGTTTACAGAAAGCGTGTGAGAACTCTATCACAGCAATGAAAACATCGAAAGACTGCAAAAGTCAGGGCAACACTCAAGGATATAGAAGCAAAGTGTGCTTGTGACTCTAAGGAGGGGACATTTTTGTACTAGTAGCAAGGCATGTAAAAAAAATGACAAGTTTGAATGTTGGGAGGAAAGGAATCTCAAAATGCTCAAATATTTTGGGTTGAGGCAACCTTGGAAAGACTGGAACAGTGGTCCTGTGTCCAGCTTGCACTGTGTGCATTATTTGAGTTGCCTGGTTCTGTTTCGGCCAACCAATGTGAGTATTTTTTGTGCTCTCTACCACAAAACATTGTATCTTTACAACATGATCTGCTTGACTCTTGTCAAACAGATTAATGGAGGGACAGAACTGGATACAACAAAGTATATTAAATAGATTGTGAGCTGCTGGGGTGGAAGTGAGTTTTCCAAAGGGCATTTTACAGCTTTACTGCTTCCTTTGAATTTAATTGATTTTTTATTTAATTACATGGTATCAGTGTTCTCTTAAAATCTGCCAGCTTGTCTTCTTGAAAGTTTTATAAATTTTGCAACAACTATTGGACTAATATGAAGTGCAGAACTGCTACCTTTGGCTCCCTTATTCTAAGGTAAGTGGAACACCATAAATTTCAGGGATAAACACAGTTCTGCCTAAGACATTAATGTCCCAGACTAAAGAAGTTAATCTCCTAGAGGATGAGACTGTGGAGATGACAGTCTTGTGTTCCAAACATGAGGGACAATGCCAGGCTGGGTTCCAGTCATTTGAATTTTGGATCTGTGAGATAAAAGACTTTGCCTTAGTAGGAGGCAAAAGCCAAAAAACTAGTGCAAGGAGGAGGGAGATACATGCCAGTTTAACAGTGAATGCAGAGAAATTTGATCACCAAATGGTTTATATCCAACTGGCAGTGGGGCCAGAAAAATCACAGTTTAATCTGTTGACTTAACAGAAAAACTGTATATGATGTAGTAGATGATATGATTACCATAGTTCTTTTCAGTAGTTCTAGAGAGTTTCAAAGACGTTTACAAAGGTGCTGTTTGGTTTCTCCTATGTATTATGTAAGCTTTGAAGCAAACTTCTTTACAACTCTTTTCTCTTGCTATATAATCTCTGAATTGTATTACTTCCATCATGATTCTTGAAATAAACATGACATGAAAATAAATTTATATTTTAACCCTCATTCTTGTTCCTACACTTCTGAGAGGCTCTAAGAAGATTTGAAGATAATTTTAAATGTTCTTCAAAACAGCAGACCTTATATTATCTCTATCTACTGCTAGATGCCATGGGAAATCCTTAGAGAGATAATGAAACATAACACATAAAACCTACATGAGTAGATTCATAACGACAGAATACCATTAAAATGCAGGCAGAAAACTTTTCAGTACTCTTATTCTGCATTTCTTTTTGTTACTTTAGGTCTTCACTTAGGGAGTAATGGAAGAGAGCTGAATAATGAATACAGTTAATACAGTCTCAAGGAGCTTTCCCTCCAAGATTTCTTTCTCTTGAGCTGAGCTGAAGGTCAAATAACTTCAGTATAGTAGAAACCACAAAGATGGTTCTTTTTAGACCCTTTTGTTGACTACAATTTAATGGTGACAAGGAAAAATAATGGATAAGGAGACGAGATATTTTAAAGCTTTAGTTTGCTTACAGCAAAGTAAGAGAATAATGCATTTCAGTTCCTTGGGCAAATGACAATAAAATTACCACGTTGCTAGTTTTAGGTGGTGCAGTGAATAAATCAAATCAGAAGTATAGACAACTGCTTTTTCCTTGATGAGTTTATCCCACTGATGAATGAAGACAAGTCAAATGATGCAGTTATTTCTCCATTAACTGGGTAATCATGGCTTATTACTGAATATAATCAATGCAGATTTCCATGTATCTAGACCCTGCTGTGGAACCCTGCCCTGGGCTGAGCACCTTGTGTCCTGTACTTTACCTGGGGATGACTTTGTAGAGTATGAGTGCAAATCAGCAAGAACACTGCCCAAGGAGACCTGCAGTGGCAGTACACACCCAGAAAATAGAGGTACTTACCTATTTTTTAACATTTGTACTCATAAATGCTATGCGTATAACAGTTATAACTAATGACTATTACTAGCAGCTAGATTTGCAGGGCAAAGGCTAAAGAAGATTACTTTATCCACAGGATCACAGAATGGGTAAGATTGAAAGGGACCACAGTGGTCATCTGGTCCAACCTCCCAGCTCAAGCAGGGTTATCCCAGAGCACATGGCACAGGATTGCACCCAGACAGTTCTTGAATATCTCCAGTGAGGGAGACTCCACAGCCTCTCTGGGCAGCCTGTTGCAGTGCATGGTCACTGCACAGCAAAGTTCTTCCTCATATTATGTTGCAACTTCCTGTGCATCAGTTTGTGGCCATTGCCTCTTGTTACTTCATACCACCAAGAAGAACCTGGCTTCATCCTCTTGGCTCCTTCCCTTCAGATTCCCTTACATACATCGACTATTCCTCCTTCATATCTTCCTCTGTGTCTTCAGCTGGACAGAGAGATGCTCTGCCCTGGGTGTGAACAAGCATGGCCAAGGAAGGATTCATAAATTGGGACACATGGGCTTGGTCTGGCCAAGTTCATGAAAGGACAGAGCAGGAGGAGCTTGGTTGCTGGCACTGGAGCAGTCGAATCACCAAGGCAGGACTGTGAGAAATGGACAGGCATTTGTTAATGGAACACATGGAAGGCAACCAGGATGAACAGTATTGCAAATCTGAAGGCAGATAATTCAACATGAATGGATGTGAAGCTATTCCTGTATCTCCAAATCTTACTGCAATGCCAGGGAGCTTTCTATATGATCGAGTGTCGCCCTGAGTTTTGCAGTCTTTCGATGTTTTCTTTTCCAGATGCACTTGGACACTTCCACTTGTCGCACTTGGACACGAAAAGAAGCACGCAAACACACTCAGCCAGGTCAAAGCCAGAAAAGGGGCCCCAGCCATTTATTTCTCTCATATATATATGTTTCTAGGAATGACCATGGATTGGAGGATGAGGTCACCACCTTTCCAACCACACTGGTCAACTGAAAAGCCCATCAAACTTTCTCCGCCTCAGGAGAAAGAATGAAAACAATAAGAACAGTTAACAAAACATGACTATGTTTACAGAAGGTGCGTGAGAAACTCTATCACAAAAATGAAAACATCGAAAGACTGCAAAACTCAGGGCGACAATCGAGAACCAAGGGAATACCATGTGGCATCACCCACCTGGACATCATTTTATCAAAGAAAATGTCATCTTCACGGTTCATACAAATTTATGAAGTTTTTCACTTCCTTTTTACATATTGACTAAAGCAAGTAGCATCTTATATTTCTCTCCTAAATTATCCTGTGGTTTGTACCTGATTTGCCCTCATATCAATATGTTCACATTCCACCCTTATCGTATGAGCACTGCAAGCTTTGGAAAGCTTTTTTCCATTACTCACTCCTTCAGCAGATGTTCATGTTTACCACCCTGTTGGCCTTGTTAGCATATTTACCACCATGTAAACAGTTTGTACTCTGCTCAGACTGTGAAGTCTATTTTGGCCAATATTTTAACAAAGGCTTAGTGTGGGTATGTGCCTACTAATCAGTATACCAGAGAAATCTGCATATTAAAAAAAAAGGATGAGGAATAGAAAGCATCATAAAGACAATGAGATTAAATAGTGAGCTTTTCAGTGATCTCATACAGATGGCATATTGAAAGTACACAGGGCTAGACACCAGGTCACTTGTCTAGGAAGCTGCATACAAGAATGGTGCAAGCATATAAGAAGAAAATTAGAAAGTCCATGCATAAAATGTCATATATCTAGAAAGGGACATGAAAGGTAACAAGAAAATACTCTAACTTTAGATTAATAGTGAGAGGATTATGAAAGAGTTGGTCTTCTACTCAGAGGGAGAAAAGGCTATTTATAAATTATATTGAGAGGACTGAAGTGTTTTGTTTCTTTTTTGCCTCAGTGTTCCCTGGGAGAACAGTGAAAAAGGGTATGAATTCAGGTAGAAATAGAAAATCTGCTGAGAGCACAAATCAGTAAATTGATTTTTTCCCAAAAAATTTCTCTGGAGCTAATGAAATTGCACAGGTGATTTTGAGAACCAGATGAAACATATCTAACAGCAATTAGAGGCTAATCACTGAAAACCAGAGGATGGGTACGGCTGGGAGTCTGCTTATCTTTATGATGGGGAAGAGGGTGAACTGGGGAATTGCAGTCTTGCCAGTTCATCTTCTCCTCCTAAAATGGGAAGAAATAATCCAACCATCAGTAAACACCCAGAAGATAATGAAGGATAAGTAACAGCTATCAGGGATTTGTCAGGAACATAGGATCTTTAACAAAGGGCATTTCCATTTACACCAGCATGACTGTCCTTGTGGGCCGTGGGAAGGAGGTCAGCTCCATATTTCAGAAAGGCTGTGACACAGAGCTCCTGTTTTTGCACTTTGATGAGCTGCCTGCAGGGCTGTGATCCACACTCCATGGCTGACATGGGCACACCAGCCATGGTTTCCATGGGCATCTCTCCTGGGCCCCGTGTAACCCAATATTTTTGCCGATGACTTGGATGATAAACTAAGAACTGCATTTATTCAATTTTTAAACAGCAGAAAGCTAGGAAGGGTCATGAGTGTACTCATGGGGTAAGGTGTGAGAATGCTCGTGGCTGAGCAAACCATCCAGAATTAGAGGTGTAATGTAATGCTTTGTAGCTGGCTGGGGTGGCCGTTCCGAAAGCCCAAGCTCCAAGTTGCACTGAAGGCAGAGGTCTCCTTGTGGGTTCTGCCAAACTCCTTGTGGCCTCAGCACCTTGTCTTCCCCACTCCTGTCTGGGGGGTACCTACACTGCCAGCCTGGCTGAGCTGAGGGCATGGAGATTTTCACCTCCTACAACACGGTCAGCATAGCCAAGACCAAACATGATCTACATGATCTACTGCTCAAAGCTCACTTTGCTGCACAGGAGGTCCTGTGGATGGGGTACATCCAGGCAGTGCCAGGAGGGGCTATCAGCCCCACATGTTCCCAAGCCAGCCCACTGCCAACATTGGGACTCGGAGCCTAAAAATCATCTTAACATGCAGATTTAAATATTTTTAATAATGATTTTTACTTGAGCTTGGAGTTGCATGTGATGTCTGTGTCTTACAGGGACATTTACTGTTGTGCTCTCTGCTGAGAGGCAGCTTTGTGTGTGGGCAAGCGAGTGCCCAGACCCATGGAGGGAGGGTGCACTCCCAGACCTGGTAAGCTCCTGTAAAGCTGCTGCTGTAGGGAGCCACAGAGAGGAAAACTGGGCTCTGCTCCACCTGCCAGGCTGCTTCCTGCTCTCACAAAGTCCTTAGAAAAATGAAACCAGTCAAGAATTTGCAACCTGCCTTAAAATAAACTTTCTAAATGTGATTCAAACTTTGAAAGATTTCAATCTTGGGTTGTCTTGAAGTGATTTTTTTTTTTAATGTTAATTTTCTACTATTGACCTTAAAAATCAGTCATTTAGACAACCCTGCTCTGTGCAGAAAGGATAAAGCTTATCACAGAACCAAACACAATTTTTCAGGACCTGTTGGAAAGAGGAAAAGACCATGCTGATCACACTGTTTGCTGTTATAGATTCAGAGCACATTTCTTTGACCTGTCCTCCTCTCAAGATGAGCATAGTGCGTATGCAAATGACTGTAATAAATGCCATCAACAGGCAAATGGAAAATAAGCAACTCAACCAACTAAACTAACAACTTAAACTGAAATATCCTTCTCTTCCTGGGAAAAGATAAAAAAACAAGTGCCTGACAGCATGTTGGGCACCTCACCCTGCTCTTTGAAGGGTAAGTCATGGTTAAAGCCTGGGGGTAGTAATGGCACTTTTGTCATCCCCCATTAGCAGTGGTGCTCCCTGAGGTGACATCTCACAGTGTCCCCTGGTCACAGAGCACAGCAGTGCCAGCACAGCCACATCCTCTCTGGGGACATGGATGAGGAGAAGACCAGCTCATCTCTGCTTTGCATCTCATCTCTGAGAGACCCAGAGAGCCCAGCACCGTGGAGTGCCAGGAATGGGCTGCAGCATTATTGTATATGCAGTGCCCAGCTCTGGACATGGGCTAGGGGTGGACACACACCATGTTCCAGAAGACATTCTCCAATCATCTGTCACTGTTTCTGTCCAAAATAAGATTTATTTCTTCTATCAACAAACCACAGTTTTGTTAAAGGTAATTTTGAGCACTTGGTTAAAAATCCATGCCTGTGCGTAGTCTGTGTTAGGGAGTGGCCACCCTTACTGAAAACACTGCCCAGTAGTGTGCACTGCCAGGGCTGCAGGCATCAAGGGCCTCTTGTACATCATCCTTTAAAAAACCCAGATTTTCCTCTGTGCAAAAATGCTAGCAAGAGGCTTTCTAAAATCTCAGAGTTACATAAATATTTTTAATCTCCCCATCTTTTTTATCCCAAACCCCCAAGGCTGGAATTTGATACCCAAGGACCGATGCCTATTCCTGCTGTTCCCAAAAATAAATCTGTGTGCTAAATATATCTGCAAGCTGAAGGAAACTTGTCACGGTGCATTTAAAATGCAGGTCTGATATCGAACAACTAAGGAAGTGGTCTGCAGACCCACGACTAAACACTGTACTAAACACTTAATCAAGATATGTTAAAACAGGAATGTACAGTTTGCTATCATCTTTTACTGTGTCAAAAGAGACTATTGCTTATGGGTATTTCTGCATGGGGGATTCCAGTTTTGTCAGAAATTTGCCTCTCTCACCATCTGAGCTCTTGAAAAGTTTTTTTTTTCTTCCAGTCATTTTAAAATGTAATTACAAAAATGAAAATGCTAACAGATTTCAAATCACTTCAGGACATTTTGCCAACTAGAAGCATGTTGACTTTTTAAACAAATGGCTTGCTTTTCCTGTAATTAATTTTAAAACATTCATTTTTGAACTGACAGACATCAAGCAGCTATTCTGCAGCTGTCTCAGGATTTCTGAGCTTGACCTTAATGAATAATACAAGGTTTTCTTAATTTGAAGAATAACATATGCTTTTCTTCTTCCCCACTGAAGTGGATCCATTTATGTTTCCTGCAGCCAATGTGTTTGCTTGGGCAGCATATGCCTTTTGCACAGTGGGATTACCTTTATGTAGGCAAGCAGGCCACACCATTAACAATTAAATATTTTCAGAATACTTTACATTTAACCAGAAAAAAATTATTGTCTATCTCCTTTCCTCTTATGTAGTGGGGGATGTAAACTATGAATTTAGAGTCCATGTTTCTCTTTGGCCATGGAGGTTCTGCCATTAGCAGCTGATGGCTTTCACCCAGCATGTGCACATCTTCATGGGCAGTGCTGGGAGATGCAGCTGGGAGACCAAGCCAGCCGTGTCCTCAGAAGCAGGGGGTCTCTGAGAGGCACTGCCAGCTTCTGGGCTGCTTTTGGTAGATACCTCAGTGAGCCCTTTTTCTCAGCAGGGGTGTGTGCTGTGGGTTATGCCCCCATTTAGCATCTGCCATGCTCTGGGTGCAGACCAAGGAGCACAGACCACTGATGATGCCAGCATGAGCTGGTGACTGTGTGGATGCTGAGTGTCCTGAGTTCATTGCGTTTGTGGATTTGTGGATTTGTGGTTTGCCAGTCTCCAGAGCCCAGAAGTCCTTGGGAATACTCCACAGACTTGCCCTCCTTTGTCCAATGTTTAGACTCTTGTTTTCTGGTTCCAATTTCTGTAAGAATGTTCACAGGTACTTACAGAGGCCATTCATCCAAACTCACACAAGGAGTGTGCCTTTTGTATATGCTGCTCGGAGGGCAAAGAAAGAGATAGGCCCAAGTCTGTGGCAGACACCCAGGAGTTAAAGTAACGGGGTGCATTGTGTTTTATTTACCTCTCCTGCCACCAATGCTTGGTGCTGTACCTCCTCCTTGGCAGAACATCTGCTGTCTGCAAGCCCTGTGTTAGTTATGTGCAAACTCATTGGTCTGAAGATGCAGTATGGGATGCATCACAGTTAACATCTGTGCTGTTGTGGAAAGGTGTTTAATAACATGGCAAAACAGCCTGTTCTTGAGAGGTTCCCACAAAAGGCTCCTCCTCAGGGTCAACAAACAGCAGCTCAGGATGTAAAAGGTATGGGATTTGCCTCAGACACTGGGGCAGTGTTGGAGGTTTCTCAGCAGGACATACTTGATGCCATAATCAGCAGTTAAACATCATTTCCATGGCCAAACAGGTGTGGAATACTTTGAAGACCCCTTGGTGTTGGATTTTTTTAGGTTTCCACTCCCAAGGGGTTTGCTTTGCTCTCTGGAACGTTGGAGGATGTTGTCACAGAGACTTTTGAAGAAGTTTCAAAGTACAGAGTTCCTAAGAACACCTCACACAACAGCCCATCCCTTCTTGTGATGGCAAAGCCATGGGACATGGGGAGGAGCACAGTAACCCACACCAACATTCAATTACAGGAAACTGCCCTAGCTGGCTCCTCACCTTCCCTTGCAGGAAAAAGGTTTTGACACCAATGGAAGATATTACTGATTGGTGAAATGCAAGATCTGCTTTCATTTCTGTCCCCAGTCCCCTGTACTGGGCATGTTGTGCCTGTCAGAGCGGTGGCCTGGATCATACTGTGCTGCCTGGTGCCATCTCTGGGAAACACCCACTTAAGGTTTGTGGAGAAACACCTATAATTTTTTTGAGATTAACTTTATATTCTATTTTTCATTCAAGGCAGGATCAGACCCTCCAGAGTTTATTGTTCTTCCAGTGAGAAATTTTCTTGGAAAATATTGCTAGGGAAGACTCTGGATTTATTGTAAGCAAAATATTAATCAGCAACAAATACTGAGTAATTAGCTTGCTGAACAAATCCTATATGTCTTTACAGATAATAAAATTGCTGGTTAAATGACAACCACATAAAAATGTACAAATGACCTAATGGAAAATAGTGAACACTTTAATAAAACAGAAGTTTACTGCATTGAGGAAGTATTTCTATTATTAAACATTAGTAAAGATGGGCTGCATTGCTTGGCTTAATTCTTCAGTCACCTAGCAGATTACAATCTAGTGCTCTGGCCAGCTAACCTGGAACATACACCCAGTATTCTGCAGGGTGCAATTATTCTCTGCCTTCAGGTACCTCCTGGGGTTGGCAGCAGCACAGCCCCTTTGGGAAGGCAGGGTAGGAACAGGCAGTCACTGCTGCTTGCACATAGCTGTACTTTCTTGCAACTGAGCTCTTGCCAGCCATTAAGGACTGGTCAGTGCAAACCACTGAGTTAGTATATTTTTTCCTACACTGTTATTACTCCTTTTCCCACTGACCAGCAATATAACACCCTGGAATATAACTCCCTTGGCTCTCTCTGTGACTCCTCTCCACTCTCCTCAGGAGCTGGGGCCCACAGCAGTGGGGCAGAGATGCTTGTACACAGGCAGTGTATCCCAGTCAAAAGTGTATCCCATGGGATACTGAAGGCTTGTGGTGCCTGTGAAAATCTGAAGCCAAACTGAAGGTTAGTAGGGAGGACATAACACTGGCCTTCCCTCTGCCTTCCCGCAGCATCAGAAATCTTATTCTCCTTCTTCCCACCCCTGCAGCTCCTACAGTGCTGAAATTTCACATGATGGTGGGGGATCTTGACCAGTAATAGTAATGGTGAGGATAAGAGCAATCAGTATAGTAATAACATGCTAGAGAGTTATTGGAGGTAGATTCAGGGCCTGATTCAGAAAAAGACCATCATGTCTCAGCTGTTAGATACCTTTCCCTTTAGGTTATGCACCAATGTTCTCAATAGTAAAAAATTCGATTACAATAAATATACCTGTAAGCATTCTAGGCCTTCAAAAGATATAAATCTTCAGTGTGTCTGCAATAACACCAGACCCCAAACAGTTGTACCAGGTAAAGCAATTTGCAATGTATGAGAACAGCCACCAGCACATAAGGTGTGACTCCAGCATCAGATAAATATTTTCTCATGCTCATTATGCCCATCAGACTTGGAGAAAGTTATCTATAAGGAAAAATAAGCTGATGCTGTTGTTTTTACAAACTAGGAACAGGAGGAACTGAAGGCAAGAGAACAAAAGGTGTGGGGAATCAGATCCAAACTGTTTTTGCAAGCCAGGTGAGCAGGGTAGGTGTTGCCCCACATAGCTCTCAGGGTGGCCTCGGCCATGTCCACATTATTGTGTTCCTTCTGTTCTCACAGTTCCCTTCCCAGCCCAGCTGGGTGACTGTGAGCAGGAGCCTGCCCTCCCCACCTGCTCCTCCTCTGTGTGTTTCCCCAAGGATGTGCACAGAGCCCTGCTGGCCACCCATACCTCACTCATCTCCTACGGCAGGAGAGATTTTGTGGCCACCACAGACTCTCATTCAAGTGGATAAAAAATCAGCAGATGACCATGGGCTTTGCAGGACAAAGAGGCATTTTGGCAGCACTGGGAGTGCTGCCCAGGGAGCAGCTGACTGCTGAGGTGGGGAAGGCAGTGTTGTCACTTGAATGTCAGCTTTCACATCTGAGGTGGTTCGGTACTCCCCTCAAACCAGCACGCTCTGAAGGGAGAATCAGGATGTGTTATTTTTGATTAAAATAGCAAACTATTTTTGAAAAAGATCTCCTGTAAAGAGTAAGTGCAGCCAGCCAATGGTCTCAGTGGGAGCCAGGAAATATTGACAAGCATGGCTCCAGCAATGAGTCTGGAAAGATTCAAACAGCAAATCCTTTCCTGGGAAGATCTTGTACCCCATTTTGTGCTTTAGCAACAGTTAGGCATGTCTGATTCATGATCTGACTTTAAACCCAGTGATGGCTTAGAGGCTATATATACATATTTCTTTGTTACTGGTGGCGGCTATCACAGGAGATGTGGATGTGACATTGTTCATTAGTCTGTACAATGGTGATGGTGTGATGCTGCATCTCGGTTGCAGAATTTGGGCATGGGGCACCTTGATCCTGGTGTATACGAGCTCTGTGGAGACTTGAACAGCTGCTGTGGATGCTCTTCGTCCATTTTCTCACTTCCACCAAGTTGGAGCATTCAGGTTTGTGCCCCATTACCTGCTCTGTTTTATGAATTTCACTTGCCACTAATAGGAGTGCTTTGAAGGGAAATTGCAGGATGTTGTGGGTACGTGAGCTTTCCTTCTTTTCTGTCACTCATGCTCCTCAGTTTCCCTGTTCTCACACTGTTCTCTGGATGAGGTGGAGATGATAATGCTAAGAAAAAAGGATCTGTGATAATGGAAAGGATTGGGGATGGCAGCAGTGAAGACAAAAACTCCAGTTTCGTTTTTTGTCTTGCTGTCTTAATGCTACCATAATTCACTAGCATGAATTTAACTGCATTTTATCCCTTGTAGGTGTAACTTTATCTAGATTTAAGAAACAATGGGGGAATGAAATACTGAAGTGCATGTATAAGGAGTTTCCAGTAGAACAAAAATCCAGAAAATTTATTCATGCTCTAAATTAAATTTGGACATTTGGTCCACCCCTGCTTTTATTTCCCAAGATAAGCATTATGCAGTACAACTGAGCTTTTGCTGGAATCCAGTTTTTAATCACCATTGACAAGATAATAACTTTCCCAATTTTAGGATCATGCAGAGTATGGCTGCCTTTCACAACAGCCTCCTCTCCGAGCTTCTGCTGCTGTGTCTGAGCCGGGAGGAGGCTCTGCTGCCGGTGAGTCAGCTCACAGCAGGCACCCCCTCTCTGCCAGCAAGAGTGGCTCTCCCCCACTCAGCTTTCCTGTTCTCAGGGAAATAAAATGTCTTCGGTGGCAGACTGAAATAAGACATTTTCTTGTCCTAATGCAAAAACAAGTGCCTGAGTCCCTGGGTGTGAGTCCCTGAGGTGCCAGAAGGGCTGTCCCAGCCTTCGGAAGGCAGACAGGACAGGAGCTCTGGATAAAGCTGGTGAAGGACTGGGAAAGTAGAGGCAGAAGGAAAGAGCCTCAGCCACAGAGGGAGGATGAGCAGCCGAGAGACAGACCTTGCCCAGGGTTCTGCATGAGCCACCTAAATGCAGGCCACGGCCGAGAAATCACAACAGATCTTTTCTCCTGTGTGTCATGGTTTAACCCAGCCAGCAACCAAGCACCAGGCAGCCACTGACTTACACCCCCCAAATAAAGGTTTTGTCAAAACCTTAGAGAGCAAAGATGTAAGTTGCTTACCATGGAAGGGTGAGTGATGGAAATGACCATTTGGGAATCTAAAACCTCCAGAAAATCAAGGTATCTCCTCATGGGTTATTAACCACAAGGAGTCTGCCCACAATTTAAAGGAATCCTCCAGGCCTCCGAGGTATGACTATGCTCAAGGAAACAAATTAGAGCATCACACCAGGCCCCAGCCAAATGCCACAGGTGAAGAGGTGGCAGAGCCTTGTAAGAAAGGGCATTGAGCAGCGAGTTCAGCAAGGCTCGCTTTCTGCCCACACTTTTGGGGAACTTTTAAGAATTATGGAGGAAAATAACTGAGAGAACTGGCTTCAAAGAGTTTTGCAGCACTATCATTTTAGGTCAAGAAAAAACAGGAAGCTAACATTGTCTCTTAAATCTTTAAAATGTCAGTAAATAAATGATGTGGTTTTCAGAACTGTAAAGCATATCATTTCTTCTGCTGACTTCAGCTGGTGCCATTGGGTTCTCAGCACTTCTGGAAATAAAATCATTTGTTTGCCAAGCCTCGGAAGGAAAAGCTGAGCAGGCTGACTTGAAGTTCTTGTTCTTGCAAATATGAATATGAAGCAGGAAATAAAAATACGAATTGAATATGAATTGAACCAGAGTATGAAACTTGTATCAGTAGTGTTCCCTCAGGAAAATCATTATTTGGAAGAAAAGAAAAAGTGCACGTAAAGACAAATTGGTAAACAGCATAGGAAAGGAGGAAGGATGGAACTTGTTTGGCATTTTTGTTTGCTGTTTTGGAGCTGGTCTGCCTCTGCCTTTACCTTGCAGTATTTGTTGTAGTTCTGTATTGAACTAATTGCTTCCAGCCTTGGGGGCTGTCATGAAAACGTAGGCAGTGCTAATGCCTTGACTGTTAATTAACATGATGGCAAAGCAATTGAGGAAGGGACTAAAATGTCAAGCAGTGGAAAAAATGAATATGAAAAATGTTCCTGTGCATGCAAAAATTCCTGTGCAGTGAGAGGGGCAGGGTCAGGCTGGCAGTGCTGCCAGTGGGGAGAGGCTCCTCCATGGGGCTCTGCCTGTCCTGGCCCACTGCAGCCACGTGGGAGCCCCCACCAGCCTGCTCTGCACAGGGGGGGTACAAAAGCGTTTCACAGAAAATCAACATTTTCCACATGATTTTTGCTTCTATAATGTTCCACTGGAAAACAAAATCCCTTTGTTGGTTAATCTGAAATATTCTTGATTAATTTCCCTTCAACTGCAGTGCCCCAGCAATCAGGAAAAGCTTGAAAGGAAAACTGAGAGAGGTAAACTCATGGTATGCTGGTGCCAAAAGGAGGCAAAAAGAGTAGGAGATCCCAAATTATGATTTATCTAATATGATGCCCACTAGGAAAGCCAAAGATTAGTGTCTGACGAAGTGAAAACCTTTTGTCCTGGCCAACATACAATTAAGTTCAGGAATGTTTGATGTATTGATTCCTCAGTTCTAATTTGAACAGAATGAAAAAAATGTCAAAATTACAGGAAAATGCAAAAATATTAGGACAATTTTTCGGTCATTTTTTTCAAAAGATTAGTGTTTAATTTCTTTTTCTGAGCAGGAACTCACACATTTTAATTCAAACATCCTCACAGCAAAATATTTATACCGATATTAATTTTAGTAAGGGACTTCAAATTACTAATCTACTAAAGAGCACCACTTAGAATCCCTTCATTTATAGTTTTCCTAGCAAAGCATTTCATCACACAGAAAGATGAAATGCCTTAGTACACTGTTCTGATGAAAAGAGAGAAAAATAAGATTCAGAGGCTGAACAAGATGTCAAGACTATAGAAAAAAAAAGGCACCAAAAAGCTGCTGAAGAAGAATCACAGACAATGCAGTCGAGATGATCTTTGATTAACTTATATGTAGTTTCCTCATTAATGCACTGAAAAAAACTCCACAAAGGGAGGCTGATACCAGTGTGAGAGGGAAGGGAGGTAAAGCTGAGGATGGTGAGTGACTGTCTCCAGCTCATCCTGCGAGCCAAGAGCAGAGCCCAGGTTTGTCAGACACAGCTGAATGTACCTTTTACAAGACTGGGTCCTTTTCTTCTGTGACACGACATGAAGCCCAGGGTGGCTTTTCTCTCTGGATCCTGACACAGGACATGAGTCAGAATAACGAAATACAATGAACCATCACGTGGACTTCTCCAAATCAAGCTATGCACTGGGTTAATATTTCTGCAAACCTGTTTGGCAATGTGTTGTGAAGCCTTGACATGTGCCTAAGAGATAATTCACACAAGCCATGGGCTCCGTGCTCCTTGTCCTGGAGCATCTCTGCAGTGGTGTACTGTGTGCTGCTGAGTAACCCGTGGGGTCACTGGGTTTTAAATTCCCAAACACCAATACATCCCACCTCTTCCAGCCATTGTCAAGGGAAGAGGGATTTAATGAATTTGAGAACTGGATGCAATAAAAATGAATTTTGGGACAGGAGGGACCACTGGGATGTTAGTTGATGTAATTGTTAATTGAGACAATTTCACTCAGTATCAGCAATGCATAAAAATACTCCTCTTGCTCTAACCAATCACCATCAGATCACTGACTGAAGGGCATCTTTGGGAGTAAGGCTGCTCAAAAATGCCATGCTAATCTCTTTCCAGCACTTAATGAACTTCCAATTTTTTGAAACCTTAATTCTCTGTCTTATTTAAACTGTGATTTCTTCTTACCAACTTCCAGATGAAGGTGAGCCTATGAAATACACTTTTATATTTATGTGTATCTGCCTATTTTCTCTTTTGGTTATATATGTAAAATTATGCTTCTAGGCTGAAAGTGCCTTCCTGAAAGGTGCCAGTGTTTTTCCAGTATGTGTATCAGATCAGATCAGCTCCTGACTCACACTTTCCCTCTAGGACTCCATAGATGGCAGCTGTGGCAGCCGAGCTGAGTGCTGGGGCAGTTCCAGACATCTGCCTCGTAAGCAGGGAATTGAAGATGCTCCACTTTGCATAACCTTTGCCTTAGGGTCAGAATTACTTGACTTTTTTGGTTTTTGTTTTTTTGAAGCTAGCCATGGTTGTCCTTCTGGGGCACTGCTCACATAAACGTCTCACTATTTGTTTTTATTTTGGTGAGCATATAATTTAGCAAAAGTTACTCATTAGCAACTAGCTTTCCCATACACCTATGTTTTCTTTTTTTCCTATTTCTCGATGCTGTGGGATTTCTCATGATGTGGGCTTTCATGGGATTAATATCAATATGATGTTCTATATCCCTAATGTATCTCAGGTCATTGAGTACTTTTGTACTTCATTTTGTATTGATGTCTTTTGTCTTCTGTTCAGAAGACATACCCATTTGTGTATCACCATTTGTAGGCTGTTCTTGACTCCAGAGAATGGAAGAATTCTCCTGCTGTTTAAAAACCCCAGCAAAAGTAACACCTCTTATACCTCCATGCTAATATCTTTCTGGTAGATCAGCTTGTGATGTGCCCAGTGTAAAAAACAAGCTGAATTCTCTGCCTTAGAATCAGACTGTCATTAATTGGTTTTATATGTGTTTGCTATGATGACATTGTCCTCATTTCAAGTATCTGCTTTGAAACACAATATTAGTTCATTTATTTCCCGTGTCACAAACCAGTCTCACAGTGAACATTGCTTTGCAAGTGTATTGACATAATGCTTCTCTTGAGAGCTTTGTCCTGCTGCTTTCTTTGCACTATTTTTTTAATGTTAGAAGTGTGAACCTTTCATAAAGTAAACTGCTTTGATTGCAAATAGAAGAATTTGCCCCTTGTGCTGAATAAATTTGGATCTTACTGTGACTGTTGTTATCTTGTTTACGGCTTCTGGACCAAGCTGTATGTTCACCCTCGACTCTGTCTTTGTTTCTCCTTAGGTGCACATCAGCACTGCTGCTGTCTGCTGTCCTTTGTGTTTGGGAATCACATCACAGCTTTCCTTCTGCAATGACTCAAGACAAGTGCCTTTCTGATAGCACCTTGCTGATTTGTACACAGTTCTCTCAGTTCTAATTAGTCCATATGGTAACATGGCTCAAACTTTGTGCATCCCTTAGAATCAAGCTCAGCCACAGTACCCTGCTTGCTTTGGCTCCCCAGGAGCAGGTGTTCTGGGGAAACTATGGGAATGCAGGGACATAAATGGGGTTGTTAAAAATTAACATGGAGAACCTCACTGCCTCTTCAGATGCTTAAATAACCTTTGAAATCTGTCCTCTGACATTAGTTCTTCTCATTGAAATGGTTTTGAGAATGTAGGTATTGCACACACAAGGATTTTAATCTTCAAAGTTTCTCTCCTGTCCCTCTCAGAAGCTTTGAAATCTCACAGTCATCTCATCTGCTCTGCCTGTGGCTTTGGACTGAGCAGTTCAGAGCACCTCATTGCTCCCTTTTTATCTGAAGGCCAACCTGACTGCAGAGTACAGAGAAGTGACACGCAATGAGCTCGCTGGACACTGAACTTCATTCCTTTCCTCAAGCACTATTCATGTTGCTCTGCTCAATTTTGAGCACTTGGTCTCAGGAAAATCTCATCCTTCAAGCCCACATGGCACCATCTTTACCACGAGTAATGCTCTTCACACACAGCCATGGGGTTTCAGTAGAGTTCCTGCACCTGCTCTGTGTCCTTCATTGCACTGGAAGATATCTAGACAGATACTCACCTTTGATTTAATGCTCTCTGCTGACAGGGTTGTTCCTGTATTTCTAGGTCCATGCTTCCAATGGCTAATTATTTTCACCTAAAGATTTACACAAGGTGTCTTGCCTGAGGACATGGCAATGCTTTAAGAGGAAATTTTTGGTGCTGAGGCCAAGAACAAGGCACTGAAAGAGGTGACTGATCACATTGCTCTAGGAGAGTCACTGGTCCTTGGCCCTTTTACTCTGAAAATGGTTGCTGAGCTGGGGAAAATTCCTCTAGTGTCCCAAAATCCTCTGTTTGAAGGTCTTCCCTGGGAGCAGGTGACTGTGCCATCCCCTCAGAGAGTACCTTGTCTCCTCCAGAGATTTGACTAAAGCCAATCTTCTCCCTCTCAGCAGGTTACAACTGGAGGCAGGAATTCTGTGTGTTTCCTCCCATCACTGTCAGCAGCTGCTCCAATAGATTTTGCTCAAGGGAAATGCAAAGCAGGCAAGGAAAAAAAGACTCCAAGTCTACATAGACAAAAAGTATGTTCTTCCTTAACCTTACAGCACAAAACTTTAAAAACTGAACTTCTTTAAGCTCTCATTAATATAGTTTAGGGGTTTGGGAGGGGGGAAGAGGCAGGTTTAGGGTTTTTTTAGTTATTCTTGGAAACACATTTATGATTTTTCATTAGCTTTTAGAAACGCTGAACCTGAGATTCAACTAAACATATGTGATGGTAATCTACTTAGTGAATTTTGGCTGTCAGAAGGTGTAATGAACTCTGTACAGCTCCCCTGTGGCTTAGCAGACTGGGGCTAACTACACACTTTCCCAGGACACATATTGTGCATATTTTTCCATTTTCAAGTTGTTGATACAGACATTGAGCCACACTAGCCTAGGTAGTATTCACCTGGGAGGCCGTGAACTGTGCTTCAAGCTGCAGAGTGGAGCTGGTGGCTTTTGAAGGTCTGTATGGTCAGGGTTATGTTTCAATTACCAAGTGAGAATCAGTGACAGAGCAGGTGCTGTATCTGCATGTGCACAGCTCTCTCTGTGCTGGGGAAGTCGCTGTGCCTGTCTCAGAACACGCCTCTGCCAGGTGGAGAGCAGAAACTGATGCAGGACATGCAAAGCTGCAAAGTCTGTGGAAGAAATATGAATGTTGCCCTCCTTCTTCAAATTGTGGAGCAAATTATGCAGGTGACAGTGAAAGTGCCCCATGGCAGAATCTGACCAGTGTAGTAGTCCTTGCTATAAAATTCAGTATGGGATTGTCCTGCCACGTGTCTCAGCCGAGCATCCACCAAGACCTGGGGTAGCTGCCAGCTCTGACTCTGCCTGCAGCTCTCTGCTTCTGCCTGGGGCTTTGTGACCAGTGGTCACCTGGCCTGTCCCTCCAGACCTCAGCAAGAGGTGATGAAATCACCACACGACATGTATCCCCAGGTGGGGACTGGGGATGGAGGCAGCTTCAGCGCCACGCGAATGAGTCAGCCTCCCATGTCAGAGTGTTACTTAATTTAGATGTACCAGGCTACAGCTCCTCCAGACATTCATCCCTGAGCCTCTCTGCTCACTGGAAAGCCATTTGCTTCATTGTTGGTTCTCCGATGCCCTCCTGTGACTTACTGAGGGTGACTGACAGCACCGCAGGGGCACTGGCAGGGAAGGAGGAGCTGTGCCATGAAGGGAAACATTTCCACAACATGAGCAGGCAAACAACATCAATTGCTTTAGAAACATCATTGCTGGTATGAAGCTCCAGAGCTTGGCCCATCTGTCATACTTGTATCATAGAGGTATTGCCCAAATGATTTTGGAATCAAGGTCTTTGAACGTGTCCCACCTCAATTAATGGACATTAGGGACTAAGAATTCACTCATATTCATATTATTATTAAATTTTGTTAATCTAAGTAATGTGTCTTTGTCCTGAGGTCCCTCTTGCTAGCCACTGAGGCAAGAGGTGATGATTTTCTTTTCAAAGTGAAATCTTAATAGCACCCCACAAAGCATGTGGTGGGACTCCTAAAATAAACCTTTTCAATCACTCCTTGCAGTGGGAGCATGACAGTGGTCAGATGCCCACCCTGTTTGGTTCACCTTGTCTCTGGCTGCTGCTATCTGTTATCTGGCTGTTGCTCAGTTTCAGACAGGTTAATAGCAAACCTACAGAGCAAGTAATGGAGAGGAAGAAATGCCATTTTATTATTGTTATTAATTATTTTCACTATGGTAGTTTCTAGCAGTGGAGACACAGAACAGGTCCCTGCTGGGGAAAGCACTCTGCAGATGCAATGGAAAGGCAATCCCTGCCCCAAGCAGCATGAACATTAAACAAAAAGATTATGAGGGAAGACACTAGGTCTCAGTGTCATAAAGCTCTTATTTCCTTCTGCAACAGTGAAAACATGAAAATCAAAGATTATTGTCTGACAGCTGTTTCCATAAAGCAATAAAACAAGCATGGAGAAGAGCAGTCTTGCATGAAGACAATAATTTCCCTTTGGATGCTTGTTTGCTGCTTCACTGGGAAGTTTTCCATGTCCTGCTCTATCCTCCTGACCAGCAGCCATTCTTCTCTGTGAGAAATTTCTTGAAGCCAGTGAGGGAAAGCCTTGGGACAAGAAAACCTTTGGAGTGGGAAACCTCCTCAACACACCTCTTCAATCCTGTGCGTTCTCTGCAACCTCCTGTGGGGAAATTCCTTCCAGGGGCTGTTTCAATACTCCACAAAAATAACTTTCCTGTGTTCTCTGCAAAGTCATGTGTCAGAATTACTCCAAATATTTTATTAATGGGACAATGCCCACATGCAGTGTAATGAAGCCAGCTCTTAGCCTCCACATACCATCAGCAACACTTAGACAAAGGTGGGTAAGTAATGCTCTAAGCAGCTAAAGCTCTCGGGTGCTATTTTCTCCTCAATACCAGCACATGTGAGCCAGGGTCTGGTTTTGGAGTTGAAACTGCTTATTGCATTCCCAGCTTTTCTGTGGCCAGTAGGGAAGAGGCAGTAATGCAAATTTCTGTTTTGCGGTATAATCTGAAGAAAGCTTCATTTAGTAATATCCATGTATTATTTAAACATTTATCACTTTGCTCTTTCTCAGAACTAGTTCTCATCAATTTATCATGTGCCTTACATTTTGCTACATTTTCTTACTCTTGGTAAACCTTTTAAAGACAGCCTGAAAAGTTACAGCACCAACCATGAACCACTTTGCATGCTAGTGGCTGGGTGTGTGAATTACTCTGCTGCTCAGGGTTGGCAAAATTGTGTCTGAAAACCCCAATCCCTCTCTTCTGATGGTAACATCCCACTGCCAGCACCCTCTCTCTCCACCAAGACACCCAAACACGGACAAGGCACTGAAATAAGACCACAGGAATGTGGAGGAAAACAGCTTTTGGTATCTCTCGCTGCCTCCTTTGCCCACCTTGGCAGCCAGGCCCTGGGCAGCCGTGGCTGGGGCACACAACTGTGCCCATAAGGACTGGAGCCAGCCAGCATCTGGCTGCAGGGCTGTGGTGAACAACTGCAGCAGTGGTACCTCCTGCCTGGACAGGGGGTTGGGATTTTTGGCAAGTGCTGTGAGCTGCTCCTCTGGCTCTGGGCTCTGAGTCTGGGTGGTCTGCAAAAACCTGACTGAAACCTGGCCAGAAGAAGCTCTTCAGCTACCCTTCTTCACCCTCTATGGTTAACCAGCTTCCAGATACTATGGGGGCAGCAGTGAACACCCAGAAAGTCAGTGAGGAGGGATGGAATCTCTCCCTGTCCCTTGAAGGAACAGTGGTATGGGGCAGTGGAACCCTGTCCCCACACTGGCATGGGGAGAGCTGGGATGTGGCATGCTTCTCGTGCCCAAAGTCTTTCACAGTACACCAAATTCCAGCTTTGAACATTTAAGAGCAGGCTGGCTGCTGCCCCCCATCACGAAGGAGTTGTTTCTTTACAATGTATGTTTTATTTATAGATTAACATTAGCATTTGCAAGAGGAATGGCTTGGGCTCTGAGTTATCACTTCCTATTAACCTGAAATTATTGAGTGTCTGAAATTCGTGAGGAAACCCAGTGAGCAGAAAGTATGAGAAAAATGTTCCTCTCCTTTCCATGAAGCACAGAGAATAAACAGCCTCCTCCCTTTGGAGGGCTTGCACGGAAATGTCGAACAAAAGTGACAGCAATTGCCTTTTTAAAGAATCACAAATATTATCCATTTTCCATCTCATATGTGTACAGCTCTTAAAATATATTGCATAACATGTACATTATCAGATTCCTATTTGCCATTAATAATTGATTTTAGATTGCACAGAAGGACAGGTCCTGCAGCCTTCTGTTGTGCTTTACAGCCCTTGCTCCTAAGAAAATATTTCCCTCTAGCAACAGTACAGCAGCCTTGGGGTTTGGTTTGAACAGGATCTGAGGGGAAAAATAAAGTACCCTTTCAGCTGCACAGGGCTGGGCATGGGCATGGGGAAGGGCTGAATGGTTCCTTTGCCCCACTGCTGTGGGGCCAGCCGCATTCCCTTCCTCAGCAGTGGATTTCTGTCTTGGCTTGAGGGTAGCTTGGAGTATAGGGCAAGGCTCATCTTGGCAAGTTTAGGTACCTACAGTTTAGGCATCTTCTTAATCTGATTGCCTAGGTCCCTCCTTCCTCATTCCTGGGGGCCTGCTGCCCCACACGGAAGTGGCCAAAGAGGCAATAAACAGATGGCTGAGCTGCTCTCCCATCTTTCCCAGGGATAGCAGGGAGAACTTCACCGATCAGATCATGAGAGATGTTTAACTTCTTTTCAGGTTTAAAAGTGATCCAGCACAAAGTTTAGGCTGTGAGGAGGGCATTCCTCATACCCTAAGGGTAGACCCTTCAGTTCTACAGAGGGTCCCTTGCTGTCCCTGAGCCCAGATATCGGGGCAAGGCTAGGGAACTAAGCTTACTCTCATCTTTTAACCTCTACATCTGAAAGGCAATATTTTTAGTGCCTCATTTTCAAGCATTCTTCCTCTTCATTCAGCCAAATCACGAATAATCACTTGCATTTATGCAACAACTTTTAGGCAGAACGCTAAAATGCTTTACAGATCCAAGATGGCTCTTTACACAGCTTTTTTTTAATCCTCTTTGCGTTCTGGATAGGGACAAGCTGGTATCAATCAATTCTTTCTACGCTTATGAACTTCCGTGATCTGTGACTGACAACTTTAATAATCATCTTTATGAAGCCTAGGCAGCATCCAGAGTAGCACCTAAATGGTCCCCAGGAGCTGTAATTAAAATTAAGCCGCCCATGGGTTGCTTTGATTACAACAGGGCAGGCCAGCTTAACCTTCAATTTATGCTGACTTAAAAGATGGCTCATACAGAGAACCTGTTTGCCAGACATAGATTTGAATTAATTATGCTGATTCTCTGGTTTTATTTCACTATCTGATTAGGCTTACAAATGAAATCATGGTCCCATCTTTTGCAGAGGCTTTGGTCCCAGCAGCCTGCTGGGGGGTACCTGTGGGCTTTCAATCCATTCTCCAGCACAAGGGATATGTTTGGGCATCTGTAGGAGGTGGTGGCCTGTCACGTACCCACTGCTGAACTATTCCTGGCTGCAGACACTAAGCTCCTAACTTGATCTCAGAACTGACGGGCTGCAAATGTGTACCAAGCATAAGCAACCTGGGCAAACCCCAGCTCAGCCAGACCAGCTCTTTCCTCCTGCTTCTCACAAATGGAACAGGTTTTCAGGCATTCCTTGTCTTCCAGCTGCAAGGAATAGACTCTTAATAAGCAGCAACAGAATCTGAAAAACTAATCAGAAAATATGATTCCTTAGGTAAGGTTATTTTCTAACTTCTGTGTACCAAAATACAGCTTCACATAGGGCATTTTGCATAAATTAAGCTAATTGTCTCTCATGTTGTGTAGTTTGAAAAGCCAGGATTGGAAGGTGGTGGATGCACTACAACAAGGCTGTAATTTTGTTACAGTCACTTCTAGAAAATGTCAAAATACAGATATGAAACCTCCCCCTCAGCAAATTTACCAAATCCATTGCTAACAGTTGAGTGGCACGTAGCATTACTTCTCATCAAACTTTTTGTGTTAACTTAATAATATATTTTTATTTCCTTTTCTTTTGTCACCAACTGAGCTACAGTCTCCCTCAGACCCTATTGCTTTCCCATAACTTGACAAAGTACATGGAGTTAGGGAATTTCTTTCAATGCCCGTTTTTCCTCTGTGTCATGGTTTAACCCCAGCCAACAACTTAGCCCCACAAAGCCACTCACTCACTCCTCCATTGTGGGATGGAAGAGAAAATCAGAAGGGTAAAAGCAAGAAAACTTGTGAGTTGAGATACAGACAGTTTAATAGATAAAGCAAAAGCTGTGCACACAAGCAGAGCAAAACAAGGAATTCATTCATCCCTTCCCACGGGCAGGCAGGTGTTCAGCCATCCCCAGGAAAGCAGGGCTCCATCATGTGTTACAATGACTTGGGAAGACAAACACCATCATTATGACTGTCTCCGCCTCTTCTTCCTTCTTCCCCTGGCTCTATATGCTGAGCATGATGCCACATGGTCTGGAAAATCCCCAGGGTTGTGGTCACCAAGCAAATACATTGGGGTCACCTGTCCTGGCTGTGTGCCCTCCCAACTCCTTGTGCACCCCCAGCCTCCTCACTGGTGGGGTGGGGTGAGGGGCAGAAAAGGCCTTGACTCTGTGTAAGCTCAGCAGTGACTAAAACATCCTCAAATTGTCAGCAGTGTTTCCAGCACAAATGCACAACACAGCCCCATACCAGCTACTATGAAGAAAATTAGCTCTACCCCAGCCAAAGCCAGCACGCTGACAAAATATTATCCTTTTCCAGCAGCAAAGATGTTCCATGTACTTTTCCTGCACCTGTGGTAGATACTGACTGCATTTTTCATTGGCATCTTTTAATGCAGTACAGACAAAATAAAGCTGCTATGTGCTTTTATTGGTAAGTATGGCACAAAACAGGCTTGAATTCTCTTGCTGCCTCTCATTAGTCCACGAACAGATGTGCAGGTTGAGATCAGAAAATACTAGAAAGGACTGCCAGTGCCTAAGACCATGCATGTGCTGTTCCTGTCCCTGGTGATCTGTAGGGTGCCACTGTCTGCAACTGCCTAACCCAAGAGACATCTTTCCAGGCCAAGCTGGCACCCACTCCTCTTGTGAGGCAGCAGCCAGGTGTCCTGAGATGGCTAAATGGAGGAGAAATCTCCCTCCCTCCTTGTACCTGCTAAGTGGCAGTGGAGGAGATGGCTCCTGCTTGAGGATAAGGGCACCCCGTGAGCAGAACACAGCACCAGCCTGGGCTCCGTGGCACACAGCACTCTTGTACAGGATAGGAAACACTGGTCAGGCACAGCTTACTTCTCTCATGCAAATTTTAAAGTTTCTCCTTAAACGAAAAGCTTTTCAAGACACTGCTTTTGCCAGTTCAGGTGGTTGATGTGATAATTTCTGCTGCTCTTCCGTTGAGGATGTCCTTCTAGAGAATTACTTCCCATTTTCTGTAAGGTTTTTGGCTCAGCACCCAAGCAGCTTCTTTAAACACCATCCTAAAATGTCTGCTGCAAAGATGGCAGAATATTGAGTGCTTTGGTAGGAAGGTTTTGGAGAGTTTAAACCTAAAATTCCTCTTGTCTATCAGCTTCAGGCACTCAACTCTTGCAGTGAGAGCCACAGTGCTGCAGTTGGAGTAGGTCTTACTCTGAAAAGAGAATCAGGAATTTGCCAGATATTTGGCTTATCCTGCACTGTGTTTCGGATGCTTTAGGAAGGCTTTAAACATGGGGCCTGAGCTTTACTTCTTAATTTCCACAAATTATTAAACTGCCAATCTTCATATTGCTGGTGAAACCCCATTAAAATGTTTCAAGTTCTCATTACAAATTGAATCTTCTCCCGTGTGTCTCATGTACTGTGAATCCTGTTTTCTTAGCACGGCAATATTTCAAGTCTAGAATTAAAGCCAGAAGGACTGGTATAGTAATTAGCCTTTGAAATAACTTTATCTGCTGTGCTTTGATGCCTTTTAATATTCGGTGAGTTAATGGTAGAGCTCTTCCTAGCAGCATTTCTGTCTCTGCATTTTTGTGATGCCATTTGAAATGGGAATTGTTTTCACTGGGAAAGGGCTGGGTCCAATCATCTGCAGTGGCTGAGAAATATCTTAGGATGGTGACTACAAGGACAAGGAAAGGAGAAGGGCCAGGCTTTGCATTCTTTCAGAGACTCTGGGGGACACAGCCTGGCAGGGATGCATCTCCTGTGCCCTGCAACAGCAAGGGAGGAGCCCAGAGCCTGCCTTTGCCTTACCTGTATGTGACCTCCCAAAGATGTGTCTCAGTGACTGGGTACAATCCTGCACCTTCTGGGACCACCTTACCTGCATATGTCACCTTTCTGCTAAGTCCTGATCTATGGCAGCCTGGACCATGTCCCATTTCCAAGGCAGCTTCTCAAAAACGTTCTGCTGACTTGACCTGTGTAAACTTCAGCCACAAAATCACACCTAATCAGTGACAATAAATTTTCAAGAAAGGTTTGAACAAGCAGGACTGTGCAGGGAGGAGAAGGAAGAACCACAGCCACCCACCAATTTTGCCCAGGTAGAGTCCAGCCCCTCTCTCTGCTTTAATTCCAGTCTTGTGATGGCTCAGGGATGGTGGGAAACTGGTTTAGAAGCTTCACAGGCATGATGGTTGGAAAGCCCTTGTGTAAGAATCCAGCCCATCCTTGAGAAAATGCAGGACAAAACACAGGCCCAGCTACTCTTATGTCTACCTGAATCTTGAGGATCTCCACAGATGAGGTTTCCACAATCTTTTTGGGCAGCCTCTGTCTCACTGTTCTGATGGAGAACCATGTTCTCACCATGGCTGATGTGCCAGGCAGTGAGGCTTGGCGTGTCCTCTCCCAGGAGCCAGGAGTTTGTGACACTGCCAGGGTGCAGGGATTACTCCATGGAGGGATTTTGCTCCTCTGCTTTGAATACAATCAGTTGGGTTCGACTGCTAAAGCTGCCATCACTACTGGGAGGCAGCACTCTTGGAGGCACAACCCTTGGAGGTTATGTAGAGATAACTGGGGTTTTTTCCCTTGGATGTCAGTGGAAAGTAAAGCTGCAGTTGTGACCAATAAGGACATGAATGTATCTCTAGTGCAGGTAGGTTACAGTTTAATTTACCTCCTGCTGTGCCAGTGAAATGTCAATAAAAGAATGTGCATCATAAAGTACCACAAAGAGCCAGGGTAGATATGGGAGGTCAGGTAATCGTTCAGGTCCTTTTGAAATCTTTCAGGTTTCCTTTACACAAACCAAATTAATATGGCCATTTTCATGGCTGCTTCGATTATGCTGTTGCTTCCTTCCTAGAGCACTTTAAGCATGATCAGGGTGCAGCTGATAGGCCAATGTTAACTACTAAGGGACAGATTGTTAAGTGTAACAGCTCTTAGACAAAGAATGTGGGAGAACCAAACCAAACAGAATTAAGTCAATTGGCTTCAAGAAACAGATTTCAGTAACCAAAGAAAGATAATAAACTATAGTTTGTAGAAAAACAATCTAAAAGTAAATAGTTCAGGAGAATTGCACGAAATGATGTTAAGACACAATTCTACCAGCATGTAGGCACACTGGAAATTGCAGCAGGAGACCAGTTTGGACAATTTCAGCTCTTCAGTAAACTCATACAAGAAAGAAGTACAGAACAAATGGGTATGAGGTCAAGTGAGCAAGGATGACTTTCAAAGGACAGCATGTGCTGGAAGGGAGAAAATCTAATTCAAGAGAAAAAGAAATAAAGAATAGCAAACTCCACAATCTGTGGAGGCATTATTGGAAAGAGAAATATCAGGGGACACTTTGCTTCACTACTCACTGCAGAAGGAAAGCTAATGGCAAGCAATACCAAGGAGACAGAATACCTCTTTTAAGTCAGTTGTTACAAGATGCTTTGGTAGTGATTGAACAGCTACTCTAGCAGAGGGGAAATGGTTCAAATTCAGATTAAAAGAACAGAAAAGTGAAAGATGTTAGAAAGTACAGCAATACATGAAATACTTCCAAATTGTTGGAGCCTGATGGAATTGGAAAGTTGGATGCTCTCCAAGGATACTTCGAGACATACATGTAAAATTTCAGAGTAGAAGTGAAGAACCAAGAAATTCCACAAAAGAAAATTGTTTCTCTTGCTAAGAAGAGGCAGAAGGAGGCTCTGGTAAATGCACTTCATTTGGCTCATTTCTGAATCTCAGAAGAGGTATTGAAACAAAAACCAGCCTACTTTTAAGTGTTTCTAATATTTCAAATATACAAGTAATAGCCACTGTAGATTTGTCATACATTAATAGTGTGTATTGATGGCTTTGGGCTGTGATCTTATTGGCATCTGGCAGATGTCATGGGATGGCTCCTGGGATGAGACTGTTGGAATGGAAGGATACAGGCTCTTTAGGAATAACAGGCAGGGTAGATGAGAAGGGGGTGTTCCCCTCTAGGCCAACAGGCTGGGGGAAGCGGGGCCATCGCCTGGGAAAGGACAGTGGGAGTGGCTCAGACCAACATCCCACCCTGATGCATGGCCCAGCCTGTCCCTGGGGAGCGTGGGAAAGGAGCTTCTCTGGTGATGAGCCTTGGACAAGCTGCTCCAGGCTCCTCTCCTGCCCTGCGGAGTGGTTGTTACCAAGATAGTGGCACAAGGGATAATGGCAGCTCTTTGATTTCTTCAACAGCTGATGTGGGAGTGACTTTGGAGGGGCCTGGGCCATTTCCCTGCTCCAGCATGTGCATCCATGGGTACTCCAGGGGGGTCCCCCTGCCCCGATCTCAGCCGTGGCAGGTACCCAGCAGGTCCCCAGGTACCACCAGGCAGCAGGCACGGGAGGAGCTGCTTCCCCTCTGGCGTGGGGACGAGCAGGATCATGGTTGCAGATGGCCTGACCAGTGTTGTTCCTGGTGACCTGAAGAATTAAACAAAATATAAACAGTTCAATGTGGACGTAGGTGACACTGAGACAAAAGCTGTTGCAGGACATATAGGAATTAATTCAGATAATTGTCAAACACCATCGATAAAATGATGGAGGCAAAAATTGTTTATATGCATCCTGCTCTAACAGGTCTTAACATTTTGGCCTTTCCTTTCTAGCTGATTTTTAAGAGACACACAAGGAATTTTAATCCTATCTAGAGAGTACTGAACAGTGTCCTTCAACTGATTTTAATTATCATAAACATTGTTGGTGATTTTCAAGTTTCAGTACTCAGGTGCAGTAGCAAAGCCTGCTCCACAAAAAAAATCAGACTGCACAATGTGAAGATTAATTCATGGCTGCTGTCAGGGAACTTGGATATAATAAAAGAGGAATAAAGTGTTTCTTGTAAACCTAATATTAAAACATTGTTCCTTTCTGTTCTTCTGCAAAGAACATTTTAATGGGACTCTGTAGGTGAAAACTGCATTAAAAACAATTATCTCTGTAATTGCTATCTTGCTGCTCTTGACCTCAGAACACACAATCCTGCACTCATTGTAAGGGAATTATTCCTGGGATAGATGCCTATGTAAATGGGGTCAAATATGTGAGACATTTAAGCTCGATGGATAACAGGAAAGTAGAGCAATCAGAGGCTACAGGTGCGTTTTTCCTTGTAGAGGAATTGTGCAGAGGCTGGGCTCCCAGCATTTCTCACCCCTGCTGCTCCAAGCACTCACACAATCACTGTGTCTCTGGCACTGAACAGCCAATATTGAGGGTGTCTGATTGCAGCTGCACTCCAAACTGCTTCCAAACACTGCACTATTTACAACTGCAAATGAGTGCCCACGAGCAACTGAGGCTCACGTTCGCTCCTACAATTGTACCTGGCACTTAGTCAAAAAAAAATCCTGGCAATTGCCTTTGTGTCAGATGATGAACCTCACCCCAGATTTGCTGTGCAAACTGCAGATTTCCAAAGGGAGATGTATTAAAGCAACTACAACAAAAGTTTCATCCCACCTTTTTTCCATATGACTAGATTAATATCTGTGGCAATCAGCTGCTGAATTAGGATTCAGGATTCAGAATTTAGGATTCTTTAAACTGTCCTGTGCTGTTGGAGAAGGGCCACCCAGTACCCCGATGGAAATAATCCAGTTGAGTTAAAATGAAAGCAGGTAGCAGGACTTCTTAGCAACCTACCTCCTTTCTGGTTTTGCACTGGAAAGTGGGGAAGTGTCATCACATTTATTTTATTTCGGTCCCTCTGGCAGGATGGCCCTCGATGATGCTCAGACGCTGCATTCTCCATGCTCGTGGCTGCATCCCTGCTGCCTGCCAGCAGCAGCAAGCTGAGGCAGTCAGTGCTCTCCATGCACCCCCAGTGTGTGAGGGCAGACGTGGCTCTGGTTTGGCCACTGAGCTGGAGCTGTCATTGGCACTCGTGACACCCGTGCCGAGGGCTGGAGGCAGCTCAGGACAGCCCAGCACCACGAGGCTGTTGGAAAGATGCAGCTGCTCAGATCTCTGACCTAGAGGTTCTTATGAGCTATCCCCATCATGGATGCTACTTTTAATAACTTTAACCATTGCAACTAATTCAACAAGAGAGCCTAAAATACCTGTTAGCTGTGCCTGGCCCATGATGCTCAGCTGGGGAATCTGAGCATGAAAAGCCTTTTTCCCCTGTTATAAAAATGGGTGTCGGGCATCCTGCTGCCTTAAGTGGCATAGGGAACTTCTTCCCACACCTTTTGCAGAAGATAAGTGGTGTTTCTAGATCCCTTTTTTTTGCAAGGCAAACATGGAGTACTCTGAAAAATGTACCATTGTCCTGCTGAATCTGCAGAGACCCAGAAGCATCAGCCTGGAACAGGGACTGAATGGAACACTAAGTGTCAGGTCTGGCCACGCCACAAAGAGCTGAGCTGAGCTGAGCTGAGCTGAGCAGAGCTGAGAGGACTGGTGAGGGTGTGCTGCTTTTTTCTCAGAGGTAAGAGTATTAAACTGTCCCTGACCTGCTGGGGCAGACAAAACCGAAGGCCCTGGGGAGAATCACAGCCTATCACACACGAGCAATCAGGGAGCACACAAGGAAAGAGGGACTCTTGGCCTCTAGTTTTGACTTAAAATGAGTGCAGATGACTGAAAACAGCATGTGAGTCAGGGTTTATCTATAGGTATGAAAGCTACCTGCAAGTAGCTCTGTAGTGGTAAGTGTGTCAGCTTGACACAACACAGTTGCAGCAATCTCCTCTGCATGTACCAAGAGAAACTGTGAAGGAAATGATCTGCCTCTAAAGATAACCTTGTTATAAACATCTCTTTACAGGAATTGAGTCCAGACTCTTCAGATGAAAATGCCTGCTGGCTCTTCAAAAGGAGAGATGACCTCCCTGCAATGCCTGCACTGCCTCCAGCTGAATCTCCAGCTCCCAGGCAGAAGGCAATTAGGTGGCCAAAGTTATAATTTCTGGGTCACATTGGCAGTGAAGTTGCTCCTGAATGGTGTAAAGTGAGTTTGTTCAGTGATACAAAACGCAGATTTGAGATTAATGGGCATTACCAATTTTATTGGGTTGGTCTCACTCTTAAAAAGCTCAAAAAGAACTTTCATTTTATTTCTGGTTACACTTTCAATGCCTCTTACATTCAGAAATGGTTGTTCCTTCTCCCTGCCTGGCAGTGTATTAGTCAGAATCCTTTTCACAGGCTCCTTTATATATTGAAATTGGTTTTAGAAGCAGGCACCTTGCCAGTTATTTTTCTCCCATTTTCTTGGAAAAGGATCAGACATATTTATTGTGCTTGTATTTGTAACCATGGCAAACTATCTTATCTTCTCTGATGCTTATGTGGTAACGCTGCTGTTTTCTCCTGGAAGTATGTCAAATTGCCTCTCAGTGCTTTTAAGTCTATTAACATTTTCATAGGTACCTTTCTTGCAGATGTATTGGAGTTGAACTATACAATCTTCCCAGCAGATTTTGGGCTTTGTGTTTTGTAATGACATGAGTTCTGTGCTTACATGATCAAGGCTGGAGATCAGTGGTATTGTTTGGTGGATATAGAAGAGAAAGGAGGAGTAAAATTCTCCTGCCCAAGAAATGTGAATGTCCCTGAGCAACGCTAAATCCCTGGAGCCCATCTGCTGCAGAGAAAGACACTGTATTTTCTCCAGAGATGTACCAATCAAAAAGCAGAGCTTTTGGGTGCTGAAAAATGACACCTAAGTTTAGCAAAATAGGGAAGTGCAGATGTGCAGAAATTGTGTGAAAGAATAAAGCCGTGTGAGGAAAACAGAGATAGTAAGATAAAGCGTAAATATTCTACATGCATTGAGGCAGTGAGGACTAAAAGGAAATATATTGGAGGAATATTGCAAACTGCTGCCTCCTGTATTAAACAATTATCCTCTATTAAGATCTACAACACAGCAAATTTTCTTGCTTAGATTTGTGACCTCTCTCAATTTCAATTCATTAAGCACAACTAAATCAGTTTAGGACATCTTTAAAGATGACCTGAAAGGAAAAGAAGCACTTCTGCTTGATTACCAAGTAAGCATCTTTTTCTAAATGTCACACGCCAAGGGTATAGTACTTCCTGGTGTCTCCAATACTTTTAGTTTTTCATTGTGCTTTGGGAATTTCTGATTGATTTTCACAAGGCATTTGTGTACTTTTTGTTGTGTCCATATATAATCAGATCATACAAGTAATTTTTCTGCCTGACTGGAGACCAAATGTATTGATAATATGAAGCGAATTACATTTGAACAACTGAGAGAGGCAGAAGTTTTTAGTCAAACTACTTAAGGTTTGACTTTGTTCCCAGGGTTTACTACCTCCAGCTTCCCACAGTGCTGTTTGTATCAAAAAACCTGTGGCCACCAGGACTAGGATGGGCATCATTTCCCCGTGCACAGCACTGGTGAGGCTGCACCTTGACTCCTGAGATCACTTGTGAGCCCA
The DNA here is from genome assembly GCA_013397915.1 of Daphoenositta chrysoptera. Lineage (NCBI taxonomy): Eukaryota > Metazoa > Chordata > Aves > Passeriformes > Daphoenositta > Daphoenositta chrysoptera. The sequence goes on along the minus strand of VZRO01003614.1, from coordinate 282,646 downwards.
TCACTACAAGACAGACATTGAGGGGCTGGAGTGTGTCCAGAGAAGGACAATGGAGCTGGGGAAGGGTCTGGAGCACAAGTCCTGTGCAGAGCAGCTGAGGGAGCTGGGGGTGTTTGGCCTGGAGAAAAGGAGAGTCAGGGAAGACCTTGCTGTTCTCTACAAGTGCCTGAAAGGAGGCTGTGGCCAGGTGGTTGTTGGTGTCTTCTCCCCGGGAACAAATGACAGGACCAGAGAAAATGGTCTCAAGTTGTGCCCGGGGAAGTTAGATTCAATATTAGGAAAAATTTCTTCACTGAAAAGATTATCAAGCACTGGAACAGGCTGCCCAGGGAAGTAGTGGAGTCACCATACAATTGGCATTTAAAAGATGTGTAGAAGTGGCACTTAGGGACATGGTTTAGTGGTGGATTTGGCAGGGCTGAGTTAACAGTTGGACTTGACAATCTTAAAGGTCTTTTCCCATGAACAATTCTTTGATTCTGTAATATTGCTGCCTGCAGGCAGAGGTAGAGCCCAGTGAGCTGCACTATGGAAAGATTCAGCATTGTAAGCAAACACAGCATCTCACTTTGCCCTGGGCCCTTCATCCTGCAGCTTAGCCCACATCTTCCTGCAGCTGCAGGAAAGGTTCAATCCTCTTACATTATCGGGATGGTCGATTTCAGAGTCACTATTTTTAAAGTAGAATTGGAGATGAAAGAGAATGACAGAGTCTGTCTCAATAGGGATGAAAGTCCCAGAGGTTTCAGAGGGCAACCATAGTTTGCATGTGTAAATGCCCACATCTGAGCTGGCCTTCCTTTATAGTCACCAGAGAGAAACTGGCACAAGCTCTGTGAAAACTCCCTTCGTTCTAATGAAGCTGCCGGAAATAGTCCAGCTGAGTCACACCCTGTGAGAGCCCATTTCTCACTCTTCACAGGAAAGGGAGCTCAGGGTGATGGGCTCATCTATAGATATTTGCACCACAGACTTCTAACATTAAGGCAGATGAGTCCTTTTATTCCTTCATAGCTGGCTTCAGTTCCAACACCTCCTGCCTCTATGCGTATTTTTTCCTGTCTTCAGAAGTATTATATGACTTATAAGACAAGCTTCTTTGGGAAAGAACAAACAAGATTGATCAAAAATGAACTATGCCCTCTTGATACAGCAAATAGACTCGGATGAAATGAGACAAGATAAAAACCTGTCAATATTTGAAGGCCTTGTAAATGATAATTTTGGCACAGTTGTGCTAATTTGCAGCCTGACTGCTGCTGTAGAATCCAGAAGTGGCCTCTTGATGCTGTTATTAGCAGTCATTGATTTCTACCATGCTACAGACAAGTCAATTTCCTTGCCAAAGAAATTGATCTTTGGAGGGGTGCAGGGTCCAGAAAACCTGTTGACTGAAAACTGAGTCTGTTCATGTCAGAGACAAGGCAGGCCCCAGTCTGTCCACAGTCTGTCCTAGTCATGGTGTTTGGAGCTCTCCCAGCAGCTCCCTTTCCCTGGTGGTTTGAGCTGAATGAACACTCAGGCTGGTATGAATGATCTTGTAAAAGTGTTGATGCTCCAAATATCCCAGCCAACAATTACTCTTTAAAGAGGTAGGCAGAAACCCAATACAGCAGAATATCCTATCATACAAGCACTCTCCTGTATTTCATTTTCTTCCACTGTTTGTTGGCTTTCTTCTTTGCCCAGAAGAGCATTCATTTTGGTGGTTCTCCATCAGCCCTGAGCTCTTTTATCCCTGGATGTTGGACTGCTGGTGAGACCAGTTTGACATGAGGGACCAAATACTGAAACAGAGCACAAAATCTGTGGTGTGTGATCCAAGGTCTTTAGCTAGCACCTTCACAGCTATTTTACTAAGAAGTGGTCTGTGCTCCTTGATCCATTACAGTGGTAAGGACAGCTTACAGGGCTTTGGAATCCCAGAAGAGAGATTGAAACAGATCCAATCAGCAATTTAAAGGCAGGCTTGAGAGGGGAAGGAAAAGCCACGCTCTCCATGGCCAACCACAAACATGAAAATTGTGTTCACAGCTGACTGGTGGCACAAAGGTAGGACAGGAGTAGATCATTTAGTGCAGCTCTTGACAAGATACAGAACCAAAAATTTCGGCCTGAAAAAAAAAGGTCTAAGGTTAATGGAGTCCTCACAAGAAACCCCCATGTTTGTCAGCCAGTGGGACCCTGTTACGACAGTCTTAGGTTGCTCAAAGAATCACCAGCAAAGGTATTGGCAAGAGCAGGTGCTGTTCATCAAGGCCGAGGCCTAAGGAGCATTTCTGAGATCACAGTGCAGCTCCAGCGTGGGGGTGGCTGCACCACCACAGGCCTGGAGGGCCGTTCCCTCCTCCTGCAGGGACTGTCATGTGCTTTGGGGAGGGGGCCAAGCAGGCATCACCTGCTGGGGACAGTGGGGCTCAGGCTGCAGGCAAAGTCTGGATAGCACTTTGGGAGCAGTGAGCTACAAAGATTTATTATCTAGCCTGTAAGGCCTATTTTATGTTATCAGTTTTAATTTGGACAGGGCTTGCATTATGCTCTTTCACTCTATCACCCCGTTCTTGGGGGAGAAGGCTCACAGAAGTACCTGATTTATCTTCCCTCCAGCACTTATTGCTTTGTGCTTACTGCTGCATCCTCTCCTGTGCCTTAGCTAAAGCCTAATACATCCAACCTTCTCAGTCCCTTCACACAGCAGTCCCAAGATGCTGCTAATGAGAACAAATTATATTTTGGCATTAAAGTTTTTGAGGTCCAGGGGGAGGCCTGAGGTACAAGAATCTAGAAGATATGTACTATCAATTTGTGCAATGACATTAAAATGGGACTCTAATGACTGGAAGCTGATCCTGGATAAATTTAAGCTAGCAGGAAAACAAAGACTTTCAGCAAAGTAATTCATCAGTGAAATAGCTGGGCTGGGATGATAGAATATGCTGTGTAATTGAAGATGAGGTGTCCTCTTCTGGAGGGGTGAATTGCTTGAATTTCTTTTCTGGTCCTTAAATCTATGTCGGAATTCTCCTTTACTGGCTTGCTTTTTTTTTTTTTTTTTTTTTCTTCCCCTGAGGTTTGCATACTTTGGAAATTATTTCATCTAGTTGAAAATCAATTATCACAGGTAAGTACACAGGGAATTACTATGGTGTTGTCCATGCTGAAGGGAAGACCAGATAGTTGGTATCTCCCTCACAGACTTGTAGGGCTGGTTTTGAGTTTATGCTCTTGTCTGCAACCACCCTACTGCTCTGTTTACATTTTAACCTGAGTGTTGCAAATAAGTTCACTACTTCACGGCCTGGGTAAGCTGGTGTGTTGGATTTCGGCAACAGCAAGGGCTGTTGTAGACAAAAATGGATCAGGCAGCTGCTGTTGAAGTCCATCTTCAAGGTCAGATGCTAAAAGACATGTGACCCTGCTTCCCTGTGTGCTGCCAAACTTCAGCTGGTGCTCTTCCAGGAGCCACCCAACTCCTTGGGCAGAGAGGCAGACAAGAGCCCTGAACTGCAGAGGGTGTGTGCCTCATCTGCTCAGAAGATATGTGTTTGTCAGCATCACCTGGAGAGCTTGACATGCCTGCGTTGGAGAAGCAGGGAGGTGGAGCAGTGGGATCTGGTAACACATTCTGCCACATCCCCCACATGTGCTAGGGCAGCAGTATTGCCCTTTTCCAGACTGGGGGAAGGATCTGCTCCCAAACACTCTTCTGTTCTCTGTTTCTTGGCAGTGTCTCTGGCAGGGAAAGTGATTTGGAGGAGAAGTCACACGAACTTATAGGAGGTCCAGCTGATGGACATTTCTCATGTGCTCCAGTAAAGGACTCCTCCTTAAAACAAAGAATCTGCCCTGGGTGGGGTATCAGAAAGCAGAACAGCAAATGTCTGCACTCACTGTCAGAGGGAGATTGACCAGCATTTGGAAAGCTCCGGCCCTGAGCTGAAACCAATATCGGGTGTCAGGATTTCAGGAGGCCATGGCTGTACTTGGGAAGAGTGATAGAGCACCTTTTCTTCTTGTAGAGATTTTTAATCTATCTTCTGAAAAATACAGGACACTTCAGCCTTCACCTGTTGAGGTTGTCTCAGGCATTGTTATGAGAATTTCTCTGACCTATGTTAAATGCAGATTATTAAGTCTTTTTACTACGACAGTAATGTCTCTAACGGGAACTCCTGACAGACAGTTCTGTGGGTGGAAAGAAGACAGGAAAAGGCCCCCTGTTGCAGCTGGAGCTTTGGCAAACATGCTCCAGGAGAGCTGGGAGAGTCATCATCATCTCTGCAGCCAGCAGCTGGGAAGAGTTCCTGCTGCCTCAGACTGCTCTTGAAGGCAGCCAAGCACAGCAACGCATCCTTTCAGTGTCTAATATCACTGGTGAAGAAAAGATAATTCCTAAGTCCTTCTTAGTTGACAGGGAGATTAAACCTGGCCCAGCCCACAAGGCTCAGCAAATGAGCCAAGAACCAGCTGTCAACCTGAAATATATGGTGATGGCCAAGCCCAGCACAGCAAAGTGCAGTGTCTTACCTGAAACCTTTCCACTCCTGGGTGACTCCTGACTTTGCAGAGAGAGCTGTGGGTCTTGCACCACCAGCAAGACACTGGAAATTCAACATGGTTTATTACCATCTGCCTGTTGTCTATTATGGCATTTATAACAAAAGGAAGGCCAATTTTCCTCTGACAGTAAATCTACACCATGGAACAGAAGAAAAAGCTATGTTTTGACTTGTAATCTGAGCAAACCTGACAAGGAGGGAACAAAAAAGCAAAAGAACAAAAGGCCATTTTTAATAGCTTTTTTTTTTTAGAAAAGAAATAATGAAGCTGAAGTAAGGCAGCTGAAACTTTTGAAATGTTGCTGCTAGAGCAGTTTCCTCTCAGTATTTTTCCAAAGTCACCTTCTAAATAACTAATGCAACTATTACCTCTGTAACTGTGTCAAAAACATTTGGCTGCCTGTTTGCAGGTATTAAGGATTTACAAAGAAAGAGGAATTGTGTACCTGAAATTCATTCTCAAAACTGTTAAAAATAATCTATCTCATGCTAGGGATTGAGGATTCCCTGTGAAACCAAATGAGCAAGACAGTAAAGTACAGCTGGCTCTGACATATCTGCTGTAATTCATCTCCTCCTCAGTATACAAGGACTTACACTTTTCAACATCTGTGCACCCCAGACTTGCTGTCTTGACATACTTTTGATCCCTATTAAAACTCCAAATTGTACATTATAATATATGTGAGTTTTCCCATATATGATGCAAAAGGCAATACTGAATTTCTTCCTGTGGCATTCACTGGATAAAATACACAGTTTTAGTATAGTAGAGAAGATGGGCATGAGATTTGAATGTGGTCTTTGGAGATGGCAAACTGGTCCAACTTCAGTGCTCAAGTTACCCAGTGCTTAGTGTATGGCCTATGACAAGGACTGCAAGAACCCAGGAGTCACCAGAGGTCCATGATCTCCAGGTGTGACATAGCTGAACAGGTACACCCTGGAACCACTTGGCTTTCCCAGCTGCAGCCAGAGACATTCATCACTAAGGATTGCTCCAGAGAGCCATGACATTGTTATCTCAAACCATCCCCAGCCCAGGCCTCGTGTATATCATGGTGGTGTCAGAGCTGCATTTGGCAGGCTCAACTACCCTGTGAAGAGCTTCCAGGAGAGGGAATTTGGAGAATGTATCCCATTAGGGTTTCTTATATTTGACTTATAGAGCAATCTCCATGTATGACCCTGTTCAATGCTTCTCCCTGCCTCTTAGACAGTCAAGCAGATTTTCTCAAGTACACAGAAGAGAGTCTGGGAGCAGATCCCTCCCCCATCCGGGAAAATGGGCATGCTGCTGCTATGGTACATGCAGGGTGTGTGGTCCTGTTGTACCAGACACCATTGCTCCACCCTCAATCTGCCTCCTTCAGCAGGAGAACAAGGCATCAGAAGTGTTGTGGCACAGATGGAACCTCAGCAGCTCTGGCTGCTGTGCAGCCCACACAGGTGAAAAACTGTGAGCAGCCATGGTGCCCAGAGAGATATCCATCTCCACAAGCATAGATGACTGCCAGGATGACACTGAAACTATGAAATATCCCAGTTATTTCTTGGAAATCGATCCAGTGGCCACTCCTGGTGGGACTCGTAATTGTGCTGAAGCATATACTCTCCTATCATACTTGCTCTGCTTTTTCTAAAGCAGCATGTTTCTATGTAGTCAGCAGGGAACACAGAGTTGAATGCTCCAGGAGATTGCTTCTGAGAATATACATCAAGCTACCCTGCCCTTCCTGGCACTCGGCTCCACATGCTCTATTTCTTCAAGATCATGTTTTCACAGAGGGCTTTGTGATGGAAGGGTCCCCTGCATGACAGCCACTCCAATGTCCTGTTCAAGTTACATAAGATTCCTCAAGGTAATACCCAACTGAGAACTGCCAAGAGAGAGGCTGACTGTTCAAAGATCTACTCTCTTCTATGCAAAACGTGTAGGGTTTGAGTTAGCCTGGAGGTCCCTGGCTTGGATGGTTGTGGTCAGGGCAGTGCTGATTTAGAGCTGAGCTCTGAGTCATGCCAGCAACACCTGAACCGCCCTGCATTGCCAGCTCACCTCCCCACACAGCCTGTGAGCCTCTGAAACCTTTCACATTGTTTCGTCTGGTTGAAATATTTTTAACCCATTTGAACAGACCTAAAAAGTGAGATCCTGCCTCAGAAAAAGATTTTTTTTTTTTACTGTGGATGAACTGATAAAGGAGAGAGGAATAAAGAGATGGAAGAGCTGTGAGCTAAAAATGGGATATGACTATAAGATGATGCACAAGAGGGACATGTACAAGAACTGAAGGGAATATGAACAGTGAAGGAAGCAAACACTCAAAGGGCAGTTTCTTTTAACAACTATCTTATTAGGAATGGAAGTCGTATGGAAAACACAAACTCCTCTCATACAGAAAGCTCTTAGAGCATCACCCGAGCTTTATCCTTGTACCTCCAAATGGAAAGGGCTCTGCCTCCCACACCAGGGAGGACATGCCACAAAGGCACTGGCCCAAATGGAAATGGCAGCAGTGCTTCCTCCAGTCCTTCACTTGAGGGCAAAGTGGAAACTTCAAGGCACAGAGTAACCAAGACATGTAAGCAAATGGTCATTTTAAGTTACCTATTTAGAGCCATGTCACATGTCTGAGCCCGCTCTGCCTTAGCATCCACCTGCTCTCAGTGGGGATTGCCCCATCACCCTTTTCTCCTGACAGGGAGATAAGCAGGAGGCAGGCAGTGAGTTACAGTGCTCCCCTGGCTGTTCCCAGCTCCTACAAAGAGGAGTCTGTGTGGCACAGGGGCCTCACTGCTACCCAGAGGAGGTAACTGCAAGTCCAGGTTTAAGAGCAGAAGGTTTGCAGCCTCTGTGGGTGAAAAATCAAATAGAGCAGACTAAATAGATTACACTAATTAGGAGATGCAATATCCAGAGAAGAACAAGACAGTACTTTCTTTGGGGGACATTAGCTGTTGCCTGGGTGAAAAATAAAGTTTTCCAAGCTGATATGTCCTGGCTAATGTCCTTGCAGATAGGCTTTGGAATAAATTATGCAAAGTCATTGGTTAGGGTTTGTAGCTAATCAGTTATCCAACATCCTCTAAGACTTTTGCTACTGAAGTTCATTCATTAAACAAATAAGTAAAAAATATGTTTAGTAACTGAAAGGAAAACTAATGCTGTTTTCCCAGCACTTGGAAACATGGAACACTGTCTTGCATTCAGCTAGGTGAGAGCTAAGTCTTGTCATGTAACCGTAGTTGTAGGAGGTTTTTTTCTGCACCCCTCTGGCTGGGAGGCTGCCAAGACTGCCTTCAAATTCATCTCTGTCCAGTGTGATTCGTGGCCTTACTGGTGCAGAGCAGGATTCAGCCCCTCACTCAGCAGTCTCTCAGTGCTGCAATTGCTGACAGCTGTATCAGGACAGCAACTGCTGGTGCCAGTGATGTCTGCCACCACTCGTGCTTAAAAATGGAATAGCAGGACCTGAAAGCAGGACAGGGTTGAGTACTGGAGCTTGGGAATGAAACAGCACTATGAGGAGTAGGGCAAAGATCTTGCTGGTGCATCCAAGCCTATTTACCACTTCTGGGCCAGTGGCAATGCAGTGTGCTGGGAGCAGATAAACCCTGCTGAGATCTTTGGTTTGTGAGGTTTAGTCACATCGCACTTGCCACAAATAAATGCTACCCTACGAGACAAATTAGTGAAGGAGGTCTCTTTTCTGACTGAAATCCAAATAACTTTTATGTTGCCATCTGAGCTCCTCCAAATATTACAAAACCAACCTCGACCCTAGCAAGTCATCCCTGTGGGTGAAGAGTAGGAGGAAGCTGCTGGCTGGCAGTCCCACTGCTGGGCAGTGAAAATGCTAAGCTCTCCTTTCCCCTCTCCTGCTGCCCAAACTGCTGGGCTGCAGGCTGGTAGAGCCCCCAGACCCCTGGCCACACCAGCTGCCCTGGCAGTGCAAGGTTCCTCCAGGCCTGCTCCTGGTGCCTGGGGGTGCCTCCCCTCCGGGGCACTGAAGACACATCCTCAGCCCGAGCCACCTGCCCCCAGCAGCATGGCCCTGGTGCAAACTGCTGCTTACAGAAACTATGTACCTTCCCCTTGGGTCTCTGTTTTTCCTTGTGCAGAATTTTCCCAGTTAGGGATAGTTTTTTGGCTCAGTCCCACATTTATGTATTAAAATTTTCTTCAGCCTGTTTATTCCGCATCCAAGGGTTTAATCAGCAATTGTGCTTAAGGGTAGCCTGTGTTTTCATTATCTACTTAATCAGATGAAAGAAGGCTCTTTTGTCTTTTTTTTTATTTATTCTTAATTAAGAAAATGATAAGATTTGTTCCATAGGAGCAGTGTTGCCTTGTACCTCCTAGGCAGGAGCAAGCAAGGCTGCCAGGGGAAATATTTTGTACACAATCTTCCTTTCAGATCTGATTATAAAAAAGTAGTGGCACTGACATGATCAATTTGATAAAAACCAACTGCTGACTTCCTGAACCCTCCACCAACCTTGGACAACTGAAAATGCACTTATTAGAACAGCTTATCCCTTAGAGATAAATATATAAAGTTTAAATATATAAACTAACATATGTAATCAGTACATGAACACTGCTTTTATTTGAGGTTAGTGTTGATTCCAGCAAAGCACGATTATGCTGAAAGATAGAAAAATATAATAAAATATATGAAATTTTAAATCCCCTAGAACAGTTCTCTGCTCTTCCCAAACCATCTGCTTCCCAGCCAGGGATCTCCTGCCCTTGCAGGAATGTCTCAGGTTACATTGTAAGATGTAACCAGGAGTATGCATTCTATCACCATCTGTTAAAACCAGGTGGGGCAGTGTTCTTTGTCTCTTCCATGACACATCCCTGATAACTCTTTCCAGAGGGGTATCTTCTGTTAATGGGCTATCAGTGACTCATAAAATTACATCATCCCATTGTGAGATGCTCCGCCCAGGGGGAGGAACCAAGCATTCCCACGTGGATATAATCTGAGGTTTGGAACACTGCATGCAACCCTTACCTACAGGATTCCCAGAGGACAAGAGCTATGTGACCACCACTGGACCTTCAGAGGAAGACCAGACCCTTCTACAGGATCACCACTTCAACAGAGTCACATCTATCACTTCAACAGGACTGCAGCCACCCCTTAATCAGACTGCTACCACCACCCTGCCCGACAGGGAGTCAGGTTGTGTCCTGACTCTGTCAGGTTAAGATAGTGTTTCTGTATGATTGCCTTTATTCTAATTTTCCTATTAAATTGTAGTTCTGACTTGGAATCTCTCACTGGTTTGCTTTCAAACTAGTGCAAGGAGGAACACATACCTGGCTGGAAACCAGGCTGCAGGAGAAGGTCCCAGTGTTACAGCAGCTTCCCTACTACTGGTTTTAGATCAGTGAGAACTCCTCAGTTTTATCCCATTAATATTCTCTTCACAGCTTTGCTGTTCCTTTTGGGAACCAGTGCTGTGCCCAGTTCCTTCCCTTGCCACTGCAAAGAATTTGACATTAATATTACCATGAGATCTCCTTCAGGGAGCTCCTGGTGGCCACTTGCTCTTCCACGGGCTGGGGTTGCTGGGCAATGGCATCTCCAGTGTTGTCCAGTGGTGTCACCAGTGTTGTGCCCAGTGGTGGCAGGGCTGCACACTCCTCCTGTGCTGTGCTTGTTCCCCTCCCCATTGCCCACATCCCTGCCATGGTGCCCACTGCCACCACTCTCTCACCTCACACCCCCTGCCACCAGCCCAGCACTGCTCCAGCAGCTGATCCACTGGCTGTGGGGCTGCCTTCTGATCTGGGAAAGACATGACAGGAGTAACTGGGTCCCTTTGGCAGTGTGACTGTGTTTGCAAATCCCCTTGTCCTCTCTAAACCCAAAATGAATGCTCATGCATGCTCAGGTGCCAGCAACCTCTGCTCTGTCCTTCTTCCACTAGCCCATGACAATAGATGAAACCCTCCAGGACAACCTTTTCTTGCATCAAAGCCAACACTTGACTTGAAAGAGATTTCCACCACCTTCACAGAGCACTACCATGACATTTCTTCAAGTGCCAAGTGCTTGAACTTAAACCTGGAGACTTCCTTGGAGAGGCTCGTTGCAGACCAGGGCACCCTGTGCAATCACTCCTGGATCCTGCAGTGATGATTGTTCATCAGTCGAGGCTGCCAGCTCTGCAGAGAGCTGCATCCTAGGACAGCCTGTACAAGGACAGACTTCCAGCAGAGAACCCAAGGAAGGAGGCTCACCAAAAGACAGTTTCTCATGGCTATCATTACTATATGATCTCTTAATTGAAAGCACCTGTTTGGCAAATGCCTTCATTTTGTGTTGGTTTTGTTGGGTTTTTTTCTCAATTCCTTGTGAGTGCAAATGCCAGCCTGGTGATTTCTGACAGCAGGTAAGATCTAAAATGTTGAATTTTACCCATTTCATATCTTTGATCTTTGTGAGATTTGCCTCCCACTCTTTGATGCAAGAGAACAGGGGGTTATTCTTGCTTTTCATGTCAACTCCTACCAGCAGCTGGGAAAATGGTGATTTCCTTGCAAGAAAAGTGCTTCCAAACACCATCAAAGCTGTGATTCTGACAACATTTTGCTCAGGTGTTGCTTAGCTTTAACTGAAGGTTTGTCAGTAGCTAAACAGGTGTAAATAAGAAATAGCTTCATGCCTGACTCATCCAATACAGATCCCACCTGGCAAGAGCTCCTGTTCAGCTGCTGCAGCATGGATTTCTTGCTGTCAGGAGGGGACAGAGAGATCAGAGACCCCTCTCAGGAGTGGGTCTAAAACAAAAATCTGTGAGGTCACAGCTTATGCCCTGTTATCTCCCCAGCTGCCTGTGCCCACTGCCAGAGCAAGACCTGCCCTGTCTCCCTAGCTAGGGGGGCTCTCCTGCCACCTGGACCATAGGTCTTCAGACATCAACTCTTCTGCCTCTGCCAGATGGAAATATTGGAGGAAACAAATGTGTTCCCAAACACAGTGCCTCCCTTTGTGGCTTCGAACAGCCATGTGTCACTCACACTCCTGCTGAGTCTGACTTTAGGTACAGCTGGCTGCTCTGGGTAAAGAGGGCTATTACTTCTTCCCAGAACAGATTGTCCAGATGATGGACATACACAATGATTCAATTTTTAAAAAAGCCCTGAACCCCAGGAGAAGGGCTGTTGAACCGACCCTGAGGGCCAGGGCAGAGGCAGCAAAAGGCACTGGACAGCAGCCCTGGAGGAGGTCACCGCCAGCCCCGCTCCCCTCCTCGGGGGCCCACCAAGCCCCCACTGGGGCTTGCTCCCTCAGGCACCTGCATGGGGGGCTCAGGTGGGTGGCCACAATGAAACAGGGGTGCCTGTCACTGCAATGTTCTCACACTCCAGCCCTGCCTGCAGCAGAAGGTGCTGGACAAGCCACGAGGGTGGAGGGATGGAAAGCACGGCAGTAGGAAGAGAGGGAGCAGAGGGAGGTGCTCCTGCTCTGAGTCTCTGCTAAAGCTCGGATTTGAGGTTAAGCACAGCACACAAACTTAAACAGGTGGGAGAGTTTTCAAATCATGCAAGGACTTTTCACTCCTTCTCAACTCTTGTGACATCTGTCTGGGCACAGGCACAAGCCAGCAGGGAAGGCAAAGCAGTGCACGGCCAAACCCCTGATCTCCAACTCCTAATGAAATTCATGCAAATTTTAGAAAGCGATTGAGATGTCTGGAGCCTCCTCCACCTGTCACTGGCTTATTTCTAACAGATGCCATAATGAGGCACCTGAAGGACAGGATCATTTAGTTTTCTTTACAGTAATCACAATTTAGATGGTCTGTAATGTAATAAGAGTGAGAAGGGAACAGCAACCAGAAGAGCTCACTGGTTTCTCAGGCCTGATGAGCTGCAGCACAGTGGGCCCTGTCCTGCCCTGTCAGCAATACAGCTTTGCTGCCCTGTTTTGCAATAAAATCTGCCTGCTGCTGTCCTTGGGGGTTGAGCATGCTGGCCCAAGGCACAGCTGCCCAGCAGCCGGGTGCCCTGGCTGCCCTGCTGCACCTCTTACAGCACACAGCAGTCCAGCACACAGCAAAACCCAGCAGCATCTGGAGACAAAAGCACGTATTTAGCTCCTACCCACTCAGCTGGGCCTTTGGTCACCCAAAAATGTGCCCAGTGCAGCCTGAGCACCCTGCAGTGTTGAAGCCAGAGCACAGAGGCACATCTCTCCCTGGGGAGCTCCAGCTGGAAGAGCAGAGCACTGCCTTGGGCTTGGAAACCTTACCCAGAGACCATCCACAGAGCTTGGCGTACCTGCTAATGTATTTTAAACACAGACTTGCCTCAGCTATTTCTGCAAAACAAAGTCCCTGCTGCCCTGGGCTGGCCAGTGAGCCCCCCTTGGGCTCCCTTTGCATCCAGCAGGGCTGGTGCTCCTCAGCCGGGCAGGAACTGCAGCAGCAGGTGTCTAATATGCAGCACAGAGCTCAGCCAAGCTGCACCCTCACTGACTCCTGTTCTGAAGAGCAAAAAGTCCCTTTCACTGATAAAAGTCTCCCTGGTGCCAGATACTGGTACTGGCCCTGAGGATGGGAGAGAAGGCAGGGAAAGGAGGAAGAGGAGGGCAGCACCTACCCACAAAGCACAGCAACACTATAAACATCCTCTTTTTCCTATTTCAGTCTAACTGGTTTTAAATAAAGCAGCATTTCAGTTGGTTTTGCCATTGTGAAAAAGAGGTTTTGGAAGTTGGTAGTTCCTCTCAATGACAGGTATTGCAATGACAGATCTATTGATAATGACAGTGCACACATGAATGAGCATTTAGAATCCTTCTGTACCATGAAATACCCAACAGTACCGAAAAAGCCCTCACTAATGCTGTGGGTGTGTGCTCAAACACATTTCTTTTCTGGCTAATTCTTCCAGGGCAGTGGGAAATGTTGCAGTGCAGCTGACAGCATCTCTCCAATAATGAAATGCTGCGATTCAGTGGTTTTTCACACTCACAGTGGCATCGCTTTCTTCCTTTCTGTATTCCTCCATGAGGCTTAGCAAGATGAGAAAAGCTGCTTCAGAAGCAATTGTAGTGTGTCTGCAGCTGAGGTGTGGGTTTGGGGTTTTATATACTGTAAAACCTCTTCCTATGCTGGAGGGCACTTAGCAACACGTAAATTGCCAATTTCATTAGCAGATGTGATTTCTCCATAGTATCAGTTCTACTGATTGAATCACTGAGTAAAATGCTAAAAAGCTGTTTTATTTTAGGCTTTTTATAGGGCTACAACAGTGGCATTTGCTGAGTTATAGAAAGGAGACAAGTTCTGAGGAGGTCTAGATAGGAAAAAATGAGGATGACTCGTTTAAAATCAGCAGGGTTTTTGTTATCAAATACTTGACATGGTTACATCAGAAGAGTGAGTGTCTGCAGCTCCAACTGGAGGAGCAAACCATGAGCTCAACAGAAGGTCAATGGGGGAGAGCCTTTACAGCTTACCTTGTAAAGTGATTTCCTCTCCACACCAAGGAGGGATTTACTTCTGAATTTTAACATGATGAACATGCAAAGCACAGATTCCAGGGCATCTGATAATGTTAATCTAATGATACCTTTATTCCAACATCCCTTAAAGATTCTTCAATTCTTTTATCCAGAGATGCAATTGTCTGAGTGAGTGAATCAGAGACAGGAGGCAAATACCAGTTCTTGTTACTGAAGAAACTGCATGTTTCAGTATAGCCTGGTGCTATGAATCTCAAGGACCTGACAGCATATTGTGTGTTGTTCCTTTTAAAGGAGTTATAGGGAGTATTTCTGGGTTGTGCTGGGTTTTGGTTGCTAACAACAGCTGAGTGAGTACATCAAAGTGTCATGACTGTAGAATTGACATTGTTAATTATCATTGGGACAGTTTTACTGCTGTTTGAACACCTTGTTACAAAACCTCAGGTGTACAGATGGGGACTCCCATCTGTGAGTCCACTTACACCAATTTGCTTGGCATATCCTGCTCCTCACCTGGCCTTCACCACCATGAGACTTTTCCCTCCTCATAGCCTTTGGCCACACACAGGGGCTGGTCATCTCGCCTGCCCACTGAATGCAAGTCTCCTGAGAGTCTCTCTCTTCACCAGCCCCTTGAGTCCATTGCTTTGGAAACAGGTGACTGGAAGCACACGTATTTCAGACAAGATCTCACCAAGCTCTCCTGGTGCCTTCCTAATCACCCACCCACTCCAGTCCTCTTCTCCCTCTGCATTATCCTTGTTTCTATCTTAATTAGGCCACTTACCTTTGCAGGACTAACAAGGGGGGCTTCAGGGAGATATTTGACTCTTTAATGAATCACAATTAGGCCATCCCTAGCAACTGTCCAGAGTGTTCTAAACAAATTTCTAAGACAAAGATGATGTAAGTTCTCTGAGATGCACTGGAAGGGGCCTCCAGGCACTTTGGGAGGTTTGTCTGTCTGCCCATGTAAGCCACTCTTGCTGCCAAAGACGGCAACACCACCCATCACTGACAGCCTTTGAGAAGAGCTCATTGCAGCACCCCTTGCACAGACACAGTTACCACACTCCTTCTGGTAATCTGCATGTGAAACATACCCAAATGCTGGAGTTTTTTACTCACAGATCAAAACCCACCTGCTTTTTTTCAAACATGGACTCTTTCAAAGTTGTCTGTGTTGTCCCTAAAGTGTGGCCCCGTTGAACAGACACAGTCTCAAGCTCAGGCTTCCACACAGCTCAGTCTGGAGCAATGATTATCTCCCTTGCCATATGAACACAACTGTTGTCAGCATCTTCCAGGGTGATCTTTGCCTTTTATGCAGCAGTATCACAATTTGATTCATATTCTGTTTGCAGCCCAGCTGTAATCCACAGATTATTAAGTCCCAAACTGCTGCTTATGAAGGTATTTTTTATTTTTATTCCATATGTGTTTATTTAATTCCCTCCTCAATGTAGTGTTTTCCACTTTTTCCCCCTCCAATTCATCAAAACAATTTTAAAATTTTTTTGGGCCTCCCAGCCTGCAATCCTGGTGAGCTGATACTTCTATTCACTTCATAAATGTAGTCTCTAACTCCTTTGTTTACTGCATTAATAACAATATTTGCCAGAAACAGCCATGAGAGGCTCGTGCTGGACTCTCCTCCTTTCCTCCAGGTTTGACTACCTTTTGATATTTTCCATTCCCTCCTGCTCACAGAAAGCCATCCACCAAGGCTGCCTGGTCACTCCTGTACTTTCAGGGCCTTTCTGCCTGCACCAGTGGAAGTATTTAATCTTCTCCACAGTCTGCAGTAGCCCTTTGCTCATGGAAGAGAGACAATTTGCTTCTTGAATTCCCTCTGGCTGGTGATTGTGTCCTGATGGCCCACTCAATTTAAAACACAGCATTCAGTGCTAATCACTTTGCACATCCACTCAATTGCTTTGATTTCATGATCAGCCTGAAGCAAAGCAAATCACAGAGCAGCCCGTGGCACAGGGACACACAGGCCACTCAGTCATTATGGCAATCTTGTTCCTCTCAAGGCTGGGCAGAATTTTTGCTCCCTGGGAAACAGAGCAATGCAGAAGTGGTGGAATTGCTCAGTGCACAGCCATGGCCTGCTGTGGCTTGGGAAGGTTCATCCACCACCTGTGGCACACGCTGCCCTAGGATCCACGCTGCATGATTGCTGGAGAAGTGTCTCACAGCACTTGTGGACCTTCTGCAGGATGGGGGATCTGTAAGAACACTCAGTCACTTCAAGGCCTTCGATGGTTTGCAAAACAAAATCATCGACTAAAAATTCCAATGATGAAATTTATTATTGTCAAGTGTTTGGCTGTAGGCATATGCTCCAAACTGAAGTACTCTGTACCCTTCCTTTAGATGGCCAACTCAAAAATACCAGTCACTTACAGTCACTGGCACTCTCATGGCAATGCATAATGCTGGCTGGAAAGAAAACCTGAAACCATACCCTACCAACTCAGTGGCAAAGCAGCAAAAAGCCACCATGGAGAGCTGCAGAAAATGTGTACGAGTGCAATAAGCCAGTTATTTCTGCTGCAATGACACCCACCTGCTTCCTCTCACACATTCATTCATCAGGGCATGTCCTGTCTCGTGTGTGACCCTTGCTCTGGTGGTCCACTCAGAGAGTTAGAGACAACCTCTGGTAGGGAGGCCAACCCCACAGAAATCTTCCCTGATGATTTGCCCAAATGGTTCTGACAGCCCTCCTTGCCCCAACAGTCCTCTGAGAGTCTTTCCAGCTGATCCACGTGGTATCTGAAGTCTCAAAACTGGACTTGGTACATGAGCCAAGGCCTTAATTATTTTGAGGACAAGTGGATGGATTACCTCAGGTGGACATTAATCAATGCTTTTACTTATCATTCCTTCCCCTCAGTATTGGTTTTGTGATCCACTTTAATCTCAGACAGTTTTAAAGAATTGCTGCACAGCCAAAAAGTGCTGTAACTGTGCAGTAGGTTTTTGCTACTCCAGTAGTCTTACCTATTTGCCATGATTGAATTTGCTCCTCTTTCAGGTAATTTTTCTAATTCATAAAAATAATTTCAAGTTTTAATACCATTTTTGGAAGTGATTAAACTATCTCCAGTTGATATAATCCAATAATTGATTAACAAAATTTTATATATTGCTTCATCAATGGAAATGACTGAATAATACCAACAAGACAAGTCCCTATGGAACAGCAATTGTTCTATTTCTCGAGTTTGATGATGGAAGACTGACAGCATTTTTCTGAACAATCTAACCAGCCCAATAGTGTACTTCCCAACACTTCAAACGAGGCTGGTATCGTCTGCTTTGCTTTTAAAATGTTGTGTTAAAGCAGCTGTTTCTTTTTTATTTTGAAGCTCATTATATTGCTTTTTAAGAAAATTGCTTCAAAACTGTGTATTAGTAGCAAATTTTTATTGGTAGAGGTAAACCTTAGTCTAGATTCATTTTTTTTTAATTGACTATTTAATTCAGTAATTATCCCTCTTCTGTGAAGCTTGAAGGAAAAAAGCATTGGGTATTTAGGTTGTCCCTAATGGGCTAAATGCTCATCCTTTTGTTAAATAATTGATTTAACTTTCCTTCCCTTTCTAGTAGAGGTTTCATTAGGCTTTACAAGTTATAAAAATTTGTGGTTTTCTGTACTTTTTCACACATATCTTGCTTTTACACGTATACATAGCTACATATTCCTTCTATTCTTGTTGTTTTTTCTTTTAAAAAAATTTCTGGTACTGTTATAATGGCCTCTTTACTATGCTCCCAGGTTTCCCATTGTGTTGGTGTAATTTGTCATTATGTGTCCTTTTATTAGTTCTCAAAGATGATAAATAATTTATCATTCCATTTGTTTCAGCCATTTTACATAGTATCCTGGAGTGAATTGCATCTGCTCCTACTTAGGTGAGAATTTCCAGCTTTCCAAAATGCAACTTTTCAGAGAATACCGCCTTCCTGAATCCTCTTCATTTCCTTCAGAGACCTCCCTGCCACACCACACAATAAACTTCTTTTTTGTAGACAACTGAGCTGATTTGAAGTCCAAATTAATTCTACTGTAGAGCTTTCCATCTTTGCCTAAAATTACGAAATTCTATTTTTTAACCAAGATCAAACCAGTTTATTCTTCCAGAGTAGCAAACAATTCCTCACCAGTCTGACTCAAACCTAAGAGTCACACTTGAATTAGACTCCACAAGCCAGCGTCCCCCCTCATTTGTAGGAGCATTTGTGCAGTTTGCCCCACCAGAAAATTTTCTGCATGTATTACAAAGAAAATATCTATTTCAAGATGGATACCAGTGGAAGAGAGGCCTTTGTCAAGGCCAACAGTTTCTCTCAGGAATAACTCATTTGTCACATAACATGTCACATTTTACCTTTTGTAAACATAAATACTTTCTGCTACTCTTCAGGCACGGCAAATTATTAAGTTTTGATAGCAGCTAGCATTGCTTGGGAAGGAATAAGAATTTTGTGTGCCATTATTCTTGAGCATAAAGCCAGGAGTAAAAATGGCTGTAGGTGATCTTTTGGAGAAATTCAATCTCTGAGCATTAACTCTCATCCCAAAGCTGGAATGAGAGCTAATACACGGGTCTACATAATGATTCTCACACACTACAAATCAAGATTTCAAGCATATAGACAGGGAATCTCACAGATCTGGAAAATGCCTTTTTCCACTAGAATTCTCAGTCCACTTATCACAACTATTTCTTTTCATTAAATATGTTATATTTAGAACCCAATACCAAACAGATGAAATAAACCCCAAGAGTGTGGAATAGAATATACTGGTACTTAGGCCAGATAGAGAAACTAACTTTGATGAAGTTATACCTATCTTTAAAAGTTCTTCCATTTGTTAAATGAACTGCTAATTTAGTTTTGAGACTAATCTTTGAACTAGTAGAAGGTGCTGGCTAAATGACAGCTAATAAATTACTCTCAACTGAGTAAGTTTGTTTTCTGGACTTCCAGTGATATATTAAATACATGGCCCACTGGGAACCGATACAAGTATCAGCATAAAGATTTGTCTAATCAAATGAAACAACAGAAAAATAGTTTACCTTCAGTTTTTTTCAGAAGTGCCAACAGTGTCGGTGCAAAAAATAAGTGCAGAAGATGAAAGGAGAACACCACCAGCATTCAGATTTAAATTTACTCTTTATGATGCACTTTCATCAAAATTTGTAGTTGCCAAGTATCAAATTTCACTCATGCAACATCAATCCACTAAGAAATACATATTTTGGTGAGAAAATCAAAGTCCATATTTATGTAAAAACTGTTTTGAAATAAAAATAAAACAAGATTTTTCTTTTACAAAAAAAGTATTTTTCTTTTTTGCTAACAGAATCATTATTTGGAAAACGTAATTTCCCACATGAAATAGTTAAAGGAAGTTAAATATATTTAAAAATGGAAGATTCTGCATTTACATAGTTATATGCCATTAATATTGAAGATATGCTTTCTGGCAAAAAACTTCTCATGCTTAAAAAATGCACCTTAGTTTTATACTGTACATTACAACATACAGTAGTAAGAAACAGAATTAGTAAACAGGTTATATGCAAAGAAAAAAGTTACGTATACAAGACAGTTACAACTGTGACACAAAAAAATTTAAAATGTTCAGTTTAAACAGTATTTGAAGGCAATTCACAATCATTTCAGGAGTTTTGTGAAATTTAAGGCCATTAGTTCTAAATAAAATGCATCTGACGCAAACTCACAAAACTGTGTATTTTGTACAAAATATACATGCAAAATCATTTTATAATTATATATGAACAGGCATATAATAAAATTTTTTGGGTAGTTCCGTACACAAAATTGTGCACAAAGCAACATAGTTGTGCAATTTTTAAACCAGTTGATTAACTTTATTATTCATGCACCCTGAATGGAAACGTGATTAAATGACAATATTAAACCCAAATATTAAGAGTCAGCATCCCTTTGAATGGGCAATCTAGACAAAAAAAAAAGTAAATATTTAAATTTTTAAAGTTTAAAATGGTCCATTATAAAACATCTGCTGTAATCACTTCAAAAGGCATTTCTGATGCAAAATTTCCAGTGCTTTAAGGAATGCATGATATGATTTAATGAGCTCAGTGAGTGAACTATAATACTCTGATAGTTCTGGATTGAGGTAATTTTCTTTAATTAATTATAGCAAGTAACTATTCTAATTTGTTTCAGTAGTTAGTTTTAAAAACTGTAAACTTAGATAAACTTAGAAATTGGAGAATCTCTGAAAAAATACACATACCTCCCCCTCTGAGTCTGGAGTTACTTGTAAGTCTCATGCAATTATGTTATTCACATTTAGGAGTTGAAATTCTCAATACATAGGATGAATGGATTACTGAGCACTGATTGAAGCACTCCAGTTACGTGACAACACATAGATATATTTGTCCTTTTCTCAGCTTTCATTTGTATTTGTCTGGATAAACATTCAAAGAGATATTGCTTCTCTTGTTATCTTGTGACAAACTATTGCAAGCTAGAAGACATGTGAGTCAATATTCCAAACTTTTATTCTTAAGAATAGTTATAAAAGTACTGAAATTTAAAAATAGTAACATGTAAACATTGATACAGAGTAATAGCATTCCTATACATTTATATACACACAGTATTCAGAGAGGACCCAATCTTCTGAGTTGAAAACCTGACTTGTGCTTTCCCCCTCCAATAAATACATCAAAAAAGTAGTGTGTCTGGATTAAAAAAAAAAAAGTCTCAGAACATCAACATTTTGCTCCTAGCATTTAAAAGCTTTCCAGTCGCTTATGCAACTATTAGGAGAATTTTGGTATGTGAAGAGAACTTTTCTAGCTCCAAAAAGTTATCAGAAGCTACTGCTGCATCCAGAGATTTGTGATAAATGCTAAGCACTTCAGAGCAGTCATATCTGAGTCTGCAGCACGTGAATTGGGGGTGTGTAGGGTGGTGGTGCAGGTGATGGCTTTATTCCTCTGACTCTCATGTAGGACAGAAACTGCTCCGGGATTTCAGCTAAAACATCTTTAGCAAGTCTTGCCATGCTTAACACGTGGTTTCCACTTCTGTCAATGTAATCTCGGAATGGCACAAACTACAAAACAAAAGAGATGTTCACTCAGGTCATTATGCAGACACAGAATACATCTTACAACATAAAAATAAGAAAGTTTAACCGAGGGAGCTAGAGTACATGAATACGTTACCTTACACATTTTTAATGTACATATACATACATTGTGTTTTATACTATATATTTTATTACACATTGTATCTCAGTGTTTATAGATCTGTCTTCTAATAGAAATAGTGTCATGCTTCCACTTGGGTGAACCCCTTCACTTAAGCCATGGCTGGCTCAGATTGCTGATGACATTGATGTTTCATTGATATATTCAGGTTATCCCTCAACCCTTTCCACACAAGAAGGCAATTTTGTCTCAGAAAGCTCTTCTTAGCTTACATTCCCTGCTCCTGGGGCTGCCCAACAGACTGCCTCCACTCTGGCACTTTGGTGAATAGATTTTTTTGACCTCTGAACTGAACCAAACAGAAAGGATGACTTTAGATTTATGACCGTTTTGCATTATACCTAGGTGAACTATAAACTACTGGAACACTTTTAATACGATACCAACAGATGCATAAAGAAGCTAAGCAAAAGGGATTGGATCAAAGAAGAACCTGTTATGTGATACCCAGATGTTCAACACCTAAACCAGCTACCTGCCCAGCCCTGGCTTGGATTTTGCAACACTTAATGAGATGCTTGTGCTACTGGCATAGAAAAAAGACACAATCCAGGCTCCTTGGTTTTCTTCCTTATGTAAAAAATACATGCAGTCTGAGTTAAAAACAAAATGTGTCCCATCCTAAGAGATCCCCTTACCCATTAGTCTGCAGACAGGAAATCTCAGACCACTGCTCTGTAGCAAAGTGGGGCTATTTCAACAGAGTAATTGTTGAAATGCAATTATACAACATCGATGGCCTGATTTAGCTCTTCCTTGCCTCTTCTCACACTGCAGGGATGTCAGAGGAGCTGGAGGAACTATGGACAGGTAAGCAAACCTAGGGATGTACAAGGACAGCTAACATGGAGAAACAGAGATGGCAGAGGAATAGAATGAAAGGTATAAGAGAAACCAAAGGGAGACTAATGGAATGTCAAGTGCTTTTTGTATAATTAAAGAGTTTAATTAAAAAGGCTAATATTCAGAATTCTCAAGAGAAACAACAGGTGCAACGCTACGAGTAAGTATTCTCCTACAACGTCTTTAAATAGCAAAAGGATAACAAAGGAGTAGAAATTAAACAAAACAGAGGAAGAAATGGTACATGTGTAATACAGAGTCCCTACAATATGTATATGCACTAGAGAGGAGGAGACAGTGAAGAAGATGCCTTTAACATTAACTGCAGTCAGTAGTAAATACAACACATACAGTGACTCACTGTTAAAAGGCAAACTTCTCCTGTACTAGTTTAATCAAAATATTTGACAATACTCTTAGAATTAATAGGTAATTTCACTAGTTAATTTCAATTAACCTAATACACCCAAAAAATAATTTTTTTATATTTGAGTAGTTAGTTTTATAAAGGCAAATCAGTGTTAGCCTGCCAGATACAAAATAAAGGTCAAACCCAACTTAGAGGGTTTGACAGAATCCCTTTTTATTTAGTTAGATAGTCAGTCTATAAAGTAAATATTTGTTAGCATTTAGATGGAAAAAGAGCACAAAATAATACTGCCTTCAGGTATTTCATTGTCATGGGGCAACATTCTGATTAAAATATATTAATAATAAATAAATGTTTTATTACAATTCTGATATGCAATGAATTCCAAAGAAATACAAAAGGGTATTAATTGCATTTTTTGTTGTTGTTTTTCAGCATAGGTTAGTATTTCTCTGATGCAAAGCATTTTCACAAATCTTGTTTATAACATGTTAGAGCTCTATCCATTTATGCTCTTTGAAGCTTTTAGGGTTGCTGTTGTTGAGAGAAATTACGTTGCTTATATTTAAATGCATTTAAACATAAGTGTAATACATGCCAGAGATACATGAATTAGCTTTAAAAATATTGACATGGCACAATGGGCTTTGCAGAAATACTGGCTTGGGGTCCACCCCACATACTGCTCTGTTGAAAGCACTGACATCTACAGAACAACAGATTACAGACAGCCCCTCTCCAGCCCAATATGGACACTGCAAAGGCTTTGACAAAATACTAAACAATTTCTTATCTCCTGTTTCAGCTGTCCTACATCATCCCTACTTTTATAATTACCTTTCTGACAACAGTGACTAAAGAAGCCGGTATGTTTTACTCTTCTAAGAGTTTTGGTATCTCATTTTCCCATCAGTTATTATGTCTGTATGTTGCAAAAATGAAAAAACTATCTTTTTCAACTATTAGAATTCAGGAATCCATGTCTGTCTTTAATGTATATCCATAAAGAGTATGAGAGTAATTTAACTTCTGTCATCTTATGCTCATTTCTGATCCCCACTTAGAAAAAAAATAGAGAGGGAATTTTAATGTAGTATGCAAGAAGACTGAAAAAAATCTGATCATTTTAATTTCCATATATTTATGTAGCTTTCTTTATTTTTGTATTCTAATACAACCAAACTACAAAATCAGGTGTCACATACATGTTTTGAACACTTCCTTGGATTGAAATACTACATCTAGCAGTTATCAATCAATCCTTAAACATTCATGTATAAGTATTTGTAATGTTAAACATTTGAAAAGTTTCAGTTCCTGCAGATATAAATGGAAACAAATATACATATCCCAAAGTTCATCATCTGCAATCTGACCTGCATTATCATGCACTATGAGCTATTCATACAGCTCAGTTATTCTCTCCTTCTATATATATTCTACTAAACAACAATATAAAAATCCAACCTGTCTTGAAGAGAAATAAGTGAAAATAAGTAAGACAAAAAATAAGTGAAGACTATGAAGTTTGACAAATAGGAGGAATAAAGGGAGAAGAAGAAATGGTAGATCTAATGTGAGGCTTGAATCTAAGGATGCCTGTCAGTGTTTAAGAGGCATTTGGACAATGCCCATATTAACATGCTTTAACTTTTAGTCAGCCCTGTACTTAAGTGGCCAGGCAGTTGCACTGGATGTCTGTTGTAGGCCCCTTCCAACTTAAATACTCTATTTTATAAATGTATTCATCCTCTACCAGGAAAATACGCCTTCCATAAAAGATTTGCTTTTAGACAGATACCATTTTTTCTAGAAACATGTTTCTCCAAATTTTCAGTAGCTAACTCTTCTCCCATGGCTGTGTAACACTAAGACTTTATAACAGTGTCCTGCCAGTTAGGGGTCATCTCCTAACAAATGCAGATCCACTACTGTGTGTTATAAAAAGGCTTAGAGGTATCACAGAGAGTTTCTGAGCTTGCTATAAACACTTCAAGATGAAGTATGTCAGTGCTAAGGTAAAATGAAGGGTAGGAATATAGATAGAAACGAGAATTCAATACAAAGAGGAACAGTAAAATCTATGAGAATATATTTTCTCTCCCACCTGCACAATGTCTCTTTCTGCAAACCTTCCTCTTGAAGAAATCCTCACTACATCCCCATCCAGTTCTTCCATAGCTTAAAAGAAAAAAAAAACAAACAAAAAAAACCTATGAGTACACAGCAAAATCATCTTACTGCGAAAAAGTTCAGACAACTTACACTTTAGAGCAACAAAACCAACAGTTCTTTTTTAGGTAACTCTTTTAAGATCATTTGCACCAGAAAATACATCATGTTTTGTAGCTGTTTTGCACTTTTTCGTGGTGACAATACATACTTTTATCTTTATTGTCACCTTCAGAAAAGAACAGACTATGACAAAGTTTTTATCCTTTCATCTCTTAAAACAGCAAGTATATCTGGTTTTGTAAGGCAATATATACACTTTCAGAGGTGGAAAAGAATTCATCTTCAGCAGCTATTGTTACAGAAGATATAGGATACAGCACAAAGAAGTAATAACTCACATTCATACTGAAAAAGCACTGTCTTCTAATGCATAGGAATGAAGAGCACTTACAAAAATTATTAAATTTATTGTGTAATTCTTCTTGTATCTTCTGAGCAGCATACAGGAAAGCTCTGTTGTTCAGATACCTGGAAGCTATTGCAGGTAGAAAGATGTACCTGCTGTCTTGTCAGTGTTGAAATGGTTGGATTTGGGATCTCAGATTATTGCTCAGATGTTGGATATGTAATTCTACAAACCTTCTTTCAGTGTATGCTATGAAAATCAAAGCCCTGAACCACTTGGCTACTCAGGGGTTTACAAACTGGGCTGAATTCACTGAAGCCAGCACTTCAAAACCTAGTTCTTCTGAAGCAAGAACTAGAAAGCATAAATGACACAATCAGGAGCCAAGCTGAACAGAGCATATTTGTTCAAAGAAAAAAATCAGTAGGTTTGCAGAGCACATTGCCCAATGATGCTGTTGCAAAAACATCCATGTGTTCAAACCAGGGGAGTGAACAACTATTTGAAGGAGTTTCACTAAAAAATTTCCAAAATAGCCATAAAGCACATCCTGCTTAGGGAACCCCAACCTAAAAACAGTATTCAGGGAAATATCATATTTGCTTAAGTCTGTTCTTAACATTCTCTAGGGAACTACCCATGGCCATGTCAGATATAGAACACTGGGCAAAGCTGCCCCTGTTGTGACCTGTTACAGTCATCCTCACATCCTCTAAATAAAGTTCTGCCAAATGTATGTGTCATCTACCCAAGCTCCAGACCTTCAGGAATCCCTCTGGTAGTCCCCAGGGGCTGGGGGATCTAGGGAACAGTGGTGTCTGAAGAGGAGCAGCTTGGTCTCTGTGTGGCAGAACTGAAGCTTCAGAGGCACTTGCAATGTCAGGACAGTGCCTGCACACAGAGCCCTGCTCACACACTTCCTCAGCACCCTCAGCAGATGGGGGGTCTGTCCAGAAGGAATTTCTGGAGATGGAAGTAATTTCTCTCTGCCCTCTTGGGCACCGAGGGACTACAGACTTGGCACACACCTAACGCGTGAATCTCACTGAGGCAGTGCACTCCAGGATTGTGGCTCCAAAGATGGAAACTGTATATCCACCCTGCAGTACAAACAGAACCCTGACCTCAGGAAAGGGGAAGGGATGGCACCCCAAGAACATGTCCTGACTGAGAAAGGGAGCCTGGGCAAATCCAAGGACCAGACAAACAGGGAGAAAGGGAAAATGCAATGGAGGGGTGAGAGAACGGTAACTAACACAGGACCATGGTGGAATTCTCAGGAGTAAAAATGAAGTTTACAAATTTCCATCGTATGCATTTATGAATATAAACTGTCTTTTCTCACTGACTGTGGCATACAATCATCTGAAGTGTAAGTGTTCACCTGGACAATTTCTTCACAGAATAAGATACTTACAATTATCACTAATATACCACTTGCCAAACAACACAAGAATAATGCTTGTAATAAAATAAATGTAAAATAAAAGAAATTTTTGTCTTATTTTTTTCCTCTTTTTTCACACACTTAGAGTATTTGTACAGAAATTAAGACACAGTCATTAGTCAACATTAAACATCTGTGGTAGTAGTACTAAGTATATTTCAGTGCAATAGAAGGCATACTGTCCAACCAGATGTACTAGAATGAAAAAGAAAGGATTTAGGACTTTAAGAAACAGATACAGAGAGAATGTCAACACGTCATAGTGCAGAGATAAATACTTAATAAATTAATACAAATAATGGAAGCAACTTAGTTATTGCAATAGAGAATGGTGTTCCAGAATATCATAGAAAGAACACGTAAATATCCTGGTAATTTCTCTCCTGCTGTAATATTCTCTCAATGCTGCTGCACAGTAGGGCCAACTCCTGTTACCAACTGAAACCCTGTTTAACCCAGATCACCTCAAATGTATTTATTTTTCTCAAGATTTTATTACTGCAGTAAGATCAATATTTCCAGTCAACTGACACTTCATGAGGCATCTAAATATTTGTGTTGAAGAAATTTAACATTTCTTAAACATACTTACTTTACTGTAAATGCTGAGCCCCCATATGGTTCTGACTTGAACAGAGAGCCTGAGGGGCTACACAGCTCCACATGGTAGCTTGTAATCACACTGAGTTACCAATCAATCAATCCAGCTGGAAATGTCAACTGCACTCACTCCTCGCTTCATGTAATGTTCTTTTAAAGAACAGTATTTTTTTGAAAAGCCACATATTATTAAAATGTAAGCAAACAGAAAAAAAATTTAGAAAAAACACTAGAACACTTACCATCAAACTCTGCTGGTCCTACCCCCACTATAATTATGGACATTGGAAGCTTTGAAGCCTTCAAAAGAAGAAGAAAAAGAAGTTTAATGCATTACATAACCTCTGCCAATACTATGAGATCTGAGAACAAGGTGAACAAAAAACACACAGAAATTATGTTTTAAAGAACAATTTTTTTCCCTTAAATAGCTGAGTGGTGTAAACTGCCTGCTTAAGTGGTACAAAACATCTTGGATGAAGATAGAAAGGCACATGATTATTTTATTTTTTCATTACCAACTCTTTGAATCATATAGGATGGTAATTAAACACAAAAAACTATGTTAGGATTTAATACTAATGTGACAACTAAGAGGACAAATTTCTCTTAGAAACTTTTGTAAACTGACAGTAATTGCAAATATGTACCTAATAACAGTCTGCCATTTATTTAAATGCGCTTTGCTCTTTTTTGGTATCACACAGCAGCTTGGAACTATGGGACACTATTTTGTACATTGATCTTACGTCAATTTTTAAAAGAAAATAAATAAGCTATTTGAGCAATATGTATATTACATGTATTCCGTTAATGAAATTTTATTTTAGTCAACCATCCATGTCACAGACAAGAAAGATATAGAATTGGCCTGTGGTAAGATTTTTAATTTTACTTTATCTTTTTCATTCAAAGATGATATCTGGCTTTCCCTGAATAAACTCAGTAAAGTCTTTAAAATTACAAAGACACTATCCTAAATATTGGACTCACCTGCCCTGACAGTAGCACCAGTTTATAGAAATAATGTGAATCTGCCTCTGATGAAGAAGGTAACAACTAAAACCAAAGAACATTCAGCAAATGTCAAGGCTGACAACTTATTGAGACAATTCTGATAATGCTGTTGCTTATTGAGATATTCTGATAAACTGTAAAATGTCTACAGCCATTTTAAACATTAAACTGGCCAAAAAACCCATAGATATACACCTTCTGATCTCTTAGAACAGAATGAGATTCCTACGCACACAGACACAGAATTATGTGATACAATGCATTATGAAACAGTAAGTGGCAAGGACAGAATAAAGACAAAGAGTTAAACTTTTGCACATAAACTTAAGTGTTGGCATTTCCTGAATGACAGCATAACCTTTAAACAGTTTGGTAAAGCAGAATGTGTCTGACATATATGCTGTAATGAGAAGGATGCCTAAAAGCACAATTAATGTTAAAAATTGAAATATATTCTGAGTTTTATACACATCAAGTTGCATTGGACATCATTACCCTTTTTAATATTATGGATATTATTAAGACTGAAAAAACTGCTATCAAATAGCATTTAATTAGTACTGTCAGGGTATACTGTGCTCACACTTCAAGAAATATGGAGAAAAATGAAGGCATCTTCATAGAAAAACAAGACAGCAAACATTCCCAAACTTCCACTAAGCCAAGCTAACAACACATCTGCTGTATTTCCAGACATTTGTAGACTAACAGCCATTATTCCTTGAAATGAACTATTATTGAAAACAAGGTTCTTTGGCATGTCTTAGTGACAAATGAATTAATTTTACACGGTATCAGCCAACTGCACTTGCTGGTCTCTTATGCACAGACTTCTCATGGAAGGGTGAATTAGAATCAAGAGCTGCTTTTTTTTCTACACTGAGCCTGTTTGCCACTTAGAAGAAGCTAATCTAAAAGAAATTATGTTTCAAACTTCGTTTGGGCTAGAGAATGAGCTTCCAAGGTTATTATCACACAGATTCTGTCTGTGTGCTGCAGGCTGGGACTCCAGGGCATCTTGCTCCCCCCTCAGTGAGAGGTGGAACACTGGGGCAGTGTTTCCATGTGCACCCAAAAACTGCAATGGTATCAAATCTCTACAGGAGGTAGTGAAAGGGGGTCTTCCAAACTCTGCCACCTAATTCTGCACTATTCACTTGGACGTGATGCTAAATTACTTTAATGTAGGCTTTTCAACTCACCACTTGGCTGTTAAATAGATCACTGTGGTATGTTAAAAAGTATTGGTAGAGTTCTTTTCCAGCCATGCCTAGGAGTGTTTCTGTGTGTACTTTCAGCTGAAATTTCCCAGGAGCAAACTCACAATAGAACCTGCTCATAATACAGAATATTACTTCTACACGTGGCAATTTTATAGAGAAAAATGCTGAAAATAATGCGGAAACTAAGAAGTAATACAGACTTTTCAGAATTCTAGGGGACTGTTTTGAGGGAAAACAGATGACTGGTATGCTTGCCATTCAGGATCAGAAATTTGGGGGCAGTTTTTAAAAAGTGTGTGGATCAAAGCTGTCTGCAATTATGAGAAAGAGAACAGTTTACTATGCAAAACTGCATGGTGAGATGTGCACGAGGAAGGGGGAGGCAAGAAGCAGATGAGGAAAATCATGCAAACAGTGTTAGAGAGATGAGTATCATTTACCACAGCACACTGTCTAATTAGGTTGAGTTCAACTTCTGCTTTCTTTTCATCTTTAATGCATAATAAACTCTTCCTGGTTGGTAAAAATGGGTACTTATGGAAGAAATCTGATGCCTGAATTATTAGCCCATTCACTTTATTGCCTAAAAGATGAATTACTAGAAACATAATTCTTTTAAATTTCAAGACTTTCAGCAAAACTTACATTCACTATGGATTCTTTTGTCTGAGCCATATCAGATATAACTCCATCTGTAATAATGAGAAGAACAAAATACTGGGAGCCATCTTTTACTGAAGCAGCATATCTAAGGGAAGAAAAACGAACATTATAATAGTAAAAAAAAACTCTTATAAAAGGAATTAATATGAAGACAAGCTGTATTTGTAAAATTTGACTACCAAGGACTAACAAAATAACACAGTGAATTTCAAAATTGAAGACATTCATATCTAAGCCAGACATTCTACTTTCAAACGTGAACATTGAAAAAACATAACTAATACAATATTGATATTGATGATCTGCATGTGTTGTATCAGTGAAAAATGGGACCTGCACCACTACGAAAAGGAGCACAGATAGAATGTATTTATAGAATCACTAGTCATTAGAAAGTCCAAGTTGTTTAGCAGGTATTACCTATGGGGTACACAGCTTCGTATGAAGGGTATACATTAATACTGAATGATTGGGTTTATACCACAAATAAAATTTGTCAGGAATCAACATGTTGCAGATTTTTCTCCTCTGTCTTTTTTTTTTTGTTTGTTTTACAAAACCAGGTTACTTACTGTTGACTATGACTCAGATTTACAGTTCACATTTACGTGCACATTTTTAAAATAGCTGAACATGCACCCTGCAGCCCTGGCTTAGATATTAATTTCTTTTCACCACTCACAGATGTCCTTTCCTTCAAGACTCAAGCTTTTCCCTGTGCTGTACAGGAATGCA
The DNA here is from genome assembly GCA_013397915.1 of Daphoenositta chrysoptera. Classification (NCBI taxonomy): domain Eukaryota; kingdom Metazoa; phylum Chordata; class Aves; order Passeriformes; genus Daphoenositta; species Daphoenositta chrysoptera. Next base: position 251,819 of record VZRO01003614.1, on the reverse strand, counting down.
AGATAAAATACACCCAGTGCCATTTCCACCTCAGTCAAAGGACCCAAGAAGCAACTACTCTTTGAAAATGAGCAGCTTTTGAAGGTTTGCAAAGTCCTGAAAGAGAGTGAGTCCATAGCAGCCCCACTAAATTCTACGGCCTGAACGGAAGAACTTTTTTTTTGGGAAGCTGGTTACTGCTTCACAGCCACTACAGTTCCTACTTTCATGAATGTTCTTGGTGCTGTGAAGGAGTCAAAAAGTAGAACCTTGCGCAGTAAGTTGTACGGAGAGCAGTAAAAGAGAAAAATTAGTTGCACAGGAATACTTTTGAATCCATGCCCAAATACATAATATGACTGTCAAAGAACTCATTATTTTTTTGGTCACTGAATAGGAAAGACCTGGTTCACTGAACAGAGGATGTTCAATGATGGTTGCAAATGCTTAGAAAATTCTAACTCTGATGATAACACAGTGCATTGGCAAGCAAGTACTGCTGATAAATACAATGCTGCAGCCATGAGATTTACAAGAGTTTGGAGAAAGCCATAAGTAACTTACTGAAAGCCACCATCTTCCCCCCTCTCCCCAGGATACAGATGGGTAAAGAAGCCATACAGAAGTGAACCTGTTGGATATCAACTATTTGCATGCTGGCAGCAGGGACTGATAGTTCAACATGGAGATTAACAAAACCTACCGTGGAACACATTTTCACTACCATGCAGAGACTTCTTTTATCTCGTTTTTCCACAGTGCTTATAATCTTTTCAATGAAAGCACTGACGAGGTATGATGAGTAAAATAAACATTATTAACCTTTCTGAGCACTTAATACTGTCTACATACCTACACTGAAGAAATGGAAGAGAAATTTGATTATTTCAAATTTTTTACAGATGAAAATGTTCCAATGTTCCTTTTGCAAGAAAGATCTTATATAAGGAGGGGAGATGAGTGAAGACACTAAGTTGAACCTGGTGTAGTTTAGATAACTCCCTAATTGGGGAAAGGATAATAAAATCAGTATTTGCTTAAAGAGTTTCCAAAGAGTTCCAAGATCACAACAGGATAGTAATATCTGACATTGTTTACAGAGATTTCATCAGAGGCATACTTTTAAGTAGGAGGGATGTGGAAAGAATAAATTTCTTTAAGAATGAATTTAGGTTCAAAGAGTAACTGCAGGTGAGTACCATGTCCCTGAGAGTCAAGAGAATAATCAAGAAATTGTACCTTGAAGGAAAATGGTGTTACTGAGAACTGGACTGGTACATAGATTGCTTTAGGGATGATCATGCAGTAGAAATCCTTGTGAAGACACTTGGCTTTCCCACTACAATGTAATATGATTTGCTGCCAGAAGGAGCTCCCAAAGTTTGTAACAACTTGATAAAAAGGACAGAAGTTCAGCAGAAGGACTGCTAATACTGGTGGACAGTCTTCTGTTATTCTGAAAAAGTTGACAAATATTCCTGAGAAACAACTAGTGAGAAAAAGAACCAATTTTATGCCAATGCTTGGATAACACTGGATCAAAAATTTCAATTTTTGCAATGAACAGCAGGCTTGAGGTAAACTGCCAAGTTCTGAGCCAGGCATCTCAGCTGCTATGACCAGTTTTCAAGAAAAAGAAAGAGCCAGAAAAGTTGATGGGTTAGATTTCCAAATAAAATGGCTAATGCAGACACTGGGTGCCAAATATATGGAAAACTGCTACTGAAGAGATCATGTCAAAGGAAAGATTAAAGGCAACAGCTACTCTCAGATGACAAGCAATGGAATATACATATATAGAATTTTATTGGTATGATCTGAAGAAGACACAAATAACCCTAAGGATAAATAGATGAAATCAGCTATCTAGCCATGCTAGGGGGCACAGAAAATTCTTTGCACCACACAATTTGCTAATTATTTTTTGCTGGTCTGTAGAACTAACAACAGCAAAAGCAGATAATAAATAAGTATTTCTTGCTATTAAAATTCGTTTTTTTGCAAGTTCATAAATAAAACATTACAATTATTTATACATCCCTACTGCTTTATTTTGTAACCAGTAGTTCTTTCTCTGTGTCTAAAAATAAAATCTGTTCAGCAAATCACCAAAGCCATATCACTTTCCTATATAAATTCATGGAGGTATTATACTGCCAAAATCTCGAGCTCAAGATTGTAAGTCAAGATCTTGTCTGCCGAAATAAGGCAACATTATCCTTCTTAAGCAACTTCTATAAACACAGGAAGGTTTTTTGAGAAGTTGGATGAGGTGTTGCATAACAGCACCACAGCTCCCCAACGATGACAGCTGTACTGCCTTAAAAGTACCACTGCCAGCTGGGAATTGTTGGCACAGAGAGACCTGGAAGGTTTTGTTCACATTTTGGACATTTAGAGATTAGAGAAACTACATATACCTAAAAAACCTCAGATTTTACAAAAATTTTTGATAGACATTTGTATTTTCTAGGAAGCAATAATTATGTGCTTTAAAGGATGAAAAAGGAACATGACATGACAAAATTTTTCTTTCATTATGATTTCTGCTAAAATTTTAACATAGGGTGGTCAACTGGATTCCTTGTATTTCCTTTTAATCAGCAATGAAATTCTGCATAATACCAGCAAATGGTCTCCAAACTTACTCAAAGTCACAAGGTAATCATGAGATTGAATAAACAAAACAACTGTAAATAAATACCCTTCTCTGTAACTGGCAGCCTTTTGTATGCAACAGTTGTTCTGACACTAAGAATTTTCTGCCCAATACCTGTTGTGATGCTTACCTGGCTACATGATTAATTACAGGAGCAAAGTTTGTTGGTCCATAAAGCTGTACAGATTTTAGACTCCTGTAATATGCCTCCATTACACCATCAATTCCATGGCAGTATGGATTTTGAGGGTTTCCATTCTAATGAAAACAAGAGATGATTAATCACTGAAAGTAATTATGAAGTAAAAATTATGTAGATTAATGAACACTACCCAGTGTATATTCAGCTGGGCAAAGACCTAAGGATTCTAGGATCTATTCAGAGAGTTTACTACAAATGCCCAATGTAAGTGTCTTGTCTGCTTGTGAGTGTTAACTGCTGAGGTAAGGAGGTTCTACCAGCTTCATGTTTCATGCACTCTGAATCACTGGGTCTGGCTCCTAGATATAAATAGCAACTTCAGTGTAATTACACTCTCCTTCGTACATACAACAGTAACAGGCATCTCCCTGTGTGGATTTAAGGTATGAATTTCAGGTCAGATGTAAAACTGGAACCATGTTTATGAGCACAGTTCAGGCTCAATGATTTATTCTTTTAAAAATGTGAAACAAAGAAATGGTAGCCAGATCCTGATGTTCATACACTTATGAGAGTGTAAGGTAAACAATAAACTTCTCATTGTTTTGGTCCAACATTTCTGCATTGAAAAAAATATTTTTGACCTCGTAAAAACAGATGAAGAAAGGCATTTGCTCTTTGGGAGGCAATGAAATGGCTGGTACTGTAAATTCTTAGGGTAGGCATTTTACTACCTATCTCCATAATGACTCTTTAATGAGGATACCTATTTACAGATGGCAATGCAAACATATAAGCTGAATTCCAGACCCGTGTCAGGCCAGGCAAATTATCTATGTAAGGCTTCAAAACCTTTCAAATCATCCTATTCTCCTTCATATGCCAATACCTCATTGGCTTAGTGTGACAGTATATCATTCTGAGGTGAAGTATACCTGCCTGAGAATCTAGAAAACCAAACGGGATTTTTCACAGAATTTGTCTAGAACATTAAAAAAAAAAAAAGAGCTGAAAACACTGCTTGGCATTATATGGGAGACACCAATATATGTTTATGTATGGAGGAAGGAAATATACATATATATATAAAAAGTATTTAGTGCCTTTTTGTCTATAAAAGCATCACAATGGTTCATAAATTAACTGAATTAATTTTAGAAATATCCTTAAAACTGAAAGACATATCAATATATTTAAACTTGCTACACAAAGTCCAAAGAAAGTCTGCAACATAAATGAGTATTTGCAATTGCACCTGTTTTAAATTACTATCTATGTGGAAAACCTTTCCCTGAAGAAAGACATGGCATTGTTTTCTAGCACAGGCTGACAGAAGAAATACACATCTACAGTCACCACTCTTCTGCCATGTTTTTGATGCTATCTGATTAGAACTCTCCTGATATACCTACATTGCTGTAATTCTGTCAACTTTATCCTACTCTGAGAAGAACAAAAAGATAAACAAAAACACTAATCACAAGCATCAGTTATACCAGATCAACCTTTCTGGCAAATCCTGGTAATTTCAGGCTTGCAGTTTAACTGACCCGTGGACCAATCTCTGATTTGTTCTTATCAACTCATCTTTTAGTCCAATTAGAGATCCCTATGTATCTGAACTAGCAGCCTGTAAAAGATAAAGAGATCCCAGATAATGAGACAGAACAATAAGAATAATAATGAAATATTATCTTGGCTCATGATTCATTTGCTTGTTTAGAGAGATTAGCTTCAGTCTGAAGTCCCTGAAGCATCTGTTCCTCAAGCTGCTACAGCTTAAGTTAAAGATTATCACTTTCCTTTATTACAATTTTTGGCCTATAGGGACTTTTTGACTCCAGATCTCTCTATAACTTCAAGTGAAGTAACTTCACTATGAGGAAAAATTTTGAAACAACTGTTTAGGAGTTAGCACAGAAGATTTAGCACATTCTCTGTTCTTTACTTGCCCAGTAACTACTGAAGACTACAACCTTAACTCCCAAAATTTTGTTGTAGTAAAGAAATTCAAATAATATATAAACATTTATTTACTTACCAGTGCAAATTCATGTGATACTCTTCCATCTGGAGGCAGTCTAGCTCCAAAACCTAGAGCTGGGAACATCTTATCACTATCATAGTCCTGAATTATTTCACCAACAGCTCTCAGTGCCATGCCATAAGCATTCAGCTGATAGGGATTCATGTAGTGCAGTGAAGTTGGCTGTGAAGGGTTACCTGTTGAAGCAAGGATCAGATTTACTTTAAAATTGGATCACTTCAGTATTTTGTCTCTTAAAAATGGTAAGTTGTATCAGGTAAAAATTCAGTGTTCTGAATGCATTTTATTACTAGTAGTTTTTTAGTAGCTCTGAATATATTTTAACAATAGTACCTGTATTTCAGCATTGAAAGGGCAGCAAGAAACTTGTGGATTTGTGCAATTTATACACTTTAAATACTAAATTTACAAAAGTATTATGACATTCTGAAAGCAGCTTTGGAGGAGGATCACAACTTATTTCTGCTTCACCCCACTTCAGCCTCACTCTACCTGGAACTATTTGGCCCCTCTCAATGGGTTCTTCTAAGTTTTCTCCCAGTAGTTATAAAAAAACAAAAAATAGAAATAATCAGAAACTACACAGATATTTACAAACTGCTTCTGGTTATTCAATTTTATATGTAGCTTTTCCAACTTTTATCTGTTCTGTTTGTCCTGCTTTCCTAGACAGGAATTGGCCTCTCATCTGTTGCTAAGCAAAATGAAATTCCGAGTCCAGGTGGTGCCAGCTGAATACTGATACAAACACACACATATGTACACTTAAAACTGAACACAGCACAAACACACACAAGATGTTTATTTTTATTCTTACCATTGGAAGCTGTGAAATCAATAGCGACTGTGAAATTGATTTGGGTTCTGCAGAAAAAGCAAACACAAATCTTATTAGTAGCTGTACTGCTATGTAGAAAAATAAACAAGAGATGGTAACATCATTTGTGGACAAACTGTAGGACACTGACTTTCTAATAGAAGAAATAAACACTGAAAATACTCTTATGTAAGGTTCAAGCCAAGGGGTACACAACACTAATTTATTAACATGCTGAAAACAGTTACTTGACTCCATCATTCCTTTTTTCATTGTTTATTAAAAATCCTAAATCATTAATAAGAATGTAACTTCCATAAATATTACTAATTCATTTTCAACAGTAATACTGATTTTTTTTCTTAGACATATTACTTAATCATACTGATCAAGGCTAACAGAAACTCAGCTGGGTTATGCATGGACTCTGTCTCCAAAATTAAGTAAAATCCTACAACATCCACAGTATCAAGGAGAGTCTTTGGAACACCAACAGCATCACAAAATATGTCTCCAAACTATCATTATTAGTATAACTATGAATATTATAATTTTAATTATAATGATAACAACTACTGCTAAATTAATGCTTGGAGTCATTATTGGCATTTCTAAGCAAAACTGCAATTAAATTTTAAGGGTTTCCGCATGGTGCAATTTTTGAAGAGTAAAACAAGACTCCTCCATGCACTACATGTCAGGTACATCAAATACATAAATCCTTCTGCATGCTGAAGAATGTGTCACTGTGAAAAAAAAAACAAAAAACCACCTTAAACAGGTTTTCTTCTGCATAAGAACAGCAAAACTTATTTGTAAACTCATTTCCTGAGTGAGCTACTCTGATCCAATCAGTAAGAATAACAGTCTCATGGATTCTGAATTCAAGACAGAATCAAGAGAAAGCACTGTAAAAGATTTATAAGGAAAATGGCTGACAAAAGTAAGACAAAGAATACTAAAACTACAGCTAACAGCAAAAAGAACAAAGTCAATTTTCATGTGACTTCAGATAATGACTGACAGCATCAGTTTCTAGAGTATTCCTCAAAGTGGTGGTGCTGGTAGTTCCTCACATTAAGGTGACTGATTAAACAATGCAAATTTTAAAACACAGTAAGACAACAAAACCTACTGTTTTCTGAAAGGAAATTCATTGGCTATGGTTCTGTACCTGCTTTTCCAGCTCTACAGTTTTCCAGGGAGCTAACACAACATCCCCTACATCAGTGATGCAGTTAGGTCATAAGGCTTTCCATGAAAGCCATTAAAATATTGACACCTGGCTAGGCAGGCTGAGCTGCTGACTGTCCTCTCCCAGCTCAGGTGGAATGCCCAAGCACAGCCATGTGCCCTATGGATTCAGTGCTGCATAGATCACTACTATTTTGCCAGAGTTTAGTTGTTATAGAAATACATGATTTATTTGACAGTGGACAGGTGATTTTATCCTATATTCCTATATACCACGAGAAAAGAAGAAAGTGTCCTAAAAGGAACAGTAATCCTCACCTCACAGCCAAAAAGAGCTAAGTGAAACCTGTCACCTTTTAATAAGAGCTCCATCAGTATTGATTTATACACAGGGGAACAAATTAGGCCTGAATGTAGTTTTTGACTAGGTTTGATAAGATTTGTAACGATTACTGGTTTTTAAACAGTACATTGGAGGGAATCATGGATTTCCCCCCGTGGCTTTGGAATAACAACCAGCTGGTCTGTCAGCAGGGGGGAGCAGTTGAAGGTTGGAGGACCACTTACTGCTCAGGACTCTACACAGAGCTGACAGTAACTAACTCTACCAGGAGGCTGCATTCTCTCCATGCCATCTCAGCCCCCAGTGGCACTTGTCATTTCCCCTTCGCAGATGCTTGTTGAGCCAAATGCTGTAACAACATACAGAAGATTTTTCAGATAAAGGCTCTACAAGCTCTTCCTCTTACATAATTTTATTACTCCGTGATAGTCTCCAAGGATACAAGAAACACATGGCAAAGCTTCCAAAATACGTAGCTATGGCAGCCCTTGCTTTGTAACTGTCTCATGCCAGGCCTCCTCTGAACAGCAAACAGTGGATGGTGTGCTGCCTGGATTAAAACAGCTGTCGTGAAAGGAATTCTGAACTTCCCTTGGGACCACCAACCATTCAATACAGTTCACTTAAAATTGTGTGTCCAAATCCTTTTGAATCCAAAAAATGTATGCGTGTTCATTTCCGAAGACATGGATAAAGGGAAGGCTTTTAACATGATGGGAGGAAAACATTTCCTCTTATTCTGCACTAATCTGGGACAGAAGAGATTACAAGATACTTCACCTGCAAAAGGATTCAGCTCCTGATTTTACTGATTTACAAATAACTAGTTCACTACCTTTTCCAATAAGTCAAACAGGCTAGAAACTTCTACACAGAAATATCTTTGCTGTCCAGTAAGTCTTGGAGCTTTGTGGCTTCTGGTCTTTCTTCCAGACAAAAAAGAGTAGACACTAAACTAGGTTTGGCAGTCATTCCTCTAAATTCAATTGCATTCCTCTTCAAGACTGTATCCCTTGCATTCCTGAACCTATTAATCAATTTGGAGGTGTTTTGATTGGAATATGTTATTAACTGGGGCTGTATTAAGTGGCAGGAGAAATGTCATTTTGAAATATACATTATTTTTAGCACAACGTACTTACTTTAAATGTGGGAAGGTCAGTGTGGCAAAATATGTGATTAAGTATCAAGATGTAAGGAAAAGCCAGCTATTAAGATGGCACTATTTGATGTAATATTCAGATGCAAAACAGACATCCTCCTCTTTTCTGCCATACAGCTATAAAATCCAGTCTTATATAAAGACTTGTATTTCATTTCAGTAAAATGAAATTTGAATTTATGAACAAACCTCCATTTCAAGTCATATTGATGATACTGGTAATGGAATATCCCAATTAAACAGATGCAGACTCAAAACATAAATGAAATCAATACTGTAATCCTAATTCATTAAAGCTGTCAAGATTTCCATGACATTGCATTAATTCTAGACACCACAAATGAATTACACTGGAAGTTCTGAAAATGAAGTATTCTGTAAGCATCCATTTATGGAAGAGCAAATATTGTGCCTACTGCAGAATCAGTGTTTTCTACCTCTTGCCTATGTAAATGGAAGAAAAATAGGGAACTAAAGAAAAACAGTTTTGGAGGATATGATGGGAAAACAGACTGATTAATGACAAAATCTTCTCTTTCCCCTTCCTTCAAAAATTTGTCAACTGGACTGTAACTGATATGTAGTAATATTAAATGAGACAAACAAAGGAAGGGAGAAGCCAAGAAAATAACTCTGAGTCTGAGCCTTGTCATATTGACATAACTGCATATGTTGCAGAAAGAAAGGTAAGATTTTATACAAGTACTTCTAGTTTTCACTAGCATGTACATAGAAATAATTGTATGAATCACTAAGAGATTCTATATAAAATAATTAAATTGTACGTATTACTGCTCATACTTTTAAATATGAAGCATTCTACTGAATGATATTACTTTTTTGTAAAAAGAGCAGAAAAAAGCTTAAGTGGAATTTATTAATATCACAAGTCTTCTTTGACTTGAAGTTTAGGAGATATATACAAAATATCAATAAGAACAACACAATATTATTGTATTCAAAATTTGTATGATTTTTCTGAAGAATGTAGACAATTAAGTTCATTAACTTGTATTGTACCATCTCAGTGAGGAATGTGAAAAGATTACACCCTGAAAAAATTACATTAGCAGCCCCTATATTCTTTTCTTTTCAAATTCAGACATAAATCTCAATTCCTCAGTTCTTTATAGATGCTCTTCCTGTAGAGATGAATTTGGAATGAATGGGGAATAGGAATATGTACAACACGTTTCAAAGGGAACAGATGCACTAAAGGCAGGACTGGACTGCCTCTTCATGCATTTGTGCAGACACAGACTCCAGTCAATAAAAAGTTCTGGTAAACACGGATGGATGGCCCTCTTCAACTTCTGGCAAAGTCCTCAACAGGAATGTAGGATTGCCACTGCTGGGAACAAAGGCAATGCCCTGTATTGCTACTGCCAAAACACAGCACAGATTCTTTTTTATTTCAGCTGAACTCTGGTTGAAGACTGAAACAAAAAACAGAACTTGTTTCTTCACAGGTAATCAATGTTCTAAAAAACATGTGGAATCTATGCTACACTTTATGCCCCAAAAACGCATATTAAGTGCCTAGGAATGCATAACAAATTTCCATTATTTTAGAGAAATACAGTATTCTGGCAGGGATGTTAACAGCCAGGAATTTTTCCAGTTTGGTCCCATTTCCAGGCATGTTCTAGGGTAAGACATTTGACACTTCTGTCTCTACTTCTCTTTAGAGAAAATTACAGTAAATGAGAAATTGAACATGTTAAAAATTTTAATTAGTATTGAAAAAATGCCTTTGAAGGGGAAAAGCTTTAAATAAATGCCAATATTAAATACACAGAAGCTCAGTATAGATGGAAGAAATAGACAGCATTTTAATAATATATAGATAATTCCCTTCTGTTTAATCAAAATTTCTCTGGCTGATCAGAGGTCTTTACTCTTTCTCAGTGTTTTAGTACCAACACCAATTCCAACAGTATAAGCAAAGTTCCATAACTTGACTTAGTAACTGTCTGCATGCTCTATGTAGGAAAGAACAGCCCCCAAAATGAGGAAATAATACAGCTGCTTACAGATGCTACTTAGAGTCATAAACAAATAGTACATAAACAAATTATTAGTGAACTATAATGAGATTGTGAAAACAAGAAAGGTTTGTTGCTAATCACATACCCGCCTTTAATATAGTCAAGGAATGAAACTTCTGTTTCAATTAGGAAGGAAAGCAATGTTACCTGAAAGCAAATAAAAGAGAGTCAGACATGAATTGTGTGTTTCCCAGTTGAACAAGTAGAGACATAAGCACAATGTTTTTCGAGCTCTGTCCTTAGGATGTAATTTCCTACAGTATTAAGGGAAAAAAGATGATTAAAAAAGATATTAAATAATTTCAGTACGCAGTTCTTGATAGGGAACAGACAAATTGAGAAGTCTATAATTGCCTTCTTTTTTATTTAAGGAAAAGGTAAGGGGCAGAAGATTGTTACCACTTGCATGTTTTCTAATCTCTGTGTACCACACCTACAATTGAATATTATAGGGTACATGATAATGCATCTATTCTATGAGAACTTCAACACTGTTTAGGGAACTCAATTATAATTATTTATGTAATTACTCATCTCACATTAAAGGCAGTATTGAGTATTGATGCAAGCCTAGAATGCAAAAATCTAGTAAAGTATACACATATATGAAATACATAATAAATTTTTTAAAGTAGAATATATATGTATATATATAAATACAAAGATAAGAAATTTCTGCAGTCCCAGATTTTATCATTCAGAAATGATATAAATCCAAAAGACAGAGTAATCTAAAGGTGTTACTGGCATTTTCAGCAATCAAGTCACAGAAGTATGAACTCAAGTGGAAAAGATCCAGCATTTAAGATCTTCATATACTGTGCAATATTTATGAAGCAAAGAATGCAAATTATTTTAATTTTATTTACATAAACTCTCTCAAGATATAACTGCAGCAAGCAGTCAGTGAAAACTGCTTAAGTAACTACTCAAAACAAACCCACTGATAATGATACAAGGACTAAAATGGAATGGAAGCCTCTCAGGAAATTTTGCCTCCACCTGCAGCAAAATACAAAAATTGAAAATACTCCTATATTGTTAATTTAGACTCAACGAGATTACAGGTAGTAATTCTGTCTTCTATCCTACTTCCTTTGTCACAGTTCTTTGCAACTGAGTGATTAGCTAAGCTTAAACCCACCAAATTACCCTTTTATAGTTGAGAACAGAAGACCATAACAACTTTCTACTAGGCTATCAGTAGCACAGTCTTGCAGAAAAGACCAAAATTTCTATGCATTTTCCCACTGGACACAGCCATATTAATGGTTCATCTGTTCTTACAGCTGGTCATCTTGTTCCTAATTAATTTCAGCAATATTTTCACTGCATCCGATTTTCAAAGTCGAAACATGGAAACAAACAACTCCCAAAGTGGCCGAAGTGTTTACTTACATACATAGAGACAATGACTACCAGTGCTTCAAGTAGTGAATTTGCAGTGAATTTGTTATTTCACTGCTAGGCTTTGTTTAAAACTGACCATGTATTCTGAAACACTTCTACCTAGTATGTAATTTGACTGTCTGAATTTAAAATGACCCCTTAAGTAATAATAAATTGAGATGTGCCCTGTATATATACAGTCCTTAAATGCAGCAGTGAGATAGCAGTCAATGATTTACATCCACTTTAAGTTCTCCAGAACTCTACCTCCTATTAATGAAAATTATGGCCTTGGTGCCTGGCTTGAAAATTTAAAAATTTGTGGGATAAAGAATATCTCGGGTAAATGATGAGGAGAAGAAAAACAAAACTGCAGGCAAACACATAAGAAAATGAGCATGTGGAGAAGCATAAGGAAAGCCTGAAGGACTACTAGAAGTAAGGGCAAATGGGGACAGAGAATGACTTGATATTGAAAAGAATTTACAAAACCAACAGAAGAGACACTGGTAAAGCAGGAAAAAGGAAAGAAAATTGCTAACAACTCTTGATTGGAAATTTTGATGTCATTGGAGTAAAGAACAACAAGACACAGTTGATTTTGCCTGTTCATACATGAGTAAAATATGTTTTTTCAAATGCAGACAGATACCTGTGTAGATGTAAAGTATTTTAAACCAAAATCAACAGTAACGTTTAATCTGAAAATACTTTTTTTTGCCCTTCTGTACCCTAAACCAGATTTCATACCTACAATTTTGAGTACACTTTTAGCACTGGTTGAAAATAACCACTCTGTATAAAGTTTCTGACTCACTAATTTAACATAATTTTATTTTAACATGACAGATTTTAATAAAGGAATATGTTAGCAAAGAGTAAGTTACCTAATTAATTAGATATTGTATGGTTAATTTTAACAGGCAAGCTGCTTCTGCCAATTTTTTATTATTTAAACCAGAGGTAGAAAAATAAGTGTTTATTTTCTTACTGATAAACAGACTTAGACAAGAATGTGAGAATGCAGAAACATTCCTTCAAGGCTACTTTTCAGCGTGAAAGTAGCCCTGCTGACTTCAGTGGGACTGTTCATGTGGAAAAAAACCACATGGTGGAAGTGTTTTCAGAAAACATCTCTTATAACTGATTAGGTTTCCCAATACACAGATCCTCAACATTTATCTTCACATTTTTGTAAATGATGTTCTGAACATCATGGATGCCAGAACATGGAAACTGAGCAAGTCCTGAAGGGAAATACTTGCATTGCTAGCAAATGGTTCATAAACCTGAGAGCAGAACATGAATGCAAACCAAAAAAGAAGAACTCTCATCCCAAACAACACTAACAGATCTTTCAACATAAATTTAAAAAAACCTGTTGGTAATAAAAATTGCTGACTCTTTTTGATTTAGCCATGATAAGCACACTAGCTTTTAATGATTCTAGCTCAGCAGATAAATGTAAAATAAAATTTACTTTTAGAAGTGCAGGTGTTTCAGATAAAAATTAACACTGTCGGTCCAATAATTACAATTATTTGACTGAAATTTTGGTAGAGCTCATTTTGGAAACCATTGGCAAATTAACAGTACACTTGGACATTTTTTATATCAAATTCTTCAAATAAAAAAAAATCTGAAAATAAATGGTGTGTTACAGTTAGTAGTTTATTGTGGCTTTGACAGAAGGTTCTGTTCTAATCCTGTTAAATTACAAGTCAACTACACTGCTTCAAGCGAAAGGAAAGACATCCAGTAACATAAAATATATTTACTTACTGTTCCAGAATTAACATACTTTTTCTTTTTTCCTTTTTTCTTTGGATTTATTACCTAGAAACACAGATACAAACATTAAAGCAGTATGATCTAATATAAAGGTAAGTGTAAGGTATTTTCAATGCTGAAAGTATTCTATTTTCAGTGGATTCTGAATGTATTCAGCATCCTGTTTACTGATGTATCTCGATGCTGGGATATGCACACATTGAAAACCAGAGAATTTATCTTCGTGGCACCTGCCAGGTGAGCCAGTGCTGGTACTCAGATTGGACAAATAAGGGATGAGGGCAACAGAGGTGAGAACATTCATTATATCTGAGAGCTCAGGGAAACACTCTTTAAATTTTCACATATTTCTGCATTTTTCTGCACTCCTGATTGCAGTGTTTCAGTGTAGGGTGTCACTGCTTTGTCATCTCACAATGCATCTCCTCACAATCCAGTTAATCTGTTTCCATCTGCTCCTCACATCACCTGAGAAACATGACAGCTGTTCCACTCCCAATTTCTGTTCCTGGTGCAATGACAGGATCTGGCTGACAGGAAGATTGAATTTCATGAAATAAGTAATTTCATGAAAATGTTGAAGATCACCATCTGACTGGCATATAGGAGTTGGGGGGACCTCAGTGCACTCCCCATACCCAACAATCTTCACAGAACTGGACTACAAAGCATTGAACAGTTTTCTTGAATGTCTGGAACCCACACCTATAAAATTTCTCATTGTAGCCACCAATAAAAAGTGTTTCCCTTCTGAATACCTACCAAAGGCAAGTCTCAGTTAATTTTGTTACATACACATGAAAATGTGCTCCTGCTTTTTCAGAAATGCACATGGAATTGGAAGCAAAACATTATTTTGTTAATTAGGTCATTCAACTATCTCATATATAACTAGGAAATTCAAAGCTTTGCAGCTTACTGCCAAGTTTTACTGTAAACTACTCGCAGATGTTCTGCAAATGATAAGGAATGAAAACATTCCCAACTGGAATCTTAGTCACTTATCTGGTATAAAATATTTACAGAATTTTGCCTGAAAATGGACAAACTAGTAATACTTGTCTTCCAAAAATTTTCTCCCCCTAACCAAAATGAAATTACATTTAAAGATCCTATTCCTTGCACAACACAGAACAGCTGTGAAATGTAAAGCAGGAAAAGAAAATTATGATTTGAGGTCTCCCCAAAGAGGCTAAACAAGTGACTCACTCTTTCCCCCAGTATGCCACCCTGTTGTTATACAGTAAACATTCTGCAAAGCTTTTTCTCCTTTACACATTATATAAGCCCATTAACACCTAAAAAATCCCAGGTAACTCCTGCCCCTCCATTTAACAGTGACTGATAGCAATAGATGAAGTCTGTGTAATGGTGGTAATTAAACAATGCAGTAATTCTTGTTGAACCCCAATCTTAGCCAGAAAGTGACTCCTGGTGACATTTGCCCAGAAGAGGAAGATGAAGGTAACAGGCTGCCTGTCTGCCCTGTGGCAGTTCATTCCCTGCTCCCCAGAATTCAGTGGTCAGGCCTGACTTAGCAGCATATTGCTTGCCAGCAGTCATTAAGTGCCAAAGAGGAGATTGATTTGAACTTTCTGCTTCAGGTAACTTGACAACTGGCTTCTTCAGAATTGCAAGGAACTGCACTAGAGCTTGGAGTGAAATATCATGGGAAACAAGGCATCCACTTGGGAGCGAAGATGAATTAAACAAAAGCTTGTTTCTCTCCTATAAGTCAAGGTACTATAATTATTATAATATTTATGTGGTTTTTTTGAATTTCAGACAACTTTAGAATTTAAAAAACATTTTTTAGCCTCAAAAAGTTTTACACCGCTGTAGGAACCTAGAAAGCTACACGAACTCTAACCTGTTTAAAAAAGCTCAATTGAGAAGAGGTGGTTCTAGCAATGTTTCTAATCTTTAAATATGGGACACTCACTCACCTGCCTTGGGTTAGTTTGTAAAGGCAAAACATTTAAA
Organism: Daphoenositta chrysoptera; assembly: GCA_013397915.1. Taxonomy (NCBI): domain Eukaryota; kingdom Metazoa; phylum Chordata; class Aves; order Passeriformes; genus Daphoenositta; species Daphoenositta chrysoptera. The sequence continues at coordinate 236,265 of VZRO01003614.1, read as the reverse complement.
AACAAACTTGTCCAGTATCTTTTGTTCTGATACTGTACAGACCAATCAAGCAGAAGCAGGACCAAAGTATGGAGCACTGCAGTGTGGGGAGGCAAACACGAAAGGCTCAGGAAATGTACAATGTCTCTGGGAGTATGATACTGAAACTATATTTAGGGAACTGAAAAATTACTTAAAATGTTATGACAGAATATTCCTGGTAGGGTAGGATTCAAGTCAGCGATACAACGGGAGAGGACATTTTCACTGCACACAGTAATCTGTGTTATGACACTATTCACAGGAAACTGCTGTAAATTACTGTAACTCTGGGGTTGATCTTGGATCTAAATAAGAAAAAAAACCCATGGCTTTCAGTTATCTTTGTCCTGCTCTGCACAGCAGCACCTTTGCTCAACTTCCAAATAGAAGTGCAGCACTTAATTGGAACACCCTCCTTCCCTCCCCTCTTTAGTGCTTATCTAAACCATTATATTTGTTACCACCTGTATTACAACTATGAAAATACTGCAGTTTAATGGCAGTAGTCTGAGACCAATTAAAGGATACCTTAAGATATAACAAAGATCTGCACACCATATAGAAGAAAAAAAAAGGGTTATAGCCACACAGGCTTGTCTTCTCATTAGTGGCAAGAATAGCTTTCCATTGTTTTCAGTATTTTCCATTGTTGTTTTCTCATTTATTTCCTGAGAGTGAGTAAATACTAATACTTACCTCATAAACATTGAACTGAGATTGTCCTCTTGACAGCTCTCTGTAACTTGTTGTGAATTCTCCAATGAAATCATGGCTGTTTGAAAAAATAAGATTTTCAAATCAAATGCACAACATTTAGGAATTTAAGCATCTATTTTATCCATTTATGCAAAAGAGACACACAGCCAATATGAACTGACACCCAAGAAACAAGTAATGGCAATAGATAAAATTTTCCTAAAAAATCTGTATTAGCCCCTCTGTTTGTCTTAACCATATTAGTAATACAAATTTAGAGTTGGAAAGTATTAGCTTAAATCTTTTTGATGGCTTCTGCTTAACTTAGCTGCACAATGAGGACTATGTTGTAAATCAGTAATTGACCCCAATGTAAGTTTACAGACCCTGAAAAAACAGAGTGGGCTACCAAAGACTATCACCATTTCCTCAGTGGATTACTACTGGCACTACAGACTCTGAACTGTGTATGAGACTACATGAGAGAAAAGAAGTTATTGGAAGCATGAAAGGAGAACTTAAACCAGAAAAGACCAGCCCTACCAATTTGTGTAACACGACACTGAACTTTTAAGGGGAAGACCCAAAGTTTATTTCAGCTCTTCTGTCTTCCCATCTGGGAAGAGGAAAGCAACCCACTGAGGCTACTCAGCTTGTGGTATTATTGGAAAGCAGATCTTAACCTAACAGTAAAGCAGTGGATATCAAGCTTCTCCTTTCTAAATTCTGTTCCTGCTCCAAGAATACATTTGGCACTCCTGTGCTGCCATTCACATTTTAAAATTGCTTTGCTAATGCACAAACAGGGGCTGGCACATTGCCAAGGAGCCACTGTGAGCAGTGACCAGGGGGAGCTGCAGCAGGTGCAACATCCCTGAGAAAGGTGCCCAGGGTCAGGGACCTGGCACAGAGAGCACAGGGCTGCCAAAGTGACCGAGCTGCAGGTCTGTGTCTCAGACAGGGACCTGGCACAGAAGGGCTGCAGGGCTGGGTGCCCCAACCATCAGCTACACAACTCCCAGCAGCCACAAGTCTGCTCCCATTCTCTGCTCTGCCCAGCAGGACTCTCCCCACTGAGGGTCCAGGTTTGCCCAGCTGTGCCCTAACAAGGAGTTGTATTTCCTCTCCACGCTGTCTCCACATCTGGCAAGCTATGAAGCTAACTGTTCTACCTTCCCTCCAGTGGTAAACTACAACAGAAAGTCAAAGTCGTATGACTTTGTGAACTTGCAAAACTTGTTTTTAAGAAATACAACACAGTTCTAATTAGGTTATAAATATTAAAGCAAATTTAAATAAATCTGAATGTTTCAAGAAGATGAAAAAAGGAAACAATCCATAGCAACATGAAATTTCTTTTATGCTTTATTCATATCAAAATTTTAAAAAATCATCTCAAATATAAATCTTATTTTCTGAAATCAGCATGAATTCACAAAACATGTAAATCAAACAACTAAAAAAGTTCAGTCATCATGCTAATACCAAATAAGCAAAGCATTCTGTAAGAAAGCTTGAGAAATACTATATGGTAAAGATATTCCTCATTACCTAGATTTAGAAGGGACCACCTCCCATGAAGCACTCCCCTTTCAGCTGGGAGATTCAGGAAATTGCTTCCAAGACAGACTTTTCTTAAGAAACTATTTTGGAGGTGTATCTCTGCTTAAATGTTCTCCAGACTGCAAGGACTATTTGAGCAGGGAACAGAGGAAGCCATCCATACAGGCTATGGAACTTGGGCTCTATTTGTGCTGTAGCACAACACGAGGTGTATTTAACCTCGGGTAGCCATGGCACTGGAGAAAAATGTATATTGCTTAAACTGGAACCTTTCCCTTTCAAAACAGTTCTAACCTTATATTTTCAAACCAGATTGTATATTTCGAAGGCAGAAATTCAAACAATAGTTCAATGATTGCCTACAAATATGTTGCAGCAAACAGGAAACATCAGCCATTCCAGACAGGACTGTCTCTAGGGACCAAAAAAAAATGTAATGCTTAAAAGTAATTGCTCCTTTAATTCTAAGAGGCACTGGAAAGCCTCCTTTCTCTATGGCTACATAGAAACACTGACAACACCTGAGCTACAAAGATATTATTCCTCTGATGAATCATGTTAAAAAGGTATGGGCATACATGACCAGTCTCAGAGCCCTCTGCACTTAAGAGATCATCACCCTGGATATTTAACTCGTTTTCAGGTGGATGTAAATCCCTCCACTATGCTGGCTATGAAGGCTGAGTGCCTGTTGGTCAACATATGCCTTTGCCAGATGTATAACTCATTAGGAAAATATCTTAACATTAATGATCACACTTCAGCAAATGGATCACCTTATTAGTCTCCAGATTGAGAATCCAAAGTACTTATTATTCTCTTCACCTTGCTAACACCAAATATTTCTAGACTTACAGACTTTTGTCCATGAGTGGCGTATCAGAACACTGAACCAGAGAGTCTTAGCACACAAAATTCTCACTTGAAGCCCATCTCCCTAAGTTTTCCACTTTTAGCCCTCCCTATGTTTTGAACTGCTGAAAATTGCTTTCAAAATTGTATTAACTTTGAATTTTTTTACTATCTAAAGGAAAAAGAAACAATGGAGGAAAGGACAATCATAATCAGGAATATGTCAATATTGTAATGTCGATGAGTAAGAAGAAAATTCAAGAATTTAAAAATCAACTATCTAGCTTGAGAAGGAAGATGAAGGACAAAAAATAAGATGAAAGAGCTTAGAATCTGAAATTTAAAATCTCTCCTGCAGTGTTGATATGGTCAGATGAATGCTTCTGTGGCCACAGGTTAGCATGACAATATTTACAGCTTTATAACTCAGCAACCCACCCCCCCACACACTTTTTCTATGTAACAAATCAGAAGCGTCAAGACTGCAAAATGACTTTTGCGATGTATGCTGAGAGATATTTTTTCTGAAATGAAATGAAAAAGCTTTCAGAGAGAACATCATAGTATTGCTGATGTGCTGATGTGAAGATGAGCACTATCTTATTTTTTTCCTTCTGTTAGACCTGTCTGCAAGTGCTTCTGTGTAAGGATACTCAATAAAAAACCCCTAAAAATGTGACTCTGTCAAACAACTGGGCTTGTCCCAAGTAACAAAACCAACTTTTACAGCTTCTTATAGCATCAGATATTTTGGGGTTTGTCACAGCTCTTAGAAGCAATAAAAGGTATCAGAACAAGTTGTTCACATTTTGACAATTTTTGTGCAAAAACTGGTTTGAGACAAAGAGATGTTTAATAATTAATAGTGTTAATTTTACAAAGGGCATGTATTACGTCCTGTCAAGAAATTTATGTGATGTTTGAAAATAAGTAAGAACTATTTGATTACAATATGATCATGATATTACATTACAATTACTCCTAACAATGCAATTTAGGAACAAGAAGTAAAAAGCTCAACCCAAAGCACCATGGTGCTATTTTTTCAAAGTACAGTAACACATAATGGGGAAAAGGGAAAAAAACTTTTTAGTCAAGACTCAGGAAGTCAAAATCAAGTCAAGTCATGATTCTGAAGTCAAGTATATGCAATTTTGTCTCCCTGATTGCAGAACAGCCTGTAATATTCAGTGTAAGTTGCTTTGCTATCTAGAGAGCAGGCAATCTTTCCAAGATTGGTCCTGCCCAGTCTGCACATCTCTGGAGCAAACAGATTCAGCAGGGTGAGGTGTCCGGATGTAGCAACAGCTTATAAAAACTGTCCATCAGAAATGGGAATTAATATAAAGTGAGGCACAGCAGAGTTGGACAAAAAACTGTTAGAGTAACTCTTGAATGGGATTCATTTCAGATATACTTGGCAATGTCAAAGTTAAATTAGGCATTTCGGTTCTTGCTATGATCACTAAGTAAGTTTATAGGCACCACCAACTGGCAATTTATTTCAGGTAGGCTGGATTCAATTGGGCCATTTTCCCCTGTAAGCCACTGAAGTAGCTGAAGTGATTAGTTCAATCTACTTGTCTGATTTTTGCATTGTCTGAAGTCACATGAGATGAGTGCTGTCTCATCTTTCAGAGGAATTTAACATGTAAGGAATTTAACATGTAAGTGCTCAGTCTGCTTCTAAATTCAAAAAAGACAGAAAGCAAAAAGAATTCATACCATTAGAATAAAAAGGAAAACATACAAATGGTATCCTTCACTTTTTGTTTGTTAGATATTAACTTTATAGGTATTCAGATGGTGATGTGAGCAAACACAGATAATAATTGAAACTATTTGAGAGTGAAGAGGCTAATGATTGCCTAAAATCCACAGGATGTTCAAGATTTCACTCAGACTTGCAGTTACTTAGTGTTATTTGTCAGATTTCTTCCTTTTCTTTTTAATCTTACAGATTAAGGACAAAGTGAGACCACGCATGGGGTTTGATAGCTTGATAAAATATAATCCTTATTTTTTATTAACTTGGCAAATGATTTAACTTTTCATTGCTAGCTTACTTTCAAAAAAATGTGGTTTATAAACAAAAGTACCAATATATAAAATTTTTAAGGATTTGCCAAATCTCATTGAGAAAAGAATGTTAATAGAAATTCTAACAGGGATGCAATGATTTTTTGCTAGTATAGCTTTTTAAATTTAAGTACACTTATTTTAATTGCTAGAATATGTTATTTTGTCTCTCCAAGGAATATCTGATCAAGAACGATGAATTTACACTAGCAGGTATTCATAGAGGGTTAACATGAGATAAGAATGCTTATAAATCAACAGGCTTCATGATGGAACCAAAAAGACAAAATGATAACCTGATAAAAGTGAATAGGCTTTTAGATCTTGTCAGCAAGGAAATGAACAGTAGCACAGGATAAATTTGCCTATTATAATTACAAGATATGTTGCCACAGAAGCCCAATATCATTATCTATAATACTAGAAGCAAATTGCATTCGTAGTATTAAAGACATTACTGTAGAATAGATAATATACTTTCAAAAAACAAAATGCAAGTGCATATCCATGTATTTTAAAATATAAATTAAGATTAATATGAAATAATCAAGATAGACCAACTTAAAGATAAATAGAAATCAACATATTACTGTATTACATATCGGTTCTAGTACCACGATTTGTGAGTACAGTTTTTAATCAAAGTATTAAGATACAAGCTCAAACATTTTTAAAAGAACAAGAGGTATTAATCCAGTGTGTTAAAAAATAATGTTACCTTGTTTGTCAAAATGAAGGCAATTTGAAAGGCTCATTTCTTCAGACAAAAATGTACAGCCAGTACACTGAGTTCCCAGCTCTTAAGAATAACAAATATCCCTCCTGAACTTAGCACCAGAAAGTCCACGTATATTTCACTGTCCTCTTTCAAGAGGAGTTATACTAAACTCAGGTCTTCCTACTCCAGAGTTTACAATAACGTTTTGATGAAGACAGACATGGAAATTAACATTCAGACCGAATCTGAAATTAAGACAATTGGTGGCTTCTACATTGCAGTATTTAGGCCACCATTGAGTAGCCATTGCAGGCACGTGCATTTTATCATGTTCCATGGATGAACACACACACAGCATGTTTAAATAGGCCAATGCATCAGTATTTACCACAAGTGCAAAACACAGAGCTCTATCACAGCACAGAACTTCTTCTAGTACCTGCACTTCTAAATATTGGTAACTAATATTCTCTAATATGATACTGGACACTAAATATTTATATGTTTTAAAATGTGTAGAAATATGCAAGGGTAACCTTTAAGTTTAACAGAAAAAAGTCTTACCTTCCATCTCTATCCCAGTCATATACTTCTACTTTAATTGTCCTAAATTAAAAAAACAAAAAACAACAACACACCCCTATTAAAATGTTAAATATGCACGCAGATTGCCTTTAAGACTAATAGCATATGGGTGCATCAATTGTGCCAAATCCAAAAAGCAGGATTTTACAGTCATTTCTCATGGGGCAGCAAATAGCCTGTCAGATTACACATCTCCATAAATCAATAGTTAAATACCATGGAAACTAAGGAAACAATAAAACACATTGGAAGTTTAACCAATATATTTTTACTTGCTGATGCTCTGAATTTGCAGTGTTTTTTTTTTTAAATAAATGATTGTTTAAACCTTTAAAGCATTATCAAAGTTTTCAAGAACACATTTTGTCTGTCTCCTTACAAGTAAAGTGAACTCTTGAGGACAGCTCTAACCTTGCTTGACCGGGAAACAGATAAAATGTAGAAAGCAAACATTTCCCCAGTAAAGATCAATCCTATTTTACATACTTACTTTAGGAGCGTATTTCTTAAAATGCAAATACTACAGAGCATATTATCATCAACATCCTTGATGAAACAGGAAAGATACATGAGGATAGAGTATAAAGCCTTACTCATCTCCTTTTACTACACAAAGCATATATATGTAAGCAAATTCAACTATCACTAACAGTGAATCCCATTTGGCCTAAAACGAACTGAACATGGGGTAGAAAAATAACACCTCCAGACCTGTATTTTAAGCAACAACTTAACTTACTTTTATTCTTCGGAACAGTTTCACGTGAAGTGAAGTCATCAGATCTGTCTTATTAATAGAGGACAAGACTCTAAGCAATTACTTTATAATTTGCTTCCATGGAAGCTGCTCCTCATTCTTCCAATTACATACAGTCAAATATATATTGATTAATTTTCTTTATTAGGAAGGGACTCTTTGGGGATAAAGCTGAGCAACAGCTGATATTATATACAATATAATACCAAGAAATTCACACCTGGATGTTTTTCACATTTTTTATGTTATTCCAAAATAGGTAAAGGAGTTGCTTTTTCTGGATGTATCTATTTTCAACTAAAGTTTGAAGGCTTCTAACCACACCATTTATTATATTTTACACCTCTTGCATAATTCAGGTTACCTTAGAATGAAAACTGAATAAAGTTGTTCTGTAGAACAAAGTGAAAAACAACTCCAAACCTCTTTTATCCCACCAAGTATTTCACCCTTCAAAGGAAACTATTTTCACCTTCAAAGGAATTCAGAAAAAAAGGCAATATCACAAAGTTTTTTTCCCTAGACAACCATTATTTTACTTACATTTCAAAACCTGTTATGACAGACAGAACACACTACTAAGTTAAGATTTACGTAAGGTTTAGGGGGATTTAAGTTTTGAATTGTCTTACAAATCTGCGTTCAAATAGCAAAATCATCTCAGTGAGAAGACTTTGACCATTAAACTAAATTATTATGAATATCAAGATAAATTCCTGAGAAGGATCTTCAGACAGGTAACTGCAGTAAGAGCAATTCATCCTTGAATAAAGCTTCTCTCTACTGAAATTTATTTCATCTTAAAGGATTAATTACAGATCTTGACTTTTATCTATTTTGCATAACATGCAAGATATTAAAAGACCTTTCCAATCTTCATATACTGATACTTAACCTTTACCTTAAAGGACACAGTTTAGAGGATGGGTTTCCTATTTTAATATTAAAAAAAAAAAACCCTTTCATTTAAAAATAATCGAGGTTAGAGATTGGTAACTCTGTTTTAAAACTTTTATGCAGAAAATAACTGTAAGTGCTTTTTGAGAGCTCATACTAAGAGAAAGAAAGAACAAAGATATTAGACACTAAGTACTACTGTAGTAGTGAAATGCCATTCCTGTGATGTCTGAAAACACTGTATAATCGCATAGTTTGAGAAAAATTAAGCAAATCCTGGTCATTCCATAATGAAAAAGTCGACAGAGTTCATTCAGAAGCATGCACTAGCGGAAGATTTAGTCTCCCCAACACCAGAATAAACGTTCACTGTGTTGTATTTTACTAATGACATTATTCCCACCTTTCACATCTACCACAGAACCCAGAGCACCAAACTTTTATCAGTGAAACTATCATTATCTGAAAGAGACCTTGGGGTTTGTGTTTTGACATAGTATCACATGGAGGTTAGGAAGTTAATCCTTACCTTTAGAAAGAAGAGTTTTCTAATTAAAAAAACCCAAACCTCCGAAGTTTTTTCAGGACTATCAGCAGATACTAATTTGAATTAACCTGACAGCTAATAACTGTTTCTTAATTTGAAGCATGATTGTTGTATGCAGGGTGCATGAAACCATGAAGTTTCAAGGAGCCTTTATTCACTGAGCACATCATGTCGAAAGCAGGTCAACAGTAGATACACAATAATTTGAGGAGTGCTGTAACACTTTTTAGTTCCCTTAATTTGGAATGCTGGAGTTATTTCAATATGCCTGCATCACAACATCTTTTCTAATTATTATGAAAACTGTTTTTCTTTAATATGATAAACAGTGCAGTGTCCAGAGACTAGCTTCATGAATGCTATTTTGCTTATGCATTATGCACATTAACCCAAATACAAGTACAAAATTCTATTTGAATATGCTCATTACAAAATTGCTTCATTTTTATTGCATCTAATTGAAAGAGTAACCAACACGGCCATTTTTAAGGCATCTAAAAATACCCATTTCTACTTAACTAATTTGCTTGTTATTAGTGGTAGGATGTTGATTAAAAACATGGTATTATTACCACCTAAAGATAGATCCTTTTGCATGGCATCACTGAAAACTTCAAATCTGAAGATGACTACCTTCTGTGTTTTTCATCTACTGACCTATGTATTTTAAAGGCTTTCATTTATCAGCATCCTCTGACATTGCATTGTCACGCAGGGAAAACAGATCATCATTGTTTTACATTCACACATTAAAAAATACTTGTGTACACTTATCCCAGAGGCCATGCTTTAAATTAGTCTTTTCTTTCTGTTTTTAATTCACACCATAGGGGGCAAAGAACTTTTTCCAGAAAACACCACTAGCATTTCCTACAGATTTAACATATTTACTTTATTTTTCAAAATTCTTTAATGTGATGAACAGTTTTGAACACATATTATCCTTTCAAAATGTTGATTAAATAACACCAGGGGCTGGACTGCATGGAAAAAGTTACATACAAAAGAACACACAAGTTAAGGAGAAAAAAATTGTGTATGCTAAGAAAGTTTAAGCTACAGCTTACCGGTCATAGTCTCCGTTACACAGGGCTCTGACAGAAATCTTGAATGCCTGCCACACTGGATTTAATGTATTTTTTACAACTTCTGTTTTGTGGCAGATTGTAAAACTGTAATTTAAAAAAAAAGAAATATGTATTTTGTATTAACTCACTTTTTCTTTTGTGTCATCAAAGATGGAATCGAAAGAGGTGTAATCATTCATACATACAATGTCCATATAAAATTTAGCAAGGAAAAAAGAAATATGGTGAGATCAGAAGGAAGGGAAAATTGAAGAGACCCACTTGAGAGAGATTACAGACTAAAGTGCTAAACAACTCTAAATCTAAAATGTTTTTACCCAAAACTTCAACAGGAACTATAACCATTCAGTGAGTATTTCAGGGAAGAGCAATCCCACTTGTTTAAACAGACCTTTTACATCCAGGAATCAGTCACAGATCCAGAAAGAAAGCGATCTTGTGAGGATCTGATTCTTGCTTAGAGATTAAGAAACTGAGCCAAGAGAGTGATGGCTTTCAGATTCTTATTCCCCATTTTACGTCCACGATTTTTTAACCAGGGCTGTCTCAGGTAAAACATATAGGCCTCTGTGAGATTCCATGATCACATTCTCTCATGAATTGTATTAATGCATTCTGCTTTCTCTAAATGACTCAAAATTAAAATACCTCTTTTGAACCATCATCTTGGGGACTGTATTGTTCAAAAGAAAACAAGAGACAAGGTCACTGGTGAGATCATTATCAAAATTCCTCATACAGTTGTAACTAGTTATCCTTTGAGGGAATATCCTCCTTGCATCCCAAAGGCCTACATTTTTATCCTGGCCATGATTCAGAAGACATGTCTGAAGCTAAGAAACCAAAAAGGAAGTTTCCTTCTGCCACAGGCACAGGAGCACTGCCCTGGCATCCTGTTGGATCCAGGAGAGCAATAAAGAATCACTGGCTCAACACGCACCCCTCGGAAGGAAAGAAAAGGAAGAGGCACTCAGGGCCAAGAGAGGCTGCACACACCAGCACTCCCAGCAATACTCAGAAATTCCACCAGTGACCTTAGTGCCACTCACAAAGGAGCCATAACTCCTCCAGCCTTGCAGTTTTAGATAGGCAGTGTTTATTCAGGAAACTGTTCCTGTACTCTGCCTCCAAGAGGAAAAGAGCAGGGAACAGACACACACACCCATACACAGATTTATGTTAACAACTGTTCCAGTTAAACTACAGAAAAAAGTAGTATGATACATGTCTAGCCTTTGGTTTGATACATGTTAGACGTGAGGACTTGCAGCTTCCAAGGAATCCTAAACTGCCAGTAGAGCCCCACAAAGGCAGAGTGTTGTGCTGACCAGTGAATGTCAACTCTTAGCAGTGGAACAGAAGAGATTAGTTTACTTTACCAAATTAAAGCATGAATGTAGCAAACAGCCATTTGTAAAAAATATAAATTCTATTTAGGGTACTTTTAAATTCAATTTCCTAGAACCCTGTCAAAAAGATAAAAGATATTTCCAAATTTAAATCTGCAGTATAAAATGTTCTATCTAATACAATTTCTAAGCATTAGCATATTTTGCAGGTACACTTTTCTTTGAGAATACTATTTAAATGCATACTGTATCTTAGCAAAAGTAACACTATTTAGCTATTTTATTACAATTGATTTTCATATTGCTCTATATTTATAAGACATTTATTTCTCAAAACCCTGAATTGCGGTATTTGATCAATTGGTTGCAATAGTTTTATTCCTATACTGCATAACATGAAAAACTGAAATCCAACAAACATTATAAACTAAATACAGCCTAATCTGAAAAATGCAAAAAAAAATGAAAACTGTCTTACCATCTGTAAATAATTAAGTTGCCTAGTGATTAGCAGCAAAAATACTTAACAGGCACCTACCTGCCATCTTCATTGCTTCGATGAAATACAAGGAAAGGATCAGATTTCCCAAAGAAGTCCTTCTTGTCTAGCTTGTTTGCACAAAATTGCATTAAAACTGAATCCTGAAATGAGTAATAAAGAAAAATTACAGACAGCATGCAGTTTACTACACTAAAAAAAAAAACAAAAAAAACTAAACTATGCAAATAGAAAACATAATAAATGGGGGTATCTGTCTTCTAAATGCCCTCTACATATTCACATTTGTGCAATGTCTTCATAGTGCAGTTTGAATGGCTGGAACCAAGAATTCCTTTGTAGGGGACACCAGAGGAAGAAAAATTTTCTATGCTAAAATGCTCAGGGTTTTTCAAGGATTTCCTGACATCCTAAACTGCTTTCTGAAATAAGTAGATACAACTGCACAGAGCCCTGAGTAACCTGCTCTAAGAAGGACAGGAGGATTGGACTAGACAATCTTCCAAGGTCTTTTCCAACCTCAGCAATTCAGTGATTCCAAAACTCTTTGCCATTCTGAATATGAGCAGTAAAAGTCTGGATAAAGAACAAAAATCCAGAAGTTCAATTATGTGGCAGCTGGTGAGATATTGCAAGAGACTGTGAGAGAGTGAGCACATGAAGGAACATGAGAGAGAATGCAAGAGAGATTGAGCATTGGCCTCTGCTTCCTTCTGCTTCTCTCTAAAACTAAGAGCAATTTATAGGAAATAAGTACTCAAGCTTCTTACACAAATCACAAAATGCAAATTTATAAATTATACCATTAACAATCCAGTGCAGCGTAAATCACAAAATAATTTTCATTTTATTTTTGAAAAGCAATGAGCACACTTACTCGGCAACACCCTAGTTCCTCTGCTGTTACTATGACTGTTCCACATTTCTTCCCAGGAATTCCTCTGCAAGAAAACACAGCCACATCACCTTAGTTCCTTAATATCATGTATTAAAGTTACCTTGTGCTCTCTGTGTCAGTTGTAAGTTTTCAAGTCACAAAGCTGATGGCAGGCAATAGTTTCCCTTTTTTGCCCCTTGTCCTGTGTAAAAACGTTGGTTTATCCTAAGTGAATTGTTAAATGAGTTGCATATTTATTCTAACTAGTAAGAAACAGTCCAATTTTAATTTTAAAGGAAACAGCATTAAAAGTTCAAATAGATTGAAATAATACCAGAATTCTACTGTCCACCCTCCCTCTGATGTTTCCTTCAGAGATGACTCTACAACTGACTTGTGAAAAATATCCTTTTGCAAATTTTACTTAAACAGAATACCTAAAATATAGTTAAAAGTATACACCAGCATTATTTTACAACATTTATTCGGAAATGTCTATGAAGACATGTAATAATCTCATCATCATATCTGATACAGGAATTGGAAAATAAATTATAATTCACCCAGACAGCAATTAAAAACATATGCTGCAACACAGAAAGCCCAAAACAGTTCCTCAGCATAAAGAGCAGCAGAGGAACAGAAAACCCACACATAATCTGATAGCATTCAGTGCCAGCAGCCTTTTGAAGGGGGACACACTCAACACAGAAGGCAGAGAGAAGTACAATACTGATGAAACTTTTTGCATAATGCTATACTATAAATGAGAAGTTCTGTAATATCCTAGTGCCTACTTGTGTGTCTATTAGCACACACCTTGGCAGTTACTTTACAGCTTTTTTCAAAACTAATGCTCTTCCTTATGCTCATTTTTTTTCTATTTTTTCATTTCTTTAAATCTTTCTTGAAAATAATTTATTATTTGAATAAAATTACTTTCCAAGATCACATTATGATAAGAATATTTTCAAATTCATTGTATTTTTTTAGCTTTTTCTAAAAGAACTAGAGGGCACTCCCCAACTTGTTATGACAAAACATTAATGTAAATATTTACATTGTTGTTCTTTGTTTATTAGTTTCCTTAATCCTTTTGAATTCTACAATGCACTACAACTTGAAATAAATTTAGCAAGACTGTGGTATAAAAAAGCACTGGAAGGAAAATAGTTCTTAGGAGCAAAGAAAGTTTAAAAAATATGAATATAGGAGCAAATATTGATACAAATTTCTGCAGGCTCACTGAAACTCTTGTTCAAATGTTGATGCTCAGTCTATAAGGAATACATCTGGGAATGCTGCCCCTATAGCCCTGCAGCCATTTGCCAGTAAATCAGAGAGGTACAGGACTGCTCTCCAGGATCTCCTCAGTACTACATGGCAAGTCTGAGTTTCACAAAAAAACGAGCAGATAAGGAAACTATTCAAGTTCTTGTTGCGAAATTTTAAATGAAAATTTAAATATATACTAAGCTTATGGACTTCTTCCATTTAATACAGTATGACTCATAACATACAATACTTTTAGACAAAACAGGATAATTTTCTTCAAATAACAGAAAACAATAATCTGATCATTCCAAATGTTACATAGTACAATTCACTGTTTTATCAAATCATATGGTTTTAAATATGTTACCCTTAAACAGCTCAAGACTGAAAATTACCCATTTTAGCTTCTGTAGCAACAGGATATTGAAATTGAGATCCCAGATTTTCTAAAGAACAAAAAGCTGCACTTTTTCTTTTGAGCAGTACTTCTTAAGACTTAAAAAAATTCTCAAATTTTAAAGTAACAGAACAAGTAATAAACTACTTATTTATCAGGGTGATATTGACCTTATATGGCAAAAAATTTCCAGGAACAAATGACCACAATCCTGGCTTTGACAAGAAAAGAAGAAATTGAAAACTCAGAAGTGTAACTAAAAAATCATAAGTTCCCTCCACCACAGTTCCATAGGTTATGCCAACTCAAATAGAAAGCACCAGTACCAGGATTACCACCACGTGAACTAAAATTCTTCCTACTGAAGTATTTCAGCCCAGTTGACTGCACCATTAGGGCCATATGAGAGACCTTGGGTGGGTAGTGACAGCACTTTGAACAAAAAACATCAAATATCATCTCTAGTATGAAAAGTCAAATAGATTTATCCCACTTCCAAAAGATTGCTGTGTCAGATGCTTGATGGTGAAAAACACAACTCTGATCACCTCCTGAAGAGCTGGGGAACTGAAATAAACTGCAGATAGGCAAACCCCATTTCTGACAGTGATTACCAAAGAGCTGCCACCTGACAGAGCAGCCTGTGCCCCTCTGCCTGCAGTTATAACACATGGCAGTCGAGTGCCAGTCTCCAACTGAGATTTGTAAAGGAAGATATTTATGCAAAGACATGCTTCATTTACTCTAATGAACATAAAGGACAAGGGATGCCCAACCCTATAACATAGAGGTGTCTGGAATTATCACTCTGAAAACTGGAAAGGCAATTCCCTGAAGGTATTTGGGTGGGTAAGTCAGAAAAAAAAAATCTAAATTTTTGAGTAGATGTGAAAAGTACACACAGTATAATCATATCTGAAAACACATGGGGTAGGCTTTGGCTTAACCTGTCACCAAAGTTCTCAATTACATGGGCCTTATAAAAGAAGGACAATATTAACATGATGGTTGGTAAAGAGGTGAAATACTTCATTGAGATCAGCACAGAATTTCTCTACAGAACAAAAAGTTCTTATTATTCAGGAAATAAAAAAAAACTCTACCGAATTACTTCTACAGTTTTTGATGCTATAAAGTACAAACTTTGTATACTTAAGTCTACATGCTTGAAAATAGTATTGGACTCCTTGTAGACACTAAAGAGTTTGTTCTCTTACAAATTCCCTTACAAACCATTCAATTAAAAAAAAAATCCTTAAATATAAAGTCAGCACCCTGACCAAAAACTTCAGTGGTCATGGATCAGGCAAACTGAATGAACTTTAACTAGCAATAATGCCCTGCAAGAAAATATTGAAATAATTTCAAGCTGTTCTTATCACTGTATGAAAAAAATAATTACTTAGAGATTCATCATTACAGACCAGTCTTTCCAATTGCCAGAGAAATACTGACTAAAACTATGTTGAAGACAAGCACCTAAGAGTTCCACCTGTTTAAATTCAGAATGCAGTACCATTGCCCATCTTCCTTAGCTCTAAGGGATAGCTGGTATTGAGCTACCCTGGAATTGGTTCTATCACACTGAAATGACAATAGAAAGTTTATGGTCAGGCTACCAGTTTCTCAGGGTTTCTCTGGAAAGAGTTACAGATCAGTGTTTTTGGGGTAATAATGAGTATTAGATATATATGTAGGTATATTATCTGTATTCTGTATGGCATAACTGCAGTCAACTCCACAAGTCAGTGCTAGTTATCTGAAACTAAGATATAGAAAATGTGCCAGTCTAAGTGTGAACAGAGTGGAGTGCAAACTGAATAAAGGAAAGTAAAATGTGAAAATCTACATTTCAGTGGGTCCTACTGGTTTGAGGGTCCAGAACTTGTAGGCTCTCTGCAGTGATTACCTCTTTTTGGACAGTATTTGAAGGAGCAAGTAATTCCATTGTTAGAGGAACAGAACAGACAACCACTATCAAATGAAAGGTTTTCAACAATACCTTCATGTCTAGACAAGATACAGTCTTGAAAAGTTAATTATTGTCTCCTTAGAACCAATGATTCCACAACTGAGACACCACATCTGCAGCACCAAGAGAAGTTTGAAAGGACACTCTGAAGAGTACTTGGGCTTTAACAAGAACTGAAAGGAGGACTTCACAGAGTCTGTGAAAAAGATGACAATTTATGTGGAAATTTAAACCTGAGAGGTTAAAAAGAGCCTCCAATTTTGCAACCTGGAATTGCAATGAGGCAGAGGATGCAACATTTTTCAGGTCAATCAAAAATTTACAGTCTTATCCCTGAATTTGCAGAGCCTAGCCCTCTGATGATCACACCCACGGATAAAAGGATAGGACAAATATATATAGGAAGTCAGTTCAGGTGTTTTTCTATCAATTATGTTCACAACATGACAGGAGAAAGAACTTCACCTAACAGGCCAGCTGGCTCCAGTACAGCCTCATTAGCAGGCAGTGGCACTCAGATGTGAATAACGAGCATAGAATGCTCATTAAGCTTTGCAATGGCGCCACTTCCTCATTAAGGGGAATCCCTACAGGAATGCACTTAGCAGATCCTGAAAATAAACATTGCTCAGAGTTATAAATGTGGCCAGCATCTTCTCTCTAGGAAGACAGAACGTGCCAAGATCTAATTCTGGATATGTCTGAGCAGGTGACACTCTCCTGAGAGAAAAAGAAAGCCATGAAATTTCTGGAAGTAGATGTATCTGCACATTATCCCTTCATGCCAATACAGCTGGAGATGTGAGGCCAGTCAGAGTAAATCTTACACACAGAGCTTGTCTTGAGAAGGCATTTACTGAATCTAGTAACCCAACAGGTAAAGAGAACAAACATTACTGTTAAAATGTTAGATTATAATTTCGCCTTCTTTGAATTACTAGAAGTATCTTCCAACAGAAATTATCCAAAAGAAATATTCACCACTGTACCTGGCCAGTCTGTAAAATGAAGTGCAACACTAAAGTATGTTCTTGATCAAAAAATGCTCAGTCACAGGGGTAACAGGCTACCACGCTACAGTACTGGGAGCAAGACTCCCCTGTGACAGATTGCATAAAACTCGTAGTCCTTAATGGTATCAGAAACAGAGAGAGAGGTTCAGGGGACAATCTCACAGCTGCCAAGTAGAAATACTGTCACGTTCATGCCTCAGAGGTGTAATCCACTGGTGCTTGTAGTAGCAATGAAACTGCAAGGCATGCAGGCTATGTAGGCAAAGAAAAACACACATTGTGTACCTTCACTTTTGTACTTGCCATGAGGATTAGTGCAAGGTGTGTTTCAGCCTGCCTGCCTGACCACTGCAATGGTAACCCTCTAGGCTTGAGATGTTTTACTTTAATTTTGATGAAGGACAAGACTACCCTTTCATTGTAGGCTTCCTAAGGAAACCTCCTCTGATGATACACAATCTGACTTGGAACTGGACAGCTCATGGCAGCCATGGAGTACTGAATTATTTACAACTTTTGTAAATGCCTAGAGTAGACAGATCTGAAGAATAAGCTTCAAGTCCTTCTAATTTACATTGTGAAAGAATGTCAGAGCTTAGTTGAATGCCAATCAGAGAACAGAATTCATGTTTCTCAAACTGTCCAAGTACAAAAAGTGCTACTTCTGTATGGTAGTTGACTGGGACTAAAACAGCACCAAGTATTCTCTTCTTTATAACATCCATTGGCAGAGAACTGAAATGGGAAAATGTTAACAAACTTCAGAAATATGGTGAAAAGATAAAGCTCTCTTGACTCATAGATCATAAAGAACATTCATGCTATGAGAACACAGACCTGACTTCATAAAGAAAAGAGTAAATTCAAAGCAGTAAATATCCCTAAGAATGGAAGATGTGCAATGCTGTCAACTGAATTTTCATTGTTTGACTATTAAGAGACATTAAACACACACTATAAGCAAACAATCCTGAAATGCAATGCAATAGTTTGGGTAAGTCAGGAAATGTCTCCTTGACACTCAAATATCCAGACTTAGAGAGTCCAGAATGAACAATCAATCAGGCACAGTTGTCAAGTCACAGCACTGTCAAAAGCACCATTGACAAAGCAAAACAGCGACACTATGAAGAGCTGATAAAAAGTCAACACTCTCTCATTAACATGTGTCTACCCACATGTTGGGTCCACTTAGTAGCTACCATACAAGAGAGTATCAGAATCCAGACCTGCGAAATTCTTGTTTACCCAAGAGAAAATGTATTACACAGGCCAGCACAACTGTGAAATAAGACCTTTTTTCCATAGAATTTTCACTGCTATTTTTTTCTTTTCTAATAGGTAATTTCAAACTTTAAACTTATCTGTTACTCATTTCAGACTTAATTTAACAACTGCTGAATGGACGATTATTTTATCTGTATGTTCAAAATAAATGTCAGGAATTTTCTCAGGAAAAAAACGTATACTGCGCTGAATAATTTACTAATTAAGGACAGAAACAAATTTGAAGACTTTCAAAAAGTCAGGTAACATTCATCTCACTAAATATGGGTGTCTTCAAAGTCAGCACTTTCTCTGACCAGGTGACCACAGGCTTCCAGCAGAATTAACTGAGAACCAGTCAAACCAGTCCATGGAGTCATGACAGTGCAATTCACTGGAGCACCTGGCATAAACTAGGCCCAGCCAGTGAAGTCAGTGAACTTTTGTTTTAGTAGAAGTAAACAAAATAGGGCCAACCTCACTTAGCAACTGGCAAGACTGTTCCTGTGCTCGAGCAGAAGTCAAGCTGCACAGCCAGCCTGCTGAGCATCAGGAACTAAAACCAGGTCCAGAACAAGCAGTGACTGAGCGCTGCCATCCCAGGTGCTGAGGCTTTGGCTCTCCTGGGACAGCCCCGGAGCTGGGCAGGGACTGTTTCCTCAGTTATGTCACTGGAGTTCCCCTGCCTGCCTTGCACATCTGCGATTCTTTGAGGGTGTGGAGAGGGGTTTGCATGAGCTGATGACTCTCCTGGGATGGGTCTGAAAGCAGCCAGGACAAGGTATTTGGGCTCTCCCCACCTACCATTGGGACACTCTTCTCTTGCAGACAACCTTTTTAATCACACAACTTAACACAACTTTTCTATTATGCCACTTACTGTACTGGTCCTCAAGGCTATTTCCTGGACATGTTTTTAAAAGTTTAATATCCATAATGGAATTAAGGGTAGAATCATAAAATAGTGTTGTCTAATAACCACAATATTTGCTGATGTCAATAATTTTGTAAGTTTGTATTAGAAATCTGATAATCTGGTCAGCTGATTCTTCACTGTTTCTTTGTGCAGGTTTTTTTTGCAGGAACTCGAATGCTTGAACAAAAGGTAATAAAAGTTTTATGTTGTGCTAACTTGCAAACTGAAACAAAAATATTTTTTAGATTAGTACACTCAAGCTATTTCTAATGCAAGATGTAACAAGGTTGACAAAAATTTTGGATTAGTCAATTCCTTTGATAATTGTCTAAAATGGAACCTAAATTATCACAGTCTATATAAAGAAAAACTTCTATTGCATGTAATTATTCATGCTCTCTTTAAAGCTGTATCTGTCAATTCTGTATATCAAGATATCTCACAGCAAAAAGCGCCACAACTCTTGCCTCATGCGTTCATCCAGCATTCCAGAATACTTACACAATTGGTTTTTCCAGTCTGCTCCCCTGTGATCCTACTATTTCTCCCAGTGTACAAAACATCTGTCCCAAAAAATCCTGAAAAGCAATAACATAAAAATTCAGAATTCATATTTCACCCAATGAAATTTGGTTTCCCATTTATCTGAGCTGTTCCCTACAGAAGAACAGATTCTGCTGAACACCACATCTTAGCAATAACTATGCAATAATGAATCATAAACAGACTCACTACTACCTAGTTGACATAAAAGTGGGTTACATTTACAGATGTAATTCTAAGGCACTACACAATCATTACAGGGAGAATGTAACTGGAGATCAATGGCTAAAATGTCTTATCTTTTCACTGCAAAGCACACACACAGCATTCCTTCTACTGTACTTTTTTCCTTTGCTCCAGGTTCTCAAAGGTTCTCTTACCAAAGCCTGCCCATATTTATTTAAAAAAAAAAATCACTGAGAAACCTCTGAATTCTACTCTTGCATCTCTAAATTTTAAAGTTACTATTTCGTCACTCTCACTTCAAGGCAACATGAGCATAAAAGGTTTCTTCTAACATTGAGACACAATCAAAACATGCTTCAGTTTTTAGGACCCGAAAAAGTATCAACAAAATGCAGCATATCACATATCTGAAAAAGTATACATGTGTGCTTAAATATGCAAGAGAAATGTCCCATTAAAATTATACTCATTAGTATTATATGTATTTTTACTCATAGCACAATCACTGTATTTGTCTCTATGTATCTGATATTACAATCAAAAGAAAATAAACATACTCAAGAAATGTAAGCATTTTAGCACAAGGAAGGACAAGGTTGAGGAAGAACTTACATGTTTTGACAGGTTAGGACTCTTTGAGTCAACATCATAGCTTTGGAAAAAATAAAAATTATATCAGAGTTGCCAGATGACATATCTGAGAACAATTATGTAAAGAAACAAAATTAAGCAATTCTTTCACCTATTTCCATGTGTGAAATTTACACAAACAAATTTGTGAATGGAAGTTCCCCAGTAAGGAAGACAAAACGAGTCATCACATATTATAGGACTATGGTTCACTAGCTATTTGAAATTAAGTCATTTTCAACAAAGAGGATGTTTTAAAGAGAAATTCTTCTGATATTCCTGTTTGAACAATGAAAGATGCCAAAAAGCAGACCAAAAATTAAAAATTAACCCTAGAAAACAAACTAACTTGTAAACTATTTTCTTAGGTAATTTTTCAGTCATTTGAATAAGCAAATAGAAATAAATGACAATAAACTACACTGTTTTTAGCAAGAGTTTGACTTGTTCTTTTGAGTTTATCATAATCTTGGTTTTGCTCCAGCTAGAAAATGTCATAGTTCCCCTTCCACAACTAAGAGTTATAAAAAATTACTCTCTGAATTTAAGAGATTAAAAAAAATAATGTAAGAAATTATAGGAGATTACTAATCTCTATTCCTTAATAGTCTTCCATTTTTATCAGATAATCCAAGTAATATTTTTATCAAATAATCCATTCCTATTCAATACGAATAAACTGAAAACGTTTTTATCTGTTCTTGCCCATCTCAGGCTCCCCTGCATGTGCCTGTTCCCACTGCATGGAGTGCTCTCTCTTTGGTTGTGCTGGCACAATGAGTTGCTGGGATGCATCATGGACCAGACCACAAGTCAGGATGACAGGAATACCATAACACAGCTGGATGTGGTGCAGCACAGTCAAAACTTTAGAAACATATTTATAAAGAAAAAACATTCCTATAAATATCATTAATATGAGTTAAAACCTCCAATTAAATGCAAACTGTTTGGTGACATTGAACAGAAAAACACAACTGATAATTTGACCTGAGGGATAGCTACAGAAGTAAAACAAAGAACTACTTCACTGGCAAAATCACTAAGAAAGTACCAGCTGTGAAGAGAAAGGGGCCTGTGACATTGGTACTCTACATTTTAGGAGGGGGGTCATGCTCATTTATTGGAGCACCAAATAGCAGAGATATACTTGACACTTTATTTTTCTTTTCCTGCAAAATATATGAATCATATAAGGAATTTCTTTGAAAAATAGCACTTTAGCCAACAGTAGTACACAATTTTGCCACGGAATTTAATATAGGAAACTTTTAAAGCTTCAGAATTGGGGTTTAATCCATGAGTGGCTATATGAGATTCACATTCCTAACTCGGAGTTCTAAGAGATTTAATTTCTCATATATCACTGTTATAGGGCTCAATGGTAAATTCACACAAAATGGCTATATGGTCACCTGCAAGCAAAGGCAGCAACAGCAATTCAGCTTTGAGCTCAGAATAGACTTGTGTCCAGGTGACCCAGAACAGCAGCAGAAAGCAGTCAGGTCTTTCTGGTAAGTACAGAGAATGTGTGATATTTACAGCTTTTCATAAATAGACAAATGGGAGTTAATTTCCCTGACTACATCAAGAATTAAACAGGAGACTGTGTTTTCCCTTCCAGGCCCAAGTCCTTTCCACACAGCACTTATCCAGAAGGTCTTTACAGACTCCCCTTTCTTTCCCTAGACTGAGCCTGGCTTTCCTCTTCTTCAGTTCATTTCCTTCACTTTTCTCTTTTATTGCACTGCCTCCTCCCCAAAAGATACATGCATCCTATGACAAGCAAGAGGCAAACAAATCCAGATTTCTACTCAGCCCCCACCGTGTGGTTATTTCAGCAATGGTTTATATTTGGAGAAGAATCCTTTATTTCACAAACTGATTAGCTCTGACTTAAAATTTGTTTAAAATAACCCACAGTAGTTATACTCGAGAGACTGAATGGCATTAAACCCAACTTTTAAAATTACAAGTAAGTCTGCATCAGGCTTCCATTGTGAAAGTGGAAGAATTTGTACCTAGCCACCTCAAAGCACCCTGTAATCTTCCTGGCATCAAGTATTTCCTTTCATTCCTTGAAATAGGTGGTCTAGTACATCTTGCAAAGGAAACAAAAAGAAATAGGAAAAGAGTTCTTCAACTAAAAAAGGACATGTATAGAAAGTTTGTGGCCACTATGCATAGTATGATGCAAAACTGCAGCAAAAATTCATTATCTGTGAGGGTTATTCATACTCTGTCTTAGGGCAAGGTTAAGAAAGAACTAATAAAAAGAGGATGAAAATTAAAAAAAAAAAGACAACCTTGATTATCACAAAGACTGAAATAATCAGAATGGACTGAAATGCAAGAGATGACATGCAACAGTGACATGACCTAGTGACTGGACTCATAATTCTGTTTTCCAAAGAATAAAGTGAAAGTCACAACAATTCCACCAGTGGAATGAAATGAGCACATCTGGAATAACGTCAAAAGCCATCTACTTCTAGAACAACTGCTGTTGTTTTAACATCTTAAAATTTAGATGCATAGTAAAGAAATTTTTGGCTCTGTACTACTTGTACGGTATTTTATTTCTGGGCAGTATATTCATACCTGTTTTGCTGGCTATGCTGCAAGAATATTTTAACGTTTTGACATCCTTTGCTTTCTAACTATTTTCTGAAAGTAGTAATTTTGTAATAATAATAATAATTGTACTTTGACTAGTTAACACCTGCCAATTTTTTAGAACTCGGTCCTTATGATGTTACACATTTATTTCTGAGGAATCAGTGCTAAGTCAGTCATGTTTATTACATTAATTTATCCTATGTCAATAGACACCACCTCTCTTCAAGTTAATTTTATGTTGGCTGAAACTTTACATTCTTACAGAGGCTGCAATATTAGAGTCAGATTGTTAACTTACAAATCAAATCGCAGATTCTCTCTTTCTTCAAAGAAGTAGTCCATTATAAATTTTCTTACAAAATCTGGATTTAAAGTATTATCAATTACTTCTGTTCTTCCAAACTGTAAAAGAAAAGTGTAAGTTTAAGCTACATGCTATAAGGAAGTATAATTAAGTAGACTGCCAATACAAGAATATGTGAGATATATGAGAGCCTATAAAAACTTCTTGTAAACAGATGCCATGAAAGAAAATGTCTGCATTCCCATGAATAGATCAGTTACCTGTGGATGAAGACAGCGGCAGAAGACCTCATATTTCAATATAGAGTGGTACATACCTTGTATTGTATGACCTAAACTTCATCAACATCAGCTCCCAAAGCCAATAAAAATCCACAAAACCTTGAATCAATAACAAAAATCCACTCTTTCCTGAAAAAAAGCCCACAAAAAAAACTCCAACCAAACACAACAGCAAGCAAAAGCTTGCATATATTGTTTATTTCAGATAGCTTTAAATATCAGGGAACACAGTTCTTCCATTGCAAATGTATCATTTTTGCACTGTCCATCTCCTGTTTCACCTCAGTTCAGCTCTCTCTTCATTGCTCCTCTCTCTGAGCTTTTGGCAAAATGCCTTTAATGCCTTTTCTTTCTTGGTGTTTATAGGAGGTGCCTCAGCTCGTCAAGCTGAAAATATTTTGATTTAAAAAAAATTCAAACCTTAGCTGGGAGAGGCCCAGAGCAACCTGGTCTGACTTTGGAGATGGCTTTTCATGGATCAGGAGGGTGAACCAGACACAGCAGATGAACAGGAGGCTGGGTAACACATAGCTTCATTTCCCTTAAATTATTTCACGATGGTCAAATTTCATATATTATGGGTTTAAATTTTATAGCTCCATTAGAAATAGAATTACGTATTAATCCAAATGAAAAGTTACTTCAAAAGAAAAAAGTTATAAAATGGCAGCTAAGCATCAGTTTTAATTTTTTTAAATAATAAAACATCATAAATTTGTAAGTACTTTTCATCTCTTCAATTCTGCATTTTTTTTCAATAAACAGTATTTCATTTTATACTACAATCATGTTACCCCTGGGAAATCTGCCAGACTTGATTTACATTGCATTACAGGGGTGTATCAGTAACCAAAGATAGATATGCAGTGTGCTGATGATCAAATCACACTGAGACCAGAAAAGGCCTAAATGAATACCCATCACACTGTCACCTTTATCTCTCATCAATTATATTTAGATTGTTACAAAACTCAAGAGACTGAATTCAGTGGCACTACTAACTTTTCTTTCAGTTATTTTAAATTACTGGTTTGGGTTTTAGTTGAGGCTTCAGGTTTTTTGTCTGTTTATTTTTTTTTTACATGGGCTACACAAATGATTCCTTCACATATGTTTGGACTCAATTATCTTAAAGGCCTTTTCCAACTTAAATTCTTAAATTCTATGATTTAACTACTATAAGTAATTACTTAACTGACAAATTACTAATAGAATTTACCTTACTTACAACATTAAAATGCTGTTCTCTAAAAATCACTAGTCTACTCATTTCAGCTAAATTAAGCACCTTTTAAAATCTGTTTTCCCAATTACCTGTAGCCTTTTTAAGCAGAAGAGGTTATTTCCATAATCCAGTCACTTATGACTAATAACATAGCTACTGATTAATTATTTCTCCACATGGCCTACTTTCCCCACTAACAACTGTGTAAAGCTAAAATCCTAACATGGCCAAGAAGCAAAAACCTTCAGAAACACTATTCAGGAGAGTAACAGAATTGATCTAACTATTTAAAAGGACTAATCTTCTACTTACCACCTAATTTTTTTACTGCTGGTATAAATATTATATGCCACAACATATAAAACACAATCCTGAATAAGCCCCTCCACAATGCCAACCTCTAAATTTTGACAGTTGTAACAGATACTAGGAATGGATCCTACTCACTGAACTTTACATCTGACATAGTCAGAAGTTTAGGCTTTTGATCATCTCTTGGAGGCATTTATATAGAATCTGATCTAATGCAGACATCTAAATTAGGTCTGGTGAACTGCCCTCAGGATGTTATTTTTTTCCACTAACTGTAAACATAAAACTGAGTTGCAAATATTTATAGCTGAACCTCCTGATAGACAAGATGGAGATAATTATGATTTAAAACAAAACCTCAGATTTTCTAGCAACTGCAATGTCGGAAGTCTGCTTTAATGCCTGTAGCTCCTAAACTTCCTCTTTATTTATACATACTTCTGGGTAAGATTATATTATAATCCTACCATCAGGACAATTATAATATTAAAAATCGTAAGTACTTGTTTTAGCAGCTGCACAAGAGAAGTATTAAAATTCCCCAAAGTTATGTATGAACCTTAGACAATAATAAAAGCCAAAATTTTGAAAAAATCCTTTTAACCCTAGACCAGAAGAGGACCCAAATGCTTGAGTGATGATCTAAGCTTGACAACCATACCATGCCAAGCCACCTACACACCTGAATGACTTAAGAATCTGCTGCTTTCACAGTTTGCTATCCAGACGTTTAGAACCCTGTGTATGTCCAGTATATCTGCTAATTTCACTGTGATTAGTGAATTCCCATTTTGAGTCCCTAAACTGACATTTCTTCACACAAATCATCAGAGGAATGTTATCCAGTAGGTATAAAGAGAGAATGTCTAGTACCCACTTAAGAACAACGGAGAGCAGCAATTTAGCTAAAAACTACAAATTAAATAGGTACAGTGCTTCATGCATTGCACAATTACATGAGCTTTTCCCCAAGCATGAGACAAGTTCAATTGTCTCTTCTTGACAAGACTGAAACCCACATCCACCATGTTTCAGCAAAGCAGAAAATACAATTCTCTGGCCAACTGGCAAGGACACCAAATATAAGAGAAGAGGGCTGTTTTCTGTGTCCTTGGCCACCTCCCACTGGAAATTTTACACTGTATAATCACAGAAAACACCAGTTCTAAAAACAACAGTATCAGACCTCCTCTCTTTTACAGGGAAAAAAAGTAAGATAGTACATTCCACTCTTGGCTCTATTCTTAAAGCCCATGGCCACACAGCAATCCACTTGCAGTGAAGAACAGTTCCACCAATCCTCTCTGAAGGCAGGTAAATAGCATATTTTATCAGCAGAACGCTGACCACTCTTTTCCCCAATGCTATCAGTTCTTTCAGAGGGTAACATTAGAGGAGAAAAATTAGATGACTAAGAACTGGGACAGAGTTCCAGGCTATAAATGTTGATCTGCTGCAGGCATCCAGTTTTGAGGTACCTGATTTAGTTTCTCCAGACATATCTCTCCAGTGTTTACACACATAGGTAAGATAAAGGCCAACACATAAACAACATAAACATACACATAATCAACCTCCCTTATTGCCTAGTGTACACTACTCAGCAGCATCTAACTTCTCTGAAACACTACACAGCCAAGGTAGATCTTAACACAGCTACAGGCTAGTTTTGCTGACACTGACCATCACCACAGCTGAGTCCTTCCATAGATCTTGTACTGTTTGAGTGTCTCCCTCTCTTGAGAGCCACAAACCTTATCCACATTAACAGCTAAGTCTGGTTTTATTTATCAGAGGGAGACTGTAAAATGGGAAGCTCACATATTTTCTCTATTTTGTTTTCCTTTTTGATGGAAATGTGTGGCACAGATATGGAAATTGAGAACAATGTGACAATATTTTAAGAGTTTGCTTGTACATAGGACTCCCATAAGCCTAGCATGGCATTCCATGACATGACCTCTTCTGCTCGGGCAAATGACCAGCCTTAAGTATACCCAAAAAGTTTATACATCTATGAATATGCATCTTACCTCTCTCCATTCTTTGTTTCCAATTGCTTGTGTGTACAAAACACAGACTGTGAAAAGAAAAAAAAAAGTTTGGTCATTTTCAAACTTTAACATATCCTTACAATAAGTGAACTAATTTTGTAGTCTTGTGCTGTGGAAATTAGTAACGAGGACAATCAAATAGTAATGTTTTCCCTCAGCTGTCAGCAAGCCTAACCAGACTGGTGACAATATGGTCTAGTTGTTGCACAAATCAGCCAATAAATGGGAGTGTTTCTAAAATGGGAGGCAGCAGCTACACTGGATCTCCAGCAAAGCACTTGACAATCTTTAAATGCAAAACTGGATAAAAGCAGGTCTTCTTTAAATGTGGATGGTCGGGCTATTCTAGATAATCTAATGCACAATTACCCTAAAATATACTTCCGTCAAGAGAGAAGAAACTTAAAAGTAAAAAAACATATGAGGACCCTACTGAAAAGAGACAGGGGAAATAGAACCAGAAAAAGGGGGAAGAAAAGACTTCTCAGGTTTTCTTCCTTAATTTTACTTCAAATTATTTTTATATATTTAAGCATCTCACATATGCATACTATTTTTTTTTAAACTAAAGCCTGATAAAAACTGGAGTCAATTAAATGTGTTGACCTAACCTGATTTTGAAAGACCAAGCAGAACAATCCCACAGATGTCACTCAGGTCTGTACTTCCAGTACAGCACTCACTACACATTAAGCTGCAGCTTTCATCATGAGGACTGGTAACAGGGGTACAGTGATTATAACCAGGTCTTTTAAACATTATTTTAAGTACAGATCATTTGCACTGAAGGAGAACTATAAACCTTATTTTCTACAGCCTTGAACTAGTTGCAGGTAACTACAATAAAGCAATTTTAACCTGAAACTCCTCTTCAACCCCTCTCTAACCAATAGAAATACAGCTATTTAAACACTTTTTTCCTCAATAGATTGTCTTCCTGTACCCATCATTATTTTTCAAAATAATGTTAAAAATAATACTGTTTTAGGTCACAGCCTCAAAAAACAAAGGTAGAAGTCTGATTTTGTTCAAGTCAGAATCATCAACAGACCAAAGCAGAAATGAAGTCAACCTTCTAACTACATTTTCTTCTTACTCAAAATGCATTTGCTCCACACCAAAAAAAAAAAAATCCCCTTAGGCAGTAGCAAATAAGAGGAAAAACAGAAAAAAGCAATTTCAATATTTTAGCTCACACAGAAGCTAAAAGTTAACACTTTTATTTTTTAAATAAGATGTCTCGTAGGTGAAAAAAATCTTTTACAAAAAAAAAATTTCAAAATAATTCTCAGGAGATGTCTGTCTTTCTCCATTTACTTTAAATAAACCCTTGGCAATCATGTGCCTGCCTTTGGTTACTGTTTATAGTAGACTGAATTCAAACCAAAAAGCCTATTTTTACAACAGTCTCTGGAGTAGGCTGCTGGAGTGTATGACATGAAGAATGAACTGAAATGGGAAAATGTGAGATAACAGAATGAAATAGAAGCTATGAAATCAGCTAAAGAAAGTTCTGTAAATTACTGAACTTCTGACTGCCCTTTACATCTAGAATTGTAGAATCATAGCATATCCTGAGCTGGAAGGGGACCCAGCTGGAAGGGACCCATCAGGATCATCAAAGTCCAACTCCTGGCCCTGCACAGGACACCACAAGAGTCACACCCTGTGCCTGAGAGCATTGTCCAAATGCTTCTTGAACCCTGTCAGGCTTGGTGCTGTGACCACTTCCCTGGGGAGCTGTTCCAGTGCCCAACCACCCTCTGGGGGAAGAACCTTTTCCTGATATCCAACCTGAACCTCCCCTGACAGAACTCCAGGCCACTCCCTCAGGTCCTGTCACTGGTCACCACAGAGAGGAGATCAGAGGAAGCTGTGGATTGCAGTAACGTCTTCCCCTCTGGGCTGCAGATATGGCCGCTATTTTAAATATAATAAAAATATAGACTAATATGCAATCACCTCATGCAATATTTTACTGTAAGTAAAAGGTGCAAGTCTTACAGGGATACATACACGTGTGCAGCTCAAACTGGCACACCAAAAAAAGTCAGCCCTAATGAAAGCTACAGAAAAGACATATATTCCAGTCTTTCTGATAAATACTTTGCAAATTTAGAATAATTATAAAAATTCTTCTATCTTTCCTCTAGAACTCATACCATGAATTTGCAGGAAACCAACCATGATACTGGTCTCCATCAATGGTTAAGATTCACTGTCCCTAACGGCTCTTGGAGAGACTTTTGTAAAGATCCTGATACACTAATTGCAATAATCTCTCAAAAGCTTCAAAGTCATATCCAACTGGAGAAATGCAAATAAATATGGTAAAGTCGATCTAAAGCACTTGAAATGCTCAAAACAAAGATTAAGGGCTCTATGAAGCAACCAATTTTTTTAGCAGAAAACAGCAGCATTGTCATGAGGGAGAAGAAGGAATAAAGTGGGATAAATAATATTTCAAAAGCCATCATATCATGCAACCACATCCTAAGGTAGAGCTGAAAAAATAGTTTTTCTCTCATAATCTCAAAAAATGAGGGAGCAATGAGCAAGTTCAGAGCAGCACACTGATGAAGGGTAACTGAGAAAACCTTTTGTGAGGCTTTGCCATATGAGCTCTTCCAAGAGCAGATACATCTACATCTATAGTCAGGAATATTAATATTTAGCAAATATTAATTCTGGACACTGATACCACAATGCCACATTCAAGGTAAATTTAATTAAATCTTTCAATGAAGAAGAGAGTGGAAATGTCAACAGGTATTACTCTGTTGTAGATACAGTTCCCAAAATATTACACATGATCGTAGCCTGCATCTTCCTATTTTCCCAGATAGACTAGGCCTCCCCCTTATCTGCTCTGGTCCTTTCCCCTTCAATGCACATATGCTTATCCTTCAGCCTGGCAACTGCTCTTCCAACAACACTGCCCATCCCAGTTTTCCCAAACTTAATAACACATCTATTCCATTTCAAGGAACCATTTCACCCACAACAAAGTTGACCTTTTCCCCATGCTACCTAAATCTTTTCATGGTACCAGTTCTAGCAGGGCTCCCCAATACTCTGCACTGACCAGCTTTTACACCTTCTAGGCAGAGCTGCCCTAAGGTCCCTTTGTCCCAACTGCCAAGAGATTCTTCTTGTTCCTATCCTCCATGGGGAGATTCCCCAGGGAAGAGTTTTTATGTCTCCAGTCGTTCATACTGGTCTCTTTTGATGATGATTACTCAGGAGCCACAGGGTTCCACAGGAGGACATTTCATCCCGGCTGTGCTGCTGCCAGCACAGCTCTGCAGGGCTCAGCTTGAGCTGTCAGAGCATGGGAAGAAAACAATTCTGCCTGTCATTAGACAGAAGAAACATGCCAAAATCACTAAACTCTATTTCCTCTGCAGGTTTTATCCCTGCCTCATCAGGGAGGCACTGCTTTAGCTCAGCTGTCTACAAGAAAATAAAAAACCCCAAACAAAACCCACAGATTAAAAAAAACAATATTCCTAAAAAAAATGGTCTCCAAACTAGGAGAGCAGAATGGTCCAAATGCTACAGTAAATCAGTATACATTACTTGCTTTGACTTCACTGAGCAGAAAGCATTGTCAGTAAGAGGCTTCAATATTGTTTAAAATACTTCATGAACAAGGGCTATCCAAGCCTGTCCCATCTGTATCTACAATCTCTATTCTACAGCTACTTCTATCACTTGCCTCTAGGGAAGCAAAGTGACAGATTCCTCTTGACATGAATACTCTAGATTGCAGGGAAATGGTCGGAATTGGAATACTGAGTAGCAATTACAGTATCAAAAAAAGGCCAGGCATATCTCCTAAGAGAACCAGAGAAATCACAAGTTCCTTTTTAATTTCAGGAGAAGGCTGTTTATATTGACATGGAAGTCAGCTACCTTCAACTGTGTCCCTCTGAGAAAAAGACCAAGAAGATAAAATTGGATTTTCACTATCAGTACGATCCTTAGATAAATGCATTAGAGTATGAAAAGCCTATTAGAACTGGCATAGTCAAATGCAATGAGACCTCAAGATACAGAATGACTCTACATGGTTCCATCTTGTATGAGATCTAATGGCTGCAAATTCAGTGGCTGTAAAAGAGGCTCTTGTGAGAGTGGAAGGATGCTGGTTTTGACACCTTTTTAGCTACAAAATGAAGTTACTGTGTACAGAGCGGCCTATAAATGACCTTTGTCCAAGTGAACAGACATTGAGGAAAGTTGTCCTGCTGTACTTCCAAACACAAAAGAACAAGAACCTTTTATATTACTCATCCCTTTCACAGTAGGGCCATATCTCTGTGCCCAGCTAAAGGACAGTACAAGCAAACAAACTAACCTGGCTATTAAAAAAACCTGCAGAGTACTAAACTGGATGTATACTGTTCGGAGAGTACCCAAAATCAAAGCTGCTCTGACAAGTAATTTCTTTAGTGCAAATACAGTATGAGCGCTTCCAGAGTCAACAGTTTCCCCTTTCTCTCTTCACCAAGGACAGTATTGCTGTACTCCATAGTTTTATACTGCTAACTTGCGAGAGACAGGCCTGATTGGCAGCATAGCTGGGTACTCACAACTGGAGACCAGATCTCTAAAGCACACCACCAATTTGAGCACTTTAAATACGCTATTTCCAATAATTGAAAAAGTAGTATGTTCAAATTGATAAGCAAATTCATGGTACTTTAAAAATATTTCCATAACCTTGAATCCATAGAAAAATACCACCAGTTTACTTCTTAGAAACATTTTAAAATAGCTACTAAGATTTCTATAGGTTTTCCTGCCACTTTGTTTCCGTGTTTTCCCCAAAAGGGGTCACCCACCAGCCAGGATCACTTTGGTTGGCCACCTGCAGGGTCTTGGGCTGTGCACAGGCTATAGAGCCTTTGGAGGTACTGCCCTTTGCATGGAGCATCTCCTCCCAAGAAGGCATCTCCAGCACACACGTGGCTCTGGCAGTACCTCCAGCAGCTGTCTCCAGCTCACAACTGCTGACACGTTTTAATTGGGATATGTTTGAGCAGGGCTCTGTGTGCCCCCCTGGCTGGCTGAACTTCTGGCAGGTGAGCGCTGCTCTCGTGGTTTGCAGAGCTGACTGGAACCAGCTGTGACTGTCACAGGGTGGTGCATGGCCTTCTGTGGGGACCTGTGTGGTGGCCTGTAGGGCCGAAGATCAAAACCCTCCATCTCCTCCTGAGAGGCAGCAGCCAGGAGATCTCTCTGGTCAGGGTGAGCGGATTGGCTCCTCCCAAGACCCTTTGCTTTCTCATCATTAGGTATTTACCTTTCGTTACCGCTATTTGTCTTGTATCTCTCCTCCGCTTTTCTACCCTGTATGTCTCCCCTTCCAGACTGTTCTCCCTTCCCGCTCTCCCACTGCTCCCTGTTCCTGGCCACTGCTTCGGGTTTTCCCTGTTGGCCCCTGTACCCCAACCCTGCCCATGTCCCACCCCTGTGCCCTGAGACCATCGGCCCTCGGGCTCTCTCTGCCCTCCTCGTCCCCATACAAAACCCCACGACCCTGCTGTGTTTTATTCTTTGCCTCTNCTTTGCTTTCTCATCATTATGTATTTACCTTTCGGTACCGCTATTGGTTTTGTATCGCTCCTCCGCTTTTCTACCCTGTATGTCTCCCCTTCCAGACTGTTCTCCCTTCCCGCTCTCCCACTGCTCCCTGTTCCTGGCCACTGCTTCGGGTTTTCCCTGTTGGCCCCTGTACCCCAACCCTGCCCATGTCCCACCCCTGTGCCCTGGGACCATTGGCCCTCGTGCTCTCTCCGCCCTCCTCGTCCCCATACAAAACCCCACGACCCTGCTGTGTTTTATTCTTTGCCTCTGGAACCTTCATGCCATGTAAATAAAGTTCTTCTGTGGAACCCCATGCAGAGACCCTCCCTCACCTCCTTATCGCCCGTGCTCTCTGGGAAGGGTGCGGATTGCTGCGCCTGCCACGCTTAAAAAAGGCACCGCAGCAGCCTTCCCCACACAGGTCACACTGCAGTCCCCTGCCATTTATGCCAAATAGAGTTCCCTAGCTGATAAAAACTTGAAGCACTTGTCCTTAATAAAATTTGAGCTTAAAAATTACAGACACCGTATCAGTTTTGCCAAAATGAGAGCGCTCTGAATTCATTACAGGCTATTGGTCACTGAGCACTCTTCAAAACAGTTTAACTGAGGATCTTTTTTCACAGAATCACTGAATTGTTAGGGACCTCTGAACATCATCTAATCCAACCCCCAACTAATTTTTACCAGATTTTTAGCCAACTAAAACTTTTTATTAATATGCAAAACACTTAATTTTGTTTCTGCATGATCTCCCTACACCAGAGACATGGTATTGCCTATGTCTCCCAGTTTGTTTTTTGGTTTTGTTTTTTGGGTTTTTTTTAAAAATCTTTATAAGTTAGAATTGTCAAAGGTACCCCTAACTTCTTCCAGTTCTTCCCCAGGAAGTAGAAGCTTTTCCCTCCAAAAGTGTATTGTGGAATCTCTCTCAACAAATTTTTGATGCAGAATGGAAACATACACTCTACCAAAAGTATTCAAATGTTTCATCCTGCTACATGACTCAGTATTCAAATATCAAGGCATGGTTGTATGTCCAGACACTTGATACAAGTATATGTGTCTTGGGTTATTTCCAATGCCAGTAAGCAAAATATGTGGTATCCTAAGGAAGAAAAGTCCAGGCTTAAAACAAGAAATTGAACTTATGGATGAAAGCAAATGGAGAGTTGTAGGGGAGACAAGATGACACCACAACCTAAGGACCAGTCTATTAGCACTACAGAACTCCTTTGAATAACATTATCAGAAAAGAAAGGAAATTTTTTGTGATCTCGGTTCCTTGAATAAAGTTTCTATAAAGCACTCAATACAGGAAGATAGTAATGGATTTTAAATCAAAAGTCCCATCATAAATATGAGAGTTTTGGGGTCATAATACAGCTTTATGAGGAAAGTCATAATACAGCTTACAAAGAAAGTGAGTGTCACTAGCTTACAATTCTGAAAAGATTAATTAAAAAACCACCATACCATTTTTCATCAGGAAAGATAGTGTTTCCCAGAGATTAATTAGCTTATTTTATTTTTCAGCATTTGACTCAAAGATTAGTGGACAGTATGTAGTAGCAGCAACAAATGCTTCTAGTTTATTTAGCATCTTGCTTAATAGCTTTGAAAAATATCTAAAACAACATATACTAAAAAAGAAACAGCAACCAAGCTTTCCAGAATTTTTTAATTTTAGGAAACTTTGAATGGGTTGAATGCTAAATAAGGGACTATTTAGCTCAGGAAAGCAGTATTAAAGACAGTTAAAGAATTCCAGTTCACATAACATAAATTATAAGTGTAACTTATTCAAGTGTAACTTAATTATTCTAATTAATTGTCACAAAGACAATGTAAATGTAACTGACCCTGAAGAAAATCACCCACCTAATTTTATTCTGGTGTTTGCACATTTAGAATAGGTAATAAGAAGAAACAATAAAATACTATATACTCACTTGGATCAGATTTAGAAAATGTATCTCTGTCCAAAAGATTTCTATAAAAAAAAAAAAAGATAAAAATAATCTTAGGTATAAAAAAATTGTGAAAGATGCAAATCAGATACCAATGCATATACGTTTTTAACATTTTTAATCAAGAGTCAGCTTAGTCTTCTGCCCTCCTAAAACACAAGACTTAGTCAGCACTAACACTGGAGTCAGCTTACATTTAATTTTATTATCCATTTTGGAGTTGAGCAAACTGTGGCTCATATACTCCAATACCATGAATCAAAAAGCAACCACATGTACATTATATATACATGTAATGGACATCAGGAAGAGAAATACCCTTAAAATACAAATGTCTACCAGAGATTGATTAACTTGCCAGTTCAACCCAAAAAACCTTAGACTTTATTTAAAAGAACAGCTGTGAGATTTCAGTGCCATCAGGAAGTATCTCTAAGGATCTGTCATAGACAAGTAAGGTGAAGAGAAATAATCCATACATAGGACATGCACCAAAACTAAGTCTTCTAATTGTCCACAGAATACCTAGGAATAAATTTCAATTTTGTTATGGAATGCAGTTTCAACATAACCACACTTGAGCCAGCTGAGAATCATACACAGATGAATAGACTTAAATTAACAACTCTAAAGAATCAGGACTGACCAGAAACCATTCTCAGAATAGTTACCAACATTTCATCATTAAAAAAAAAATTAAAGTAAATAATTTTTTTAAATTATCTGGACAGACTAGAAAAACGTTCTGAAAACAGGATGCAATTGAACAGGGACAAGAAAGAGCTATTAAACTTTGGAAGGTATTAAACTTAAGAGCAAAAATGCAGCATAGCTAAATGTGGCTGGATATACAGCAGTTACATCAAAAATAGTCCTAGACATCACAGTTGACCACAAATTGAACGCAAGTCAGGAGCCTTGTACGTTTGGGAAAAAGGCATACTGGGATACACAAACCAAAATGCCACTTTAGACTAATTGTCTGGTCGTCATAACACTGGTAAACATTCAGTTCAGGCAATAATGTTTTGGACACTCCAATTTCTTGCAATCTCAGACATGGAGCCACTGGAGTTCAGTGAAAACAGAAATAATCAGAAGTAGATAGACTGTATCCATGAGGGAAAGAAACCCTGCTACAAATTGAAGCTGACCTCGATGTAGACAGAGCAAGTAGGAACAGGTTTAACCATAAATTGAATCTTCTGCACCGCAGGCACAGAAGTTGAACTTTATTCCATTGTTTTACCATCTTTCACTGTTACAGGTGGGCAGACAGGATGTGAAATCTCCATTGTCTTCAACACGTCAGATAGCTACAATTTCTAGTAGATCTAGTTGATCCTACCCCAGAGCAAAATAAAGGATTAAATAACCAATTTACATCCCTTATAGTTTATTATTTTTAATAATTAGTAGAGCCTCTTTAAGGGTCACCAATTACTACTCTCATTCAGATCTAAATCACATCATCTTTGTGCTACTGAACAGTGCTGAAAAGTGTATGAATATTTTGTTCAATACAGGTGTTCTAAGTGGTCCATTTAAGACTTCAACAATGAAAAGATACCGTATTCCAAATTCAGGTATTGCCAAGTTCACATTTCAGAACAAGCAATATGAACAAAAAAATAGCTTTAAATGAACATTGGACAGATCTGTTTTATTTAATCTAACCAAAGTAGGCACTAGCTTTAATACTAGTACTTGTGAATAAGCCTGAATTCTGCATACACTAATTCTTCAGAATTTCTCTAGTCCATTCAGAAGTGCAATTTTTATGCATACAATTATACTCAGTGAAACTGTATCCTACCTTAACAAAAATAATGCAGATATCAACTCGAAGTATTAAGAAACCCAGGAAATCAATGAACTCAAATTGGTATTTGACAACAATTACTACAAACTGCTTTAAAAGACGGTGCAGCAAGTTCTGCAATATCAGAATTGCCAACCCAAAATGAAAATTGCTTCCTATTCCTCTTTAATTATACATACCTAGATACACCATTAATTCCTGGTAACTAGAATTGGATTATCCCAAAATGAATTTCAATAAAACCTCAAAATTAGAGAGTTATATGAAAGAAATAGTACATTTTAGATTTTGGATCAGGACTCCCATACTCACCATTAGAATTCCAAACAATTTTAATTCCTCTACATGATGACAATACAGTGACCTTATAATTGGTATGTTAGTGCTTGTCCCTGCAGATTAGGATTAAGCAATTTTAGTCATGCTTATACTAAGTTAAGGTTCTTCAAGTTCTTTAGATATTTCCTACTCTTCTTGTGTTCCTTTTAAAGTTTTGTTCTTCTCTATTTTCCTATATACATACCAGCATAAAGACTGGCCTGGTACTGTAAAGCTCAGTCTATCCTGATACTTTTATTCCAGCAGCTGCAAAAAGCAGCCACCATGGGAACAGCATAAAAAGAAGGTAAGAATCTATAATACTTCCTAAGAATGTTCCTTGTCACCAACCCTTAGGTGCTCTCAGGTACTTGGTGAGTTAAGAACATTTCTACATAAACGCTATCCCGTTTAATTCAGGGCATCAGTGCAATCAGCTCGTGGTTTTGAACTAGTACAATTGCAACACCCTCAATTCAACCCTTCACACATTTTCCTACAAATAAACAATGTCTTCAGCAAAGTTTGCAGCATGCCTGATTGTCCAAATCCTAAACAGCCAACCAAAACAGTAACACAAGAACTTAGCAAGCTGTTCAAGCAACGCAGCCAATTTCAAAAGGAACTTTAAAAACGTGCCAACAGGAAAAAAAAAACCCAAAAAAATGAGTGATTTGACCACTAAATCACCTAACAACTTAATAGGCTGCTCAATTTCATTTGTGCATTTCCATTTCAGGGGGATAACAAAGTGCTTCTTCAAACTTAAGAAAATTGCATGGTACATAAGCATAGGACAATCTACAACCACAAGGAATGGTAACACAAAATAGAAAGCAGACTAGATGTATTTCTAGAAATTTAGGTAGTCTTTATACTCTTAATTTTCAATGGCACCTTCTGCACAGACTGAGCAATACAGAGTGTATTTTTTCCCTTTTTCCCGAGAAAAGCATTCTCTTTGGTAGTAAACTGTTTTGTCTCAGGAAAGCTCACGAACTCAGAAACCAGAAATATCTGAAAATTTTATTTCTCCTAATCAAAGTATCGAGAGAAACAGACTTATATTTTAACTGAACATGGTGAGTAGTTTTTTTTCTATGCCCATTAAGCCTTTTGGATAAAGACTGCAAAAGAAAAAGGAATATCTGTGAATTATGAGGGAAGTGAAAAAAACCAGAACTTTTTTTCTTGAGAAACATGCATATCAAACACCTATAGTAAGGAAGTCTAGGAACATCTGTGCAGAAAGCATTATTCTACCAGCACAGATCTTGAAGGAATTCATTCTGCACCTGCCCATTCTGGAGTGGACCTTCCAAAACAGTTGAAACAGCATAGATGTCTAAGGAAAAAAAATGCATAGGATCCATGGCAATAACACTGGAAATGCTGGGATAATGGCTTTTTTCTGTATAACGAGAGCCATTTCCCCAGGGCAAGGAAGAAAGTGATCAGTAAATAAGATAAAGTTAAAACATACTTAGCTATGCCTCACAGAATCACTTTGTTCACATAGTTTTCATAAACTCCATAAAACTTTACCGAAGTAACAGTTTTATAAAATAACACTGCAGCGCTCACAAAGTTTTTTAGAATACAATGTTTTGGTTTGAAGGAGCCTACAATGATCATCCCATCCAACAGTCCAACCACTACAGGGCTGACCAAAAGTTAAAACATGTTATTAAGGGCATTGTCCAAATAAATGCCTCTTGAGCACTGACAGGCTCAGGGCATTGGCCACCTCTCTTGGAAGCCTGTTCCAGCATTTGGCCACCCTCTCAGTAAAGAAATGCTTCCTAATGCCGAGTGTCTGGTACTGTCTCATCTAAAACAACTGGTGTATAAATCTGATGCTCCAAGATTCACTGATCTCGTTAGCAGTGGTAGCTTACCAAAAACCATCACAGCCTATGCTGCCTCTCTGGATCTCTCGTTCACTATATGTTGTATGTCTGTTGTCAGATGTACGCTAAATTGTAGCATTTACTCCCTTGTCTACATATACTTTCCTTCAAATTTTACTTTATTTTAGTGAGCAATAGCTGAACTTCCTTCTCTGTAGGTTTTTTTTTAACCTTTTGTTACTCCAAACTGCTAAGCAGAAGTCAATCCAATTCCCATATCAGAAATTACAGAATTCTGGCCCTGAACAACTGACCACAGAAACTACAGAACTGAGCAGTTTTAAATCTGCTTCTCTAGTTTCAAAATTTAAAAAAAAAAAAAAAAATCTGTATTGACTGGGAAAAGACTTCCTCATATATTGCTTTCAACAGCTCTGAAATCCTTAATGATAAAAATGGAGTTTACTTCAGATTAATTTGTCAGAATTTCTCTGGGTGCTATGGCTTTATGTTTCTCTTCCTCTTTAGATTACATTTAAATGTATGCAAAGATTCCTTGGTCACAAAACAGAGCACTCGGCAGTTTGCAAACACAGAAGTTAGTTACTCATGCAAAATAATTTTTAATTTTTAGAAAATATACATTTTCAGTGTACCATATTTGTATTATATATTATAAGCATACACTACTTCTCTCACACTTGTATCAATCAATGGGAAAAGGAATTGTCCCTAGTTCATTAAACAAATGCATTTGTTTCCCTCACTTAACGATGGGCCCACATCACTTTTCCAAGGAAGATCCTGACAAAGAAAGGAGCTTCCCAGTCATTTTTTAATGTGCACAATGGTATCTATAGTACTGCTAATTGTAACATAACTGTATTAACCTTGCAGTCACTGCCCCTCAGCCTTAGTGGTATCACTGAACTTGCAAGGATCAGTCCTAAGATGACATGTGATCCAAAGAGTCCACTCGAGTGAAGAGCCCACTTGACCTACCTGCAGAATAATTTCACAAACTGTAGTGGCAGCTTAAGTAGTCACTCTTCCACAGCTATTTACTCTCTCCTGTATTCTGTCAGAGCACAACAAAGCCAGCTATTAGCCTCCAGCTTTCTAGATTCAAAACGCCCTGGACCTAAGAGCAGATCAGACAATTTCTCAGAATTTTATCTTCTTGTCAAAATAACTGGTTCTCTTAGGACAGGCTCACAGGTGAGACAACAGTGGCTCTCCTGACTAACAGGCAATTAGGATGACCTGCTCCTTTCTGTTCAAATCATCGCCACTCTTTGGGGTACCAGAAGAACCAGAAAGAAAGCAAACATATCTCTGATGTGCAAGCTAAAGAAAACATTCACAATACCTCTTCATAACCTTTGGAGAAGTAATTCACTCTTCTTGTTCACCAGAAAACAAAGAAATAACTTTCAGCCTCACGGTAACTTTCACTGTCAAGCTAAGAATATATTGATTCAGAAGCCATCAGGGAAAAAAGAAGGGAAGAAGCAATGAGAAGCGTAAGACCAGCAGTGCTTCCATGAGTTTTAGAACAACCCACAGAAAGCCATCTCTGGCTAAATGTATGCAAGGAATTTTAGGATTAAACCTCTATTAAAACTGCTGACTACTCCTGAGAGTTAAAAAAAAACCCAAAGGAGTTGCTAAGTTTAATTACTCTAACATAGCCATACTTTTACAGGAGTTCTGTTGAAACAGACGGGAAGTATTGGGTTCTAAAAATACAATTCCGCAGATGAAACAGACCTGAACACAATCTTGGACTATACTGGTTTGAATTTTTAAAAAGCCCATTTAGTACTATCACAAACTGGTGGAACTCTGCTTCAGTACCACCCCAATTACTATTTGTAAACCAACAGAATAAACCATCCACATTTATGTTGTTAAGGCTGGACAGTCTCTGGCTCTGAGCTCCTGGTGATGTATCCTGGGAGATGGCACTAAGGACTGCTGGTGGTCTCAAAAAAGCTTTTCAATCTAGTGTCAACTCACCACTCCCCTCCAGTTACTTTCACCCAGACCATCCAAATCCATGGATATGCTGCCCTACTTGAGATCTGATTTCTTTAGGAATGTATAATATAGTTAATACAGTGTTTCATTAATATATAACAACTTATAAAACACCCAAATCGGTTTCGCACAGTTTTTCTGGAATAACTCTTTTAAAAGTACACCTCAAAGAAGTAATTAAAAAGCAAATATAGACCTTCAGTGTAATATTCATCCTTTCTCTGCCATTGCAGGACTGTCAGTGGGTGAGCCACTGCTCAGATGGGCAGAAAAACAAAAAAGAGGAAAATAATACTACCACAGAAAGTCTTCATAAAAATACGCAAAGTCATTGCACATTTCCCCGTACCTAGATGTTTTCCTGCTGCCAGGCTTCCCTGTGTACCTTTTTGAGGCCTAGGACAGTGGGCTTCAGCTGGGGGAGGGTGCTATGGTGAGCCACCCATCAGTGTCCCATGTCCTGTCCAGGGAGAACTGTGAATTTTACAGTGGTGCCAAGGATGGGAGAGGTGGTCTCAGGAGTATGATGTTGACGACTTCTTCCTCCCCACTCCGAGGACCCCCAGCTAACAGCTCTGATTTCATTCATCTGCAACTCCATTCTACATCCACATTTACTGTACTCCGTGTACAGCCTGTATTACATCTGCTTGAGACCTGCTCTTTCATCACTTTTGGTTTTGCCCAGCTCCCAAACTGCACTTCCTGACCAACCACTGGTGGCCTCTTTGCAGCACTGGGGTCCCCAGCAGGAGGACATCCCAAGCACCCTCTTTTCACCCTCTGCTGCCACAATCCCATCCTGTGTTCCCAACGTGCAAAGCCTCTGCCATCACACCGTGACAATGCTCCTCTGCACTACACCATTCTGTGAGGGTCACAAATACATCATTATACACAGAATAACTACTTGCTACTACTATCTGCTAGAAGAAATACGGTTATACTACACAATTATATGAGGACAAGCCAAAGTGAAACTAACTAAGCAGTAGCCACCCAGTAACTAGAAAAATGATACCAGGTTTGGGTTTGCAGTTAAGTAAAACCAACAAAGCTCCCTGTAGGCAAAGACAAGTTCAGACAAAACCTGACAAGTCCTGGGACTTGCAAGGTTGCGTGAAATCTGAAGC
Organism: Daphoenositta chrysoptera; assembly: GCA_013397915.1. Lineage (NCBI taxonomy): Eukaryota > Metazoa > Chordata > Aves > Passeriformes > Daphoenositta > Daphoenositta chrysoptera. Next base: position 194,019 of record VZRO01003614.1, on the reverse strand, counting down.
CTGTGTGAAATGTTAAAGGGTAATGACTCAAACAATCAGATTTGCAAAAGCAGCAGGTGCTTTCCTGAGGCCAGATTTGCATCCCCTAACCGAAGTGGAGAAGAGGAATTTTTGGCTGTGTGGTGAAACTGCTGATCTTCATTAGAACAGCCCAGGTGCAGGGGAGGTGCACACCCACCACCAGAGGATGACCACAAGAAACCAAGCTTTGCTTATCCACAACCTTCCTTGTTGAGCCAGATGAGGGAAAAGGCCAGTAAGAAGCGGATCCTGCAAGGTGGGGGAATGCTTTTAATTATGCCAATGTCCTCTCCTGATAAGGCTCAGGTGTAAAACCACCCCCTGGGGGAGGTATCAGGACATTCACAAGTAAGCCTGAAGGTATTCATTCCTTCTGATAAGTCACAACTGGCTCAACGGTGCAGTCAGGAGAAACACTGCTTCTGTCTCAGAAAGGGCCACAACACATCAAAGATCCCCCAAGCACCTCCAGACTGTGCAGGATCCACAGTATTTCATCAGCGTAAAACTCCACTCCCAGGGGAGGTATCTGGCCCTTCCCACCTAAACATATATTAATTAACACACTGAATCTTTTATTCAGGGACTTCTCTACCCTCGACAGATAAAAACCGTGACCACCACTTTGATCAATGGACATCGAAATTGCAACAATCGAGTCTCGGTGCTGGATCCACAGGTAGTGATACCTTTCCTCTCCTTTATGTACTTTTACCCTTTCTTTCTTTTCCTTGTCTATTTTCCTAAGTGATATTTGTATATTTTATATAATTGTATTTCTATAGATAATAACCAAAGCAGATACATATCTCCTTTGCATTGTAACCAAACTGTTCTGAAATAAACCTGCCATGTGTATACACGCTGGTCATTCGGTGTCGTTTCACTTTAATCCATCCCAAGGGATCTAGTAAGAACTTCTAGTTTCCTTGTCTCAGGGATGGGTTATAACAGCCTGTCCCTAGTGTGCAGAAAATCACACTATGAAAAGCCAGTGTCCACAAAGAAGACAGAGGAGTACTACAGCTTTATTGGAATTAAGGGAGAGAGTCCACTGGGCCATGTGCCCCGTGGGGTTTCCCTCTGAAAGTTTCACAGGACGCAGCCTCCTTTCATCCTGAACTCCCGGCCCCAGTGGCTGAGGCACTCAGAACGTACAGCCTTCCCAACAGCCTACCACCTATTCCCTCCTAGAACCTGTCATCTTCCTCCAGGGTTTAGAAATTCAGGCTATGTCAGTTCTGCAGAAGACTTTGTGCTNAAGGGAGAGAGTCCACTGGGCCATGTGCCCCGTGGGGTTTCCCTCTGAAAGTTTCACAGGACGCAGCCTCCTTTCATCCTGAACTCCCGGCCCCAGTGGCTGAGGCACTCAGAACGTACAGCCTTCCCAACAGCCTACCACCTATTCCCTCCTAGAACCTGCCATCTTCCTCCAGGGTTTAGAAATTCAGGCTATGTCAGTTCTGCAGAAGACTTTGTGCTGACCCATTTGTCTATTACCCTAAAGTTCAGGAGTCAAAATGTCTGGGTTCTGTAACGAGCTTGTGCGGCTTGACGTTGGTAGGGGCTCATTTCAAAGACATTAGCTCCCATTTCTCCTAAAGACACTCACCCATGGAATTGTTTGTAAAGACAGCAGCACCCACGTTTCCCATCACCAGCAATCGCAAGACTGAATTTGCAGTGCAAAAGATCTGCCTTAAATTCTAGAAGTCACATGGCTGCCTGTTTAAATTTCAAACAATAAAGACACACAGGTGAAAATTAAACCATGCACTCTATCAGGAATGCATCTCCATGACTATTTTGATGGACACTGTCACCCATTTATATTTTTTCTCATCTGAAGCCAGCTGGTTGTCTAGGCAGATTCATTTCAAAGAAAAAAAAACATTTAAAATCAACCTTCTGTTGCCAGTCACATATAAACACTCCATGGACCTTTAATCCTACCGAGAAACACATACACAAAGAAAGCAGGAAAATGAAAACCAGATTTACAATCAAAATTAATTTCATATTCTGTATTTTGCTCTATACAGTGTTAGAAGCTCAAATAATTTGTTATGAATATCTCTTTTATCATCATATCTTTCTGTGACAGGGACTTCTAACAAATTAATATTTTAAAAAACCCCAGAAGGTAAGTATGATGGCTGGAGAGACGTGATCTTGCCAGAAATCAATGCCTAGGACAATCAAAGATATAATTAAACATACTTTTAGGTATTGCAAACATTAGGAAGTGACTGGCTAAGACTTTCAGACTGCCAAACAAAAGGAAAAATTCTGAAGTAGTATGTTTTTTTCCTCTGTGCAAGAAACTTGAAATTAAATTATCTTAATTACTGAGAATAGGGGTTGCTTAATTTCATTCAGCTCATTCATTACTGTTAGATTTCTGTACAAATTGTTAAGTGGCATAGGACTGATCCAAAACATGCATGGGCAACCCATTGTATTTCTGTTGAATTAACCGTGACAAGGCGTTTCTGGTGCCTTTACTCACATTATGCCTGTTGTGGGAACACAGTGTAGAGCCTGTCCAACATAAACCCAGACCTATGAAGACACACTGCCTGATTGAACACAAAGCCTTTCAGAGCAGTATTATCATAACAAACGTTCTGAATTAGCCAAGTGACCCTGTCCTGTGTCAATATTTTACAATTCTACTGTCTTTCCAATAACCATGTCATCTTTGATACACTACTAGAAGTCACAAAATTATGAAACTACAGCTTCACTTTCCAACAGATATTAAAAAAAACCACTCTCAAGAAGATAATTCTGATTGATAAGTCCGTAAATAAACATTAACATAAGGTATAATGAAGCTCTTGACCTTTTTTTTTAACGTAAGATTGCAGAATGGCTGCAGAATTATCAGGTACTCCAGGAAAAAAACCTAGGTAGCCCACACAATAACCGTGATGAATAGAAATTATCATTATACAGATCACACCAAAAAATTAAAAACTTGAACCCATTAAACTACACAGAAATTTGTATGTTCACACAGAGCACAAACTTCAAGATGCATCATAACCACAATCTTGCCGCTCCCAGCATTCAATAAATTAGTTCAGTCAACACACAGCAACTGCACTAACAGTAGGGAAGATGGGAACAGAATATGAAGTTTTTCCAAGACTTAACTAGACTGGAATCAGTGGAGAACATCGACAGAGGGAGAACAGGATGACAGGTACATGGCCTGAAGCTCACCTGAAGCTCAGGTAGGACCACAAGCCTACACACACAGCTGGTAGGAGAGGAGTCATGTCTAGACACAGGGCTGTAACCAGCATGTGGTGCAAACACCCCTTTAGAGGAAGAGCAACCTTTTGGCTGGAAAACAGTAGTGAACAAAAAGATGGAGTGCAGCCTATTTCCACTCTTTCACACAGACTGCAGGGACAAAGCCTTGGTCCTTCACCACATGACAACTGTGCAAAATTATGCCAGGCAGCAACAAATAAGGACTGCATGGCAGGTGACAGTAACATTTTCATCAGACCATGAATGCCCTTCAGGACATGTGATGAAGGGAGAGACAGGGTGCAGAGGGAGATGGCTACCAGGGCAATTGATCCAGACAACAGTGGACAATTCCCAACACCAGAGGATCTGCTGGGATAACACATGGAAGTTCTTCTGCCATATTAGATCTAGCTTCTGAGTGAAAGACTAGTGCTTCTTGATAAACTACATCTTACAGAGTCAGAAAAGAATTGTGAAGGTTTTATTTGATCAGCACTAAGTAGCAATAACTAGAATTAAATTAATTTCTTGCTTTTCTAGCATTTGTGAAACTACTAATGCTGGCATTCAAAAGCCGTGGCAATGATATAAAAAGCTTTTAGTCATAAAGAAATCCCAGAAAAAGCATTGCCTGATAAGCAAAACATTCCTGGATTTTACAATTTTCACAGAATTTCTCATCCCATGAGATGCATTTCTCCTAAAGGCTACCTGACGTGACCCTGGAGCAAAACCAGGGTGGCTTGGAGAATATCAAGTAGTGCAATGCCATCTGCATAGTGCTGAACCTGGATACTTTGGTAACACTGGCAGCATGAGCATGCAGGCAAACTGGGAAATGCTGGCAGAGAAACTACACAGAATTGAAAGCTAAATGAATAGAAACTGTATCCTTTCTGAATAAGACAGAACAGATAAAACAATATTGCCCAGAGTCACATATTTACTTTGTGGCACAAACAGCTTGCACGACGTTACTGACCACCGAGTTACACCACCCGTATCAACTGGAAGATCTTCCCTCATTTCCTATAAGGAAAACAAGCAAAAAACCGCAAAAAAACCCAAACAAACAAGCCCACCCAAAACACCACCACCACAATAACAACAAAAAAAATCCCAAAGCCAAACAAAAAGAAAAACCCAAGAAAAAAGTCTAGGACTAAATAATAGTTATCAACCAACAATTGTTCATGTAAATTACTGATCAAATTGGTCCTACAACTCTTCAGGTATCAAGGAAAACAAACTTCATGACCCAAACTGTTGTTAAAAATCTTTTCTCTCGAGGTATTAAGGAATACACAACTGCTAATTATTAAAGAATTTTCAGCCTTAACTGAATTTTGCAGTTTGCTCTTGCAGTCTTTCACAATTTCATTTAACACCACATTTCACAAGCTTTAGCCAATGAACATGTTTGCGGAGGAATCACAAATGTGTTAATCATTAATCTCTACCCTAGTGTCACTCATTTTATACTCTGCTTTGAAGCATAATTTTGTAATCAAGAATTGTCATCCAGCACATACAGAAGAAAGGAATCACCATGGAAATTCCCATCCTTCTGCACTTGACATCAACACAAAGGAAAGACTTTCAACAAAACTGACATGGCTTTTAACGACATCTACAGAGAAACTGCTGCTGTAAACTATATACTGAAATATACTGAAATTAGTTACAAGTAAGGTCAGAATCGTTTGACTGTGTTCTATACCTGCATTTCTTTGTAACTATCTGATGGATTCTTAAACCACTGTGAAACATTGCAGGTATATACAAATGATACCTGGAATTAAAGGAACTCCCATACTAAGTGAATTGGGTCAAATTCAGCATAAATGTTCTAACATCTGTAACTGTGACAGGCTATCTGAAGAACTTAAAAGTAATACTAAAGGTCCTGGATTGCTTTTACACATTACAGCACACCCTTCCTTGGACAACAGTTGGTGCTTGTGAATTTCACAGAGACAGCCAGCAAGTACAACGGGGTGTTTGTATGTCAGCCTGGTGACTGTTCCAGTATTACAAATTTAATCTTACTCTATTTCTCATTGCTTCAGCCTTCTTTTGAAATCCACACTTGATAAAACATCAAATCAGACTTTATTTACTAAGGAAAGAGAGGGAGAGGTCTGACAGTTTAAGTTTAGAGCACTGCCGTTCTGTCCTGGTAGTAGTACTGGTAACAGAAACAGCTCTGGGGAACTACATTATAAAATGAAGCAACGTACTGTAGAGGAAACTCTCTCATTTCCCATCAGGAAACACACTGACAGTTCAAATTTTCCGCTAGAAGCTGCCAACTCTGCTGGTGAAAGGCGTCACCGCTTTGCAACTACTAGGGAATACTTAAAGAAGTTGCGGAATGTGAACGAAGACATGAATAAAATAGCGCACCAATAAAAGTATTTTTTAGTCCTCTAATGAGGAAATTTCTGCATCACGGGAGAAAACAGGATTTTTGAAATACCGATAAACAAGCGTCAAAGCAACAAAACCACAGACGCTACGTTTGGTGTTACGGGTTGGCATTCCCTCAATTTCTCGGCAGCAGCGTTACGGTAAAACATGACGAGGCGACACAACACGCCCGTTCTCCTAAGTTTTGCAAGAGAGCTTTGAAGAACCCATGACAGGATTACGCCGGACGGGAGGTCTCCGTCCCCACCACGGCACTTGGGACGGCTCCAGAAGTTAAAACCCTGCCGGATAACGCGTCCTGCGCGCTCACCGGCGCGACTCCGCTCGCCGGCCCCGGCGCGGGCAGGATGCGGGGCGGCGGCAGCCGCTGCCCGTCTCGGCGGCACCCGGCGCTTC